>NW_004624750.1:17840103-17867905 GCF_000247695.1 Heterocephalus glaber | reverse complement strand
TTATAGCTAAATGGATGCACATTGAGGCGATACTCTTAAATGAAATAAACAGGACACACATGTGTAAATACCGAGTAGTTTCTCTAGTGTGAGAAACTGAAAGTGTAAATAAGGACTAAAAGGTGTAATAAATAATGTGAAATAGGAAGAAAAGGGGCAAAGAGGAGTGTGAAGTGGGAGGGGTAGGGGAAAGCAAAGAAGGGAATGGAATTAATATGAGAGAAGGAAAAAATGGAAACAAATTCTTTGTAAATAGAGGGCGATGGAGGGGTTGAAGGGAGGGCAGGGGAAGGGGGATAAAATAAGAACCAAGAGAGCATGTAAAGGTGCATATCTCCAATGATGAATGTCATTATATTGTAACCTAATATGTACCAATAAAAGGATATAAAATTTTGCTGTGTAATAAATTCATATATGCCCCTTAAAAGAAAACTTAATATGAAAAATTTTGTGTAAATATCTTATTAATAATTTTATGTTAATATGTGTGAAATAATGCTTTTGATATATTAATCTAGTATATGTGCTGCCAAAGCAAGCACAATGAGAAATTAATTCAAGTTAAATATATTATTAAATTTTAAATAACTTCTGCAGCTCACATGATAGTTTTATTGTATAGTGCTGCCTTAGGGAATCACATGATATATTAGCATATTTAAGACTGGAAAGCTGTTATTTTTTTTTTTATTTTAAAAATTTATTTTATTTATTTATTTTTTTGGTATTGGTTTTCAAACTCAGGACCTTGCACTTGCGAGGCAGGCAGTGGCACCACTGAGCTAAATCCCCAGCCTGAAAGCTGTTACATTTAAAAAAAGAACTTATATGACAAAGTGGTTCAATCACAGAACATCTGTTTAATGATATTGGGTTCTGAGGATTAACTTTTGGGAATTTGTAGTCTTGAATAAATGTTTAAATAAGAGTAGACTTACTTTTGCTATCCCTCATTAAATTGAATGTGATAATATTTTTTCCTCTTAAAACTCCAGACACTTCTACTTCATGATACAATGTTTTATTGGATGGTAACAGGTTGAAAGTAGTATTTTTGTTTCAAACTTTCCTAACTCTTTGAGGATTAAGTTCCGTGGAGAACAAATCACATATTTCTTATGGAATCTATACTTTTAGGTAATTGAGGTTTCAAGCTCATGTACAGGAAGCTGCACTCTGTAATAATGACTTGAGATTATCTCCCCTGTGCCTCTTTCCTACTCCTCTCCCTGCTATCACAAAATCTTACTAATTGTCCTCTCACTGTCATTGTTGCCCCTTTCCAATTCATATTCCAAAAATATAATCTTTAAAAAATAACATAAAACAAGTCACATTATTTTCTGCTTAAAATGCTTCAACAGCTTCTTATTGCATTTCTGGAAGAAATAAAATTAAAATATGACCTATATTATCATCATTCTTTCCTTCTCTTACTTGATTCTTGAAAGTTAATGTGGCTTTCCTCAGTTATTCCAAATTATTTCCATTTCTAGCACTTCTATTTGCTGTACTCGGAAAGGTCTTTACTTAATTCTCCTGTAGCTTCCAGGCCTTTCCTCTTGATCAGATTGGCAAATTTCCAGACAAATATATTCTTCCTTCTCTTGGTGAGACATGTTTCATTCCTAGCCAAGTATGCTTCAGTGTGTAATCCTAAACCACAGGCTAGAAAACCACAGCCCATATCACCGTCATTCTGGTAAACAGCCGTTCACTTCTCACAACTTCCTTTTTCTTCTCAAATCTCATGTTAGGTGTTTTGTAAATTTTCTTGCCTAAGCCTTCATACACACTTTCTGAGACTTCTGAAAAAATAATATTAGCCTTTATATAAATCAGTATTTGGGAGCAGTAGTTGATTGGACTGGTCAGTCATGGTAAATTTATTTTAACATGAACTTATAAACAGAATCAATGTCTTTTCAGCTTGACAATGCAGAAGACATAAGTTTGTATGCAGAATTATCTAGGAAAAATACCACTAGCTTTGCATAACAAAGGAATTCTAGCCATCATAAACTGGGCATTTCTCTGTCAGTTTACCATATTTCTAAAGAGTTATTAGGAAATTGTGGTACTAACTATACGTACAACCTGAGGATAATGCCAAGGAAATACCTGTGTCTTTGAAAATGGTAAAATTAACAGTAAAGTATATTATAAACATGAGAGGAACTTTTCTTTTTCTTTTTTCTTTTTTTTTGGTAGTGGGGATCAAACTCGGGTCCTTGCGCTTGCACAGCAGGCCAAGGAACTTTTCAAAGAAGACAAAGAAAAAAACTTTTAAAAATACTTCTTCCAAAAATACTAAGAAGTTTACCCATTATGTTTTCTATTTTATACACTGGAAGAGTTTTTGATTTATTTATTTTTTATTGTACACATTATCAAATCACCTTTGGAAGTTCTAAAATGATAGAGTTCAATAATTAATTCTAGACTCCTTTGTTTTGGTGTTAGATTAGGTCTATATCAGGTATGTTTTCACTTGCATGACTTGATAATCTCCCTCTCTCACCCTATATTGCTTGTCTGGAATCTGCACTGAAGATAAGGCAGAGTGCAGACCTGACTCATTGGCAACCAATCAGAGGAACTTCATGTGAAAACTCCCTTCAGGAGGTACAGGCAGCATAAACAAAACTTTGAAAACAGTGGAAGCAAAGGTAGAAAAATATGGTTGAAATAGGACAATTGGTACTTAACATTTTAAGACTATCATATTTCATTTCCAATGTTGAAAACTAATATTTTCTCTTAAAGAAATACATAATATTACTCAAGTAATTCACTATTTAAAAATTGGTAGATTTTGGTACTACTTCTTTGATTATATTTTTGTTTGGTTAATATCTAATTAATTCATTTTGGGGTTTTTTTGTTGTTGTTTTTCTAGTTCCAGGAATCAAACTCAGGACCTTGCACTTGCCAGGCAGGCGTGGCTCCACTGAGGTAACTCCCTGGCCCCAGTATCCAATTAATTGGTTAATAGTTTATTTTGTTTTAAAATGATTCAAATTTTCAATTAGAGTATAAACTTTCAAAATAATCTGGTCAACCAACAGCTCTTAACAAGTAAAGAATAGTCTAGGAACAGATTTATACACTGATACATTGTTTCTGAAAATTATACTTTAAAAATAGGTATTATTGAGCCGGGGATTTAGCACAGTGGTGCCATCGTCTGCCTTGCAAGCACAAGTTCCCAAGTTTGATCTCTGTTACCAAAAAAAAAGAAAAAAGAAAAAAAATAGGTATTATTAAAGATTTACATGACCAATAGTCATTTATACTTGGAGATCATTAAAAGGATTCACTGTTTTGTAACAATTTGATTTTTTGAAACATGACCCTTAGACTTCTGGTTTTCATTTTTATTTTGAAACTTTAGGAGAATAACTACTTTAAAATTGGTTTTTTCAATATCAGAACCAGAAGAACCTGAGAGACAGAAAAGCTTCAATATTTCCACACATTCTTTTTCTCTGCACTGGAGCCTGCCCGCTGGCTATGAGGATGGGTATCATGTGGATCTTGTTCCTGACACTGGCTTTCTTACTATCAAAGATCTTGGGGGTGAAGAATATCAGGTATAGTTTTCATTATTGTGCTTGGCCAGCCTGCTTGTATTTGTATTTGGTCCTAGTAGGAAAGTTTTCTATGAAACTCATCCACCATGAAAACTTAACTCCTTAGAGAGTTTTTAAAAGCATAAGATGAAGACAAAAACATCAATGTCGACTTGATGAGTGTAAGTTTCAGCATCTGTGGACTGTTACCTTAGCAACGTCTATGCTTTTTTTTAAAGCCTACTCTGAACCTACAGCCAGCCATCCAAGAGTTCATGAATAGTTTAACAAAGAAAGGGCAGAGCTATTGAGTAATCCACGCTCATTAATTGTGTACTTGCCAGGAGGATCTGTCTTTAAATCATTAATGCAGGCAACATTTCTCTCTAGAGCCATCAATGTGATTCGACTGCTTGAAAAATGTAATAATGATGGATTTTCTTATCATTTTTCTTTTACTTTTTATTGGAACTTCAGAGACACAGGTACTTCATGCACTTTTAAAGAGAAAGGCTGAGCACTAGGCTATAGATTTTCAAAAGTCTCAAATAGTTGTTCCTTGTGACAGTGAACTGGGAGAGATAGAAATAGTGATTTAGGCTGTGATAACATAGTATGTTTTGTTAAGTTTTTATCTTATTGTGTAAATTATTTGGTAGAAAGTTATATGCTATAACAGATCTTTATTTTGTAATACTGTGGAACTTTTGTGATATTTTAAGTAGTACAGTCTCATACTGAAGTGTTAAAATTTTTGATAGTGACAGATTTATTATTTTAGCTTGTTTTTCAGGAATAATTATAGTACAATTATTTGTTTTTGGTATTGTAGGTTGATTTTTCCAATGATGTTCCTGCTACTAGGTATGATATAACTGTCTCTTCAATTTCTGCTACAACAGAAATTAGTTCACCTGTTAGAACAGTGACAACAAATGTAACAAGTGAGTATATGTTTTAAATTACTTTTCTAAATGAAGTGTTCAGAGTTAGTATAACTCTTTTGGCTAGGAATATTTACATTGGCTGTATATGCAGGATATGCATGAAAATGGTTTAAAACAAAGCAAAATTATAAGAAAGTGATTTGTTTAGGACCTGACTTCTACTAATTGACTGTCTTTACTTTCCAACAACTATACTTGTTCGTGAAATGTGTAAGAGAGACTGGTAGTTATAACACTTAAATAATAAAGTTATTATCTTGCTCAGGAATGATCATTCTGTTTGTAAGGCTCTTTTCTTGTTTTCTTAGTTCTTCCCTTTCTAAACCTTGCATTAGGTAAGTTTCTTGTAAAAGTGATTTGGCATCAGAGGTATATTTGGCTTGTAGTATTTCGTAGCATTCCATTTTTTACATTCTTATAAAAGAATGCTCTTGATATTCTCCAAAGCATTTATTTTTTTATTTTTTTATGGGAGAGCTCTAGGGTATAAATTAACTTTAGTTTTGGGGAACTTCAAAAGCTTACATTTGTAAGTACTTTTATCATGTGTTTTTTGTTGAAATATAATAACAAATGAATTTTTGTTTGAAAAATAGAACCAGGGCCACCAGTCTTCTTAGCAGGTGAAAGAGTTGGATCTGCTGGGATTCTTCTTTCATGGAATACACCACCTAATCCAAATGGAAGGATTATATCATATATTGTTAAATATAAGGAAGTATGCCCATGGATGCAAACAGTGTATACTCAAGTTAGAGCAAAGCCAGACAGTCTAGAAGTTCTTCTTACTAACCTTAATCCTGGAACAACATATGAGATTAAGGTAATTATTTTGAAAATAACTAATTATTAAGATATTGAAATATTTCATCTGTTTTAAAACTGAAGGAGGCTTTTCCCACTAGTCAAACCTTATGGCTAATTGTAATAAGTGATTGAAGAATGATAGGATGAATCATGATCTCAGCATTCACCTGGGCTTTTAAAATTTGGTTGAATGTGGTAATCTTTTTAATTCAATTTATATGTGCATTTATATATATTAAAATCTTTGGCTTAGTGCCTTTTATTGGAAATAAATAATTTAATTAATTTATGCTTTGTAAGTGAGAAAAGAATCTTTTTGCAGTCCTACAGATTGCACTCAGTTTATTTTACCTGCTAGATAAATGCCCTACCATTGAGCCATATTCCTAGTTCAAAAATATTCCACTTTTTTGATTAAACTTAGATTTGTTATTTTTCTCCTAACCCTGTTGTACATGCATGTCTGCTTATCAAAATTTTAGAAAATAGTTTAAGAATGTCTGAAGAGTCAGTTTTACTAAGAAATTAATTCAATTCCATTCTATTCAGTAAGTACTTAGTGAATTTTTGCTATGTCCTCTGTATATATAAAAGTTTTAGTTCTTTACAAAGTTAAATATGCAAGATTTAATAATATCTTATTGAGTACTGAATAAAGAAGATCTTATCAAGAGGAGTTCTAAATATTTTCAAGCTAAATTAAAATGTTTACAATTAAGGGATATCTATGACATTTCCAGGGAATAATGAAGTATAGAGATACAGTCTGGATTTTTACTATTTTCACCATAAGGCCCATATGTTCTTAAGCCTTGAAGATAACTGACTATAGAGAAGAAAAATCTGTAAAAGCTCTCTACATATGTGATCATGCACAACTGAGTTGCCCTTCTGAGATGGGAGAAAATGATGAGAAACATTATTGCCACAAAGTTTTCCTTACTGGAAGGATGACTATTTGTGGAATTAACTAATGCAATCACTACTGGAAAGCATCTACCCATAGTAGGGTAATAATATGGTTCTCCCACTGATAAAATAAATAAACTTTAATTTATGAACAAGTCAAAAATCAGAATCACAATGGCTGTTTCATTCAGAAACATAGGTTAAAGAGTAGGCAACTTTTTGACATCTGAAAATTACACAATATATTTTCTAGGAACATGCATATTTTCAGATTAACTTATCTGTTAAAATATGCTACTGGACATAATAAAGATTAAATTTTCATGTGACATAAGAAACTACTGCTGAGTGGAAGAAAAAAACTAGTTCTTAGATCCATTTTTATGGAGTTTGAATTGTATTAAGAAACCTCATTTTTTTCGCCTCATACTTTATAAATTATTATTGTGACATTTATTTCGTTCAGACAGATATTAACCATTGCAGAATTTCAAAAGGTATTTGGCATGGTACATTTGATATCTTCTGTATAAGTAACACTATGAGAGAAATCCTGCTGAGTGTATTACATGTGTTGTTGGATTTAGTCTCAGAACAATTCTCTGTCATAGATAATTATTATTTCCATTTAAAGACAAGAAAAGCATGCTTTTGAACAGTTAACCAAATTGCCATAAGTCACTCATTGGAAATTGGTGGCATTATATTTAAACTGAGCTAATTCTAGTCATGGGATATCTCAAAAGCTTAAGAATGTTATTCTGATTTATGAAATTTTCTCTGCTTCTTCTAGTCTATTGGACTAAATTATTCAAGTAAAAAATCAATTTTATACATTTCCAATTTTAAAAATTTAGTTTAAATTAAGCCTATTTATTTTTTATGAGTAGCTTTTCTGTTTATTTGCCTAATTAGAGTGTAAACCCTAAAGTCACACACCATATATATGTAAGGTCTTTTATATTCATTACAGAAATAATATAGTGTCTTGGATATAAGTGGCTGAAAGTTAAATAACTAAATTCACATTCTGCCATTTATTCCTTTGTGACTCTGGGCAAGTTATTGTACTTCTGTTGATCAGTTTTCTCAACTGTAAAATGTTTACAATAATGCCTTCTATTTTGAATACATGGATAGCTCCATATTTGCTTTCTAGCTTGAGAGTACTGCAAGAATTAGAGGAAAGAGCATTTTGGCCCTTACCTTATGGACAAAGGAAAGTTTTTATTATTTCAAATTCTGTCTAACTAGGGAGCAAAAAGTTTGAATATAATACTTTTGTTCCATTTTAGGTTGCTGCTGAAAACAGTGCTGGCATTGGAGTGTTTAGTGACCCATTTCTTTTCCAAACTGCAGAAAGTGGTAATTTTCCTATTTATTCTAAATTAACTTAGTCATGAGTTTTGTCATTTAAATAGGGATGTAATCAAAATGTAACCCTAAAGTGCATGAAATTCTCAACAACATGGCAACTCAAGTACTTTTTTTCTTTTGTGATAATTTATTCATCAAAATATATTGTTCTTTATGATTATGAAAGTATGTGTGATGTTTAAAAACTTTGAGAAAATATGAAAAAAAACATAATGGTGCAAAACAATGATTTGGTACTATGTTGGTATCTCTCTGGCTGTTCTTTTGTTCTCTAGTGAATCTTTGTGGATGTTATTTGTGTCAGTCCATAACATGTAGTCATCACTAAACCAATATCTCTGTTTTTCCAATGGCTGAGAAAAATCTTAATATCACCCTTGACTCTTCTTTCACAGTAACAACGAATCTCTCAGCAGTGTCTGCCTGAACGATCATCAAAATATATCCAGACTCTCACCCTCATAGCTAATCACCCTGTCCAACTCATTTTCCTCTCTTGCCTGAAGGATGGAAAGACTCTTGACTGGTTTTCCTATTTCTGATTTGCTTGCCTGCAGCATACATTACCCCAAAGTATCACATCATCTTTTGAAACATAAGCCAGACAATGCTACTTTTCTCTTCCTAACAACATATTTGATGTCTTGTTAAGAATAAATATCTGAAAAAAAAAAAAAACTTGCCTGGGCATATGGCACATGCCCTGTAAACCCCAGCACGCTGGGAGGCTAATGCATGAGGATTGGAGGTTAGAATCCAGCCTGAACAACCTAGTGATATGGCAAGATGCAGTCTCAAAATAAAATGTAACAAAGAATGAAAGGGCTGGAGACTTAGTTCATTGTAATGGCCCTGGTTTTAAGCCTCAATACCCCACCTCTTTCTTTCTCTCTCTCTAAAAAAAAGCATAAAACTCTGTTTTTCCCCTATCTACATGGTCTTGCCTCTTTCTGACTACATTGCTTCTCATTCTTCTCTCTTTCCATCCATTCAAGCTGTACTAATCTGTCTCAGGGCCTTTGCACTTGCCTTTCATTCTGTCTGAGACACTCTCACTAAATCCATAGCATTCTCTCCTCAAGTTAATTCAAAATCATGTGTTCTCTTTTCTGATTCCTTATGGAACACTCCTACCTCCTCTGTCCGTCTCTATTTCCAATACCCTTTTTTCCATTGGACCAACCTGATACATTACACATTTACTTACTTATTTTTTATTGTGGATCTAATCCCAGTAGAACACAAGCATTGTGATAAAAACAAATTATTATAGAATGGAGGAGCCTTTATTAATAATTCTGTTATTTATTTGTACAAAGCAAAAGGTTAGATTCAGTTATACAGAAAAACATTTGAATAAATAATGGCATCTCCAGCCAACAACGAATATTGACTGTGGAGTTCATGTTCTAGGGGGATAAAATAAAGGCATGAATTATTAAGTTATATGTCAGATAGGTGATTAGAGTTATACAATAATTTATATAATTTTCTTCAGTTCTTAATGCTCTATAAAAATCTTCCAGTCGTCTGTTGCAAAAAGGGCAACTTGAAATGGGTGTTGTGTATTTAAACGGACACAATAGTAAGAGTTTTAAGAAGTGTGTAATAGTTTTTTGATCCAGTTTCTGTTTGAGATCCCATCTAGAGAAACATTTTTTAGAAGGAGTTAAGGTGGGTATCTGGAGTTATTTAAAATTAGAAATGAATGATTTTTGAGGCCTAACATACTCTTATTGATTTTAAACGTATTTAAAAGCTATTTACTTTAGGTTATTTATAGAATTAAAAATCAAATGGCAATGTATTATCTTGTAGTACAGTCTATAAAACAAAAATTATTACTTATATTAAGGTGCAATTTTAGGGGAAATAATTAGAATAAATGACAGAAAATAGTTTTATTTATTTTCTTTCTTAACCCTGATCTTGATTTGGCTCCTGATAAATTAAGATACATACAGATTATAGCTTCAATTTGACAGTTTTCAACTTCATATGCTTTATACTTCTAGTATCTTATCTAATTTTAGGAGATATTAACTTAGCAAATGATGTTTGGGAAAAAACTAGAGAAACTAGAGAAAGTGGAACTAATACTGGAACGGGAGTCTCACTCTATTTGTGACTTGTTGCAAGTGGTCTTGCACCATTTGCATAATTCCTCGTGCCTATTCCCCCACCTCCTTTTTTAATACAAAGAAGTTCATTTAAATCAGGAATCCTTAATATATTTCTGTTTCCAAGTCCCTGTTATCATTATTGGTGATTTATTTAACCTTAAATTGAAAAAGATTGCTATGAATAGGTAGCATTATTATAATTAAATCAGAAGTAATTTGTTTTCCCATAAACAGGAATATTCTCAGTATAAGAATTAACCATTGATACTGTACTGAACTGATGTTAGTCCATCCACAAGAACATTTTTGTGATCAATGCTTAAATTCCCATGCAGCATTATTTCAGGTAAAGGTACAATGTATTTTAGATTGTAAAGTGTTAAAAATATTTATACCTGTTTCTAATTAAAAATTCAGAAAATAACTTCGAAAGTCTTTTGTGTTTGATTTACAAACTTTATAATGCCTCAAAAATGTGTGCTTTATACAGTATTCATTTTGAAAAGTTGTACGTATTTTTATATGATCATATATTTATACATGTCTGTACTCTGCACACATCTTCCAAGAGTGTGCTAAGACACTTTCTGGTTTGACACGTGAAAAGACTTGCTAAATATAATATTTTGGTACTGCAGTATTTAATCTTTACTTGAACCAGGATGGATAAATTCAAATAATCAGAAGTTATGAGATTCTAGTACATCAATCAAGAAGTAGAAATTAGAATATTTAAAATAGGGAAATACTTGCCAATCACAGAAAAGTGCCAGAATCAATCTTCAAATACTGTAAGATCACAAAAGGAAAATATACCAAGTACATATCGTTGAGGGTAAAATAATTTAAAACAAGTTGACATAAATACCTACTTCAGTAAATGTTTAGCAGATTTAAATTGATTCCCATGTGTTTCATATTTAAGATTTACTCTTTTGGAAATATTGCTTTCAAATTTAATAAAGATGTGTTTTTTTTATAAATTCTAAATTTCTATTTGATTATTTTTTATGACCATTGCTAAACATTTGAAAATGTGTCAGCTTATATACAATTTGTTATTCATATATATTTCAAGGATAGTTATAAAATATGCATCAATTATACAATCAAGAAATTTTAAATAATTATTAGTATTCATGGTAAACATGCTATTTTTTTCAATCCCACAGCAACCTTTTGCTTTCATTTAGTGATAATTTTCCCTTTGATTTATTTATTTTATATATCCCAAAGAAATTCAGTTTTTAAATCTTAATTTTAATTTAGTGTTATCATATTGTCATTATCTTCCTAAACTTCAATTGTTTTATCCATTCTCCTTGGAGAAAAATTTCCTTTATTTCATCCATTACTCATTATTTACTGATATTTACTAATTATTTTTTTCATTAAAATACAGCTATCTTGAAGTTTCTTAATTCTTGAAGTGTCTAATTTATATGTCACATACAGCTCTCCTGCTCTAGATATAAATTTCTCATATAATTTATATGGCTTTCATTAAAAAGTTGCATTTTAGGGCTGGGGATTTAGCTCAGTGGTTCTGGCACCTGCCTCGCAAGCACAAGGTCCCAAGTTCGATCCCTTATACCAAAACAAACAAATGAAAGTTACATTTTGGCATTCTTTGGTACAATGAAAATATAAACTGTAGTTATTTGGCATTTTAATACTAGTCACCTTTACTATCACATGATATTTTATCTCAAACATTTTGTATTGTTTTGATTACTTTCCAAAGTGACTTGTCATAATTGTTCTATATTCTGAAGGATCTTGATTTTCAAAAATTTTTTTATTGGTATATATTTGTGATACATAATATTTACATTTTTATGCATTTATATTTTATAATATTTGCTTTTTATATTATATAATATATATAATATTCAATCACTTTTTTCTCTTGCCCTCCCTAAGCCCCTCTTTGATCCCTTTCTTCATTCTAAAAAGTCTGCCTCCCTATTTCATACCATTTCTCCTTATTTTCCTCTGTATTTATATTTTTGGTTTCTCATGTAAGAGAAACCTTGCAATATTTAACTTTCTGTGACTGACTTATTTCATTTTATAGTATAGGTTCAGTA
This sequence comes from Heterocephalus glaber, assembly GCF_000247695.1. Next base: position 17,856,077 of record NW_004624750.1, on the reverse strand, counting down.
TCTTGCTTATTTACTCTATCAACATATTTTACCCTAAGACTAATGGACATATTTTCCTTCACTGCAGCTGTCATTTTGTTCTCATTCCAGTTAAAATAGGATTCAGATTGTTATTACAGATAATTAAGAATTGATAGCAAAGTAAAATAAATGTCTGAAGAAAGATGATTTTGAGGGTATGCAAAACTCAAAATACAATAATTACAACCTATTGGTTTGTATCTATCTACTTAATATTAGGCACTAGATATTAATAACATTCCAGATATGTATTTGTCTGGTGCAAATAGTTGGATAATTGTTTCAGTAGTCCATGCTATTCAACGTCTAAGGAATCTACATGGCTTCAAAATATTTAAGGAAATAAGAAATTTGTCCTGACTTCTTTGTATATTCACAAATGACTACTGAATATTTTTCATGTTTTTGTGAAGTGTCTCACCAATGCATGTATTGACCCAATAATCCTGAAGTCAACAGATTTGCTTCAATTCTGGGTTTTTTTTTGTTTTGATTTTTTGTTTTTGTTTTGTTTTGTTTGGCTAAGGCCAATTAAAGGTAGCTTTACAAGTCACACTTGGGTAGATTTTATCCAATGTATTGTATACTTAATTTCATATAACATGGAAATTTAACACCCGAATAGAATATAAATGCCATGTTAAGTTTAATAACATGGGTTTTCCCTCCTTTTCAATCCTTTTCATTTTCCAGCTCCAGGGAAAGTGGTTAACCTCACAGTTGAGGCCTTCAATTATTCAGCAGTAAACTTGATTTGGTATTTACCTCGGCAACCAAATGGCAAAATTACCAGCTTCAAGATTAGTGTCAAACATGCCAGGAGTGGGATAATAGTGAAAGATGTATCAATCAGAGTAGAGGACATTTTGACTGGGAAATTGCCAGAATGTAATGTAAGTATTGTAAACACTTTGTATATCTCAAAAATTTTAGATAAACATATTTTCAAGTTTTCAGCATCTAGATAGTGTATATTTTGTGAAAATGGTCATTGCTTTGTTACTTGTACTATTAGGCCAAAGTACTGTGCTGTACACAGTTGGCTGTATTCAAAGTATGTCACTGGAGGGGTTTGGGAATTTCAGAATAAAATCTTAAAATGTTTTAGAGAATTCTAGAAAGAACTCGTGAAAGGAGTGATGTTTAGATAATCTGTGGATGAAGGATAGATGGAGACTGTGTTGTGAGGACACTCCAGATGGAAGACACTATAAATCACCAAGGTTGAAAGTGTAAGATGTAACTCTAGAAAAGATTACACCACCAAGTGCCAAGTTGAGAGGATCTATAGAAGGGACTGGTCTAGGATTAATTTGCAGAGGTAGGTTGTTTTTCTGCATATCTTTGGTAAAGAATTTGTTGCCACTCAAGTCATCAATGGGAATCTCAGGAAGCACTATACAATGTTTTGCCCTAAATCATTTTGGTGATTATTTTGGTATTGCTGATGGAAAAATAGTTGAACAAAAATTATTTTTGTTCTAAATAGTTTTTAGAAGTCTCAAAATCTTCTTTTTCTGATTAGGATATACTTCCAAAAGCCACACACATATGCACATACATATATACCTAACATGTATGTAGTGGCATGATCTTTTGAGTACTTATGTTAAAAAAAATCATATTATCAGAATGTGGGCTATGCTTGAAATTATTTTAACTCTTTTGTTCTTATACAGTTGACATGAGTTTTTAAAAATCTTACTAATGATTTTGCTGTGGTTTTACCTTTATTTTAAGCCACTTTTAATTCCTACTCAAAGGGAAGACTAAATATAAAGAATAAAATATGTATATTCTGTTTGAGAATTGTAGAATAAATGGATATAATAAAAATCTAGCAAATTTTTCCACAACATAATCTATTAAAATTTTACATACAGAGAGAGAGAGAGAGAGAGAGAGAGAGAGAGAGAGAGAGAGAGAGAGTCAGAGAGTGTCAGAGAATGAATAATATGTACAATATGAGGGAAAAGGAAATGCATTATATTTCTTATTTTCACCGAGAGATGCAGCATCATTGTTTTCATTGATACGTACCCTATTCACTAGGAGAACACTGAGTCTTTCCTGTGGAGCACCACCAGTACTTCCCCAGGGGTCGGCAGAGTTACACCTCCACCGCGCACCACCTACTCATCAAGCACATGGGCACCGAGCAAGGTCAGCTCTGTGTGGAAAGAGCCTATCAGCTTTGTTGTGACACATTTGAGACCTTATACAACATATCTTTTTGAAGTTTCGGCTGTGACAACTGAAGCAGGTTATATTGATAGTACCATTGTCAGAACACCAGAATCAGGTAAGATTTGCTTTTTGTTACAGAAACATATTTAAATTACTTATAGAAAAATCTGTAATTTTGACTGTGTAGATGTTTTGTTAATCTTCCTTACCTTGTAGTAGTTGTTTTGTGTTTGTGTGTGTGTGTGTGTGTGTGTAATAATAGATAATAGGTATCCTACCTGGAGTATCTTGAAATTTTGATACTCTTTTACATTAGACATAGTACTAAAATAAGCATCTGAAATGAGAAAGAAAATTTGAAAGAAAAGATTTCTTCCCCTGCTATGATCCAAGATCTATAATTATCATTCTATGAATTTTGCAGTTTTTTAATAATCATATCTTCCTTTCTAAATCATCTTTCATCATATCTAACCATTATTTTACTGTTATTACCATATGTGGAGATATCACCTGAACTAGCAAACTAGCATGTGATTAGCATTTCAGTATCAATAAAAAACAGAGGCTAAATAAAATATATTTTTCCTTATATTCTTTTTGCACTGCAGTTTCTTTATCTGAGAAACAAAGGCAGTAATATACCTTTGTATGGTTACTGTGATAGGACTGAATGAATACAATTATATATTTTTATTACTATGATTAGATTTTACTATTCTGAGAGTACATATTTCTAGTTATGGATATTTATATATTTAAATACAAAACATAAATGTAATAAGTTGTAATAATTTATTTAAATACAACATTAATATAAAGCTTACATATAGTTTACATGAATACTGATGTAGTACTATAACATCAATATATTAGTATAAATATACATAATAAATGGTTGATATGTTATGTATATCACATTGAAGCTTCAAATATTCAATTGTGAATGGTAATTCATAAGGATATTAGAAATTATTGGCAGGGTGATTTCATGAAAATATGGTATGTTTTTCCTAATGACATAGCTGTCAGTTGCTAGTCATTTTTCATTACATATAAGTTTGCAGTTATTATTTTCTTTAGTTAAATAGCCATCTTTGAATCATACCTTTTCCTTATTCTATTTGTTCCCTTAGACAATAAAAAATATTTTCATGAGGATCATACATACTGAAATTTTATAGAAAACAATTTTGTTTTGAAAAAAACACTAGGAATTATTTAATTTCAATTAAAAGAAAGAATAAAATATAGAAATATACCTACAAAAACCAGATTATTTTATTTATTTGTTATATTTTTATCTTTCCTTAGTATATTTTTGTAGTACATAATGATCACCTTCCTTATGGGAAATTGGTACATGTACACCACACATCTCAGTTCTTTTTTCTTTCCCTTCCCTTTCCTTCCCTTTCCTTTCCTTCCCTTCCCTTCTTTTCCCTCCCCTCCCTTCCCTCCCTTCACCCTCACTCCACCTCTTGGCCTTCTTCCCCTTTGCCAAAGGTCTATCTCTTTACTTTCTATCATCTATCTTTTATTTTGCTCTTTACTTATATTTTGAGTCTCTCATGTGAAAGAAAGCATGTAATATTTAATCTTGTATGTCTAATTTATTTGAATTGATATTATAGTCTCAAGGTGCATCCATTTTCCTACATATGATTCAAGTTTATCCCTCTTTATGGCAGAGTGTGTAAATACCACATATTCTTTATCCATTCATCTGTTGATAGACATACAGGATGCTTCCAAGATGTAGTTTTTAAGAATTGTGCTGCTATAAACATGGGTATGCGTGTATCACTGTAATATGATTTCCTTAACTTTTTGGGGAAGATACTTAAAAGAATAGCTGTGTTGAATGCAATTTTTAGTTTCAGTGTTTTGAGGACTCTCCATACTGATTTCTGTAATGGTTTTACTAGTTTACATTCCCACCACAGCCTCTCCAGCATTTGTTATTATTTGATTTCTTAATGATAGCCATTCTTTTTGGAGCAAGATAGAATCCTATTGTTGCTTTGATTTCCATTTCTTTGATGGCCAGTTATGTTGAATTTTTTTCATGCATTTATTGGGCTTTTGTACGTCTGATAATTATCTGTTCATTTAAGTTGCCCATTTTTGTTTGTGTGTCTTATTTTGGGGATCTAATTTTTTTGAGTTTTTTGTATCATCTAGATAATTAGTCTTCCATCTAAAGAATGGCTGGCAAAATTTTGTTCCTATTTTATAGGTTGTCTGTTATTTTGTTTGTTGTTTCTTTTGCTGTGCAGAAGCATTTAAATTTGATTGGATCACACTTGTTGATATTATTTCTTGTGATGTTGGGATTTGGAAAGTCCTGGCCTATGCCTATGTCTCCAAGAGTTTTACCTATTTTATCTCCAAGAAGATTGTGTGTTTTAATGTTTAGATCTTTGATTTTAGTTTAATACATGGTGAGACAGTTCTAGATTCAGTCTTCTGTATGCGGATATCCAATTTTCCTAGCACCATTTGTTAATTGTTAAAGTGTATCATTTTGGCACCTTTGTGAAATATCAAATAGTTGACTTGCCTGGGATTGTTTGTGCATCTTCTGTCCTGTTCTACTAATCCATGTGTCTATTTTTGTGCCAGTACCATGCTGTTTTAATCACAGTAACTTTGTAATATAACTTGAAATCTGGGATTTTGATGTTCCCTGCTTTGCAGTAATTACCTAGGATTGCTTTTACTCCTCTGGAGTCTTCTGGTTCCATATGAATTTTAGGATTGTTTTCTCTAGTTCTGTGAGGAATACTGTTGGCATTTTGATTGCAGTTGCATTAAATCTGTGTGACCAGTTTGGAAATGTGACCATTTTGACAGTATTGGTTCTACCTGCCCAGGAACAGGGGACATATATCCATTTTCTCATATCTTCTTTCATCTCCTTATTCTGGGTACTGTAGTTTTTATTGTAAAGGTCTTTTAGTTCCTTGGTTAGGTTAATTCTTAAGTATTTAATTTTTCTTAATGCTATCTCAAATGGTATTGTCTTCATAATTTCTCAGTGATTTCATCATTGGTGTACAGTAACACTATTAATTTTTGTGTTTCAATTTTCTATCCTCCTAGATTGTTGAATTTAGGGTTTTTTTGTGTGTTTTTTGTTGTTGTTCTTTTTGGTACTGGGGATAGAACTCAGGACCTTGTGCTTTCGAGGCAGGTGGCAGAACCACTGAGCTAAATCTCCAGCTCCTGTTGAATTTAGTTTTTAATTCTAGGAGTCTTTTGGTGGACTCTTTAGGGTCTTCTATGTAGAAGATATCTTCTGCAAATTATGATAATTTGACTTTTTTCCTTTATAGTACATATTCCTTTTATTTCTTTTTCTTGCCTGATTTCTCTGGCTAATGTTTTGAGTACTATATTAAACAGGAGTGGTGATAATGGACACCCTTGTATTGTTCCTGATTTTAGAGGCAAAGCTTTCAGCTTATGCTCATTTAGTATGATATTGGCAGTAGATTTGTCATAAATGGTTTTTATCATATTGAGATAAGGTCCTTCTACACCTATTCAGGTTTTTTTTTAAATCATGAATGGATGTTGAATTTTCTCATAGGTGTCAAGATGATCATATGAATTTTGTCCTTGCATCTGTTTATATGATGCATTATAATTACTGATTTGTGTATGTTCAACCATTGATGACTCCTACTGTGTCATAATATTTGATTTTTTTGATGATTTGTTGCATCCAGGTTGCCAGTGTCTTGTTGAGAACTTTTACATCTATGTTCTTTAAAGAGATTGGCCTGTAGTTCTTTTGGTTGGGTCCTTTTCTGGTTTTGGAATCAGAGTAATGCTAGCTTCCAAAAGGGTTTGAGAAGTATTGATGTTAGATCTTCCCATAAAGTTCTTGCAGAATTCAGCAGTGAATCCAGTGGGATATTGGCTTTTCTTCGTTAGTAGTTTTTTTTCTTTAATTATTTATTCAATATAATTTCCTGGAAATTGGATTTTTTAGGGTTCTTAAAGTCTTGGTTCACCCTTGGCAGTTCATATGTAGCTAGGAATCTATTCATTTCTTCTGAATTCCCCATTTTATTAGAATACAGATTCTCAAAGTAGTTTCTAATAATCTTCTGGATTTCAGCAAAGTTCATTGTAATTTTGCCCTTTTCATTTCTAATTGCATTGCTTTGGGTCTTTTCTCTTTCTTTCTTTCTTTCTTTCTTTCTTTCTTTCTTTCTTTCTTTCTTTCTTTCTTTCTTTCTTTCTTTTTCTCTTCTTTTTTTTGATAAGAGTGGCTCATGGTAGTCTGTTTTTCTTTCAAAGTACCAGCTCTTCTATTCATTGATTCTTTGTATTACATTTTTTAGTCTCAACTTCATTTATTTCTGCTGTGATCTTTATAATTTCCTTTCTTGTACTAGGTTTGGACTTGGATTTTTCTTGTTATTCTAGAACTTTGAGGTGCATCACTGGATTATTATTTGGGTTTGCTCTGTTTTTCTGATGAAGCATTCACAGTTATAAACTTCCCTATTAGGACTATTTTCATTGTGTCCTGTAAATTCTTGTATGTTGTACTGGCATTACTGTTCTATTCTAGGAACTGTCTAATTTTTTCATTGATTTCCTCTATGACTCATTAATTATTCAAGAGTGTATTGATAATTTTCTTCCTTTTGCATAATTTCTGTAGTTTCTTTTGTTACTGAGTTATTGTTTCATTGTTCTATGATGTGATAATATGTGTGGGATAATTTTGATTCTTTTACATTTGCTTAAGTATGCTTTATTGGCTAGTATGTGGTTTATTTTGGAGAAGGTACCATGTGCTGCTGAGAATAATGTCTATTTTGTTGTTGTTGGGTGTAATACTCTGTAGCTATCTATTAATCTCATTCATTTGAAGGTTTTATTCAACTATGGTATTTCTTTGTTGATTTTTTTTTGTCTAGCACTTTTATTTGTGACAGTGGGGTATTGAGTTTCCCCACCATAATTGTGTTGATGTTCATGTGATCCTTTATATCCAGTAGTGTTTGTCTTATGAATTGGATTCACCATTGTTTGGTTCATAACCAGACCATTTTTAAATGTTATTACTTTTATGTTACCCATGTTAACATTTGAATCTTCTACCTCTAAAGTATAAATTTCCCATCAGAACAAATGCTGGTATGAAAATGTAAAGATCATTGCTAATAGATTCTGAGGGTTATTTTCTTGACTTTTCCTCTTACATAACCACCAGAGAAAAGGTGTTTATCAAGCTGAATACCCAGACTTTGTTGAATGTAATATATGTGTAGATAAATGTTTCAAAACAAATCTAGTATTTACAATGCATATTTTGAATGTAAGAATAAAATTGCACTGTGCAATTACATGTGCTACTAAATAAATTTAGTAATTGTATATAAAAAGTTAATCTGATGATTCAGCATGTTTTATTTAAATGCTTCAATTATATTCTATTTTTCCTTTAATTTAAAATCCATGCTTTGTTTTTAGTATATTTAAGAAGGTTATAAATTTTAAATATGTTTTTTGTATTCTTTTGCCTCTAATCATTTTAGTGCCTGAAGGACCACCACAAAACTGTATAACAGGCAATGTCACTGGCAAGTCCTTTTCAGTTTTATGGGACCCACCAAGTATAGTAACAGGAAAGTTTAGTTATAAAGTTGAATTATATGGGCCATCAGGTAAGACTAAATTGGTTTTTGTTTACCTTTTAGAGTAAAAATTATAAAATGCATTACTAGTGTAAAACATTTAAATCTTTGTAAAAGGCCATAATTGAAGTAAATAATAGAAAAATAAATGAGATCCTTTAGAATTTTTATTTAAAATCATAAATGAGTAAAATGATGTCAAAACAGTATTTAAATCTTATATTTCATGCTAAGATGAAGGAACCAGAGACAACCCCCTAAGTAAAGCATTAGAGGAGAAATATGCCTTCACGTATTGGAATAAAAAGACTTTGACTTACATTCATGAACAATGAGCTTAGCTTATATTAAATCATATGCCTGAGAATTCATTTTTAATGATCAGAGCTCTCTGAAAATATAGGAAATTTCTATATCCTCTGCTCAATTTTACTGTGAACCTAAAACTGCTCTGAAAATACAATTTATTAAAAATAATAACATGGGTACCTTTATAAAGTGACACATGCTCTGTCTTTGTAAACAAGCAAGACCTGAACACCCACTAATTATCCAGAAGTAATTTAAAGACTTCAAGTGTTATATTACAGGAGGTGAATAAACTCTAAAATTCTTTCTTAATCTGTTATTCTTTGGTTCTATGTAAGCAGTTTAATTCAAACATAATGAAATAATACACCCTCATATTATCATTTACTTGGAAGAACTGAAAAATATACAAATTTCCAAGGTAATTATTTTGAAAATTCTATGGTATGAATCATAAAAGTAACCTTTATTTCTCATTCCTAAATAAATTAAACTTCCAAATTTCTGAAATATGTACAGTTCCTACAAAGTGATAGTCTTCTCCACTCCCCCAAATACACAGAAACAGGTATGAATATACAGATACTAATTTATGTTTGATACTAATAGCTAGATTTGGCTGAGGTACACTTTGTTCTGTGCAGCAGGAAGATGAATCAAGTCAGGCATATTTAACAATTGCCCCAAGTTGAGACATTTGTAGCTAAGTGGATAGACCTTGAAGCTGTACTCTTAAGTGAAATAAACTGGACACATAGGTATAAATATTGCATTATCTCTGGTGTAAGAAACGGAAAATATAAATAAGCACCAAAATGTATAATAGACAGTGTGGAAGAAGAAGAAAACTCTTTCAATAGGAATGGGGAACTAGAGAGGGGGGAAAGGGGGGAAGGAAAAAAAAGAAAAAATAAGAAAAAGAAAGAAATAACGGAAATGAGGCTTTTGTAAATAAGGAAGGGGAAGAAGGGTTGAAGGGAGGGAAGGGGAATGGGGAAAAAAAGCAATGAAGATATCCTATGTAAAGATACAAATTCCTTATGATGAATGTAATCATTATGTAAATCTAAATTGTATCAATAAAATTAAAAATGATTTAAAAACCAGTTGCCCCATTTAGCAACATGGAGTCGTTAATGAGCCATTAATGTGGCATATATAGGGCAAATGACTGGTAAGAATGGCTTAAGGGAGAACTGCAGAAGAGCACTGGGACAGTGGATATAGGACCTCTTTTGAATTTTACTGGAAAGTGAAGCTATGAATGGAGATAGGAAGTAGGGTTGGGATAATTAGTCAACAGATTTCTCTCTTTTTATTAAGAATAAATAAAGCATCTTTGTTTGTTGAAATAATGAAGAAATGGACAGAATAATGATATACAAAAGATGAGAATTACTGGACAAGTGTTTATGTAGGTAGAAGGTTAGGGCCTTTGGTCAAATGTAGGGATTGGGTCAAGATAAAAATATGTTTATAGGGGCCAGGGATTTAGCTCAGTGTTCTGGCACTTGCCTCAGAAATGCAAGGTCCTGAGTTCAATCCCCGGTACCCCCCAAAATATGTTTATCTGTAGTAATAGATTGTAAGGCAGAGAACATGGGTACAATATGTAGTACCCATATGGTGGGTGAACCCACATGGTAGGAGATCATTTTCAGTTGATTTAATTTTTCAATGAAGTGTAAAGCATAACCATTAATGGGAGTGAACAGGGGGTAGAAGGTGTTGGAGGCATGAATATGGAGAAAAAGTATAAAATAACCATCTAGCAAAGTGTAGAATGATTGGAACACTAAACTATGGAACTTGCATAAAATATTAGGTGCCTTTTATGCCTTATTTAGGATATGATCTTGAATAAAATGATATTAATTAGAGTGGCATTATACTTTACTCTCTTCAAGTAGTTTAAGGAAATTCAAGATTGATGTAAGGCAGTAATTATAATTGGTAGTGACATTGAAGCTGGAAAAGAGTGGACATTAGGTGGTTAAAGACCAAAAAAAATAAAAGAAACAATAGGTAGTAAGGTCAATGGATTGCATGTTCCTGTGGGCTTAAAAAATTGTTGTTTTCAGGTCCTGGAGTAAGTGAATAAGAAATAGGAAAAAGTAGTCAGTGACAATTGCATGAAATTTATATAATGGATGATTGTAGTTATTGGTAATTGTAATGTCTAGTATATGTCCAAAAGAGAATAGCTGAAATAGGGTGGAGAAGCAGATTGAGGAGTTAGAATGATAAAATGGTTATATCTCAGGATATTAAAATGACCACAAATTAAGATGATAGCCTTGAAGCAAGAGTTAAACCATCCAGAATAACAGTGAGTAACCCAGAGGGCTAGTGGATATCACTGGTCATGTGGAGTTTAAAGCAATGGGCTCTATAATGCAGGCAGATAGAATTGCTGGAGGCAGATGGAATGGTTGGAGTTGGTATGATGAAGAGCAAGAACACTTCCCACCCTGCAGACCCTATCACTTGAGATCTGTGGGGAAACAACAGTCTGCCACCATCTGTGGTTGCTTCTGGGGAACAGAACAGAGCAGTTTTCTCAGAGGAGAATTAGATTTCAATCAGAGCAAGATGAAGGAAATATGCAGAGGAAAATGAAGATTTCAAGAATTTTGTTAATAAACTATTCAGGGAAGTTTGTTCAGAGGTTAAATAGAAATATATTCTAAGTATGGCCTCTTAAGGAAAATAATGAGAATATTTAGCAATTTAATTGAATACATTTGAGTGTAAAATGTTATCATTTTTATATTGATAAAATCTGATGTTTCCCTTTAAAATATGTCAAAAATAACATGGTAATTCAACAAAACTATATGATTTGATACAAGTAATTTTAAGCACTGAAAGGGTTTCATTGTGCTTTCCATTATTTCAATTTAATTCATATTAATCAGCTACTAAGCCAAATGTTTAAAATATATTTACTTTCAATGTTATAATAGCAAATTTTAGTACATAGGTCAATACTTTGGTTACTGTCTTTGATTCTGTATGTAAATATGAGAATAATTGCATTTTTTTTTTTTGGTACTGGGGATCGAACTCGGGTCCTTGCGCTTGCACAGCAGGCGGCGAAACCACTGAGCTAAATCCCCAGCCCTGCATTCTTAATATAAAATATCCATAGTTCTCTTCTGCCTTTTGCAGGTCGGATTTTGGATAATAGCACAAAAGATCTTAAGTTTGTATTCACTAACCTAACACCATTTACAATGTATGATGTCTACATTTCGGCTGAAACCAGCGCAGGGATTGGACCCAAGTCAAATCTTTCAGTATTCACTCCTCCAGATGGTAAAAACATGTCCTTTAGAGGGTTAATGAGAAATTTTTATGTGCTTGTGGATTTTATTGAGTTCGTACAACATAATTTTAGAAGCAGTTTGGTTTTTTATTTACTTAATTTACATTCTTTCCTTATCAAATTACCATCTAATTCATTCTGAGCATGCATTTTCCAGAACATTAAGCCCATAGCATACTTTATAACAAAAAAACCCCAAATCCAGCAAGATTAGGAAATATTATGTGTAGTATCAGCCTGTTAGAGATTCAATGAATATCAGCTAAATGTCAAGAATTCATAAATTAAGCACATATTTAATATTATTCAGCCTCACTGTTTAATGTGCAATATTTTACCTCACAACCAGTTTTAGAGGAATCTCTGTATTCCCAATACTTAAGGAAATATGTTTATAAGACTCCTGATGGCTGTATAAGAAATATTTATCAGGATTTACTGAAATTATGAAAACAATATTTCTTCTCAGAGGTTTTCTTATATATATTTATTAACATCATTATTTTAGGTGAACACTACCATTTTAAGAAATGTTAGCGTGGTATTACACAACATATTTTCTTGGCTCGCACTAGCTATAAATGTGTTCATTTCTATTTAGAGATTGCAACTATTGATAAGAAATCATTTTTCACAATAGATTAACACTTAGAAAATTTCCAGGCATTTTGTGTGTGTTACTTAACATATAATAGCTAGTAAAATAAATATATACATGTATACACACACACACACACACATCCCTACATACACATAGATTGGGCATACATTGGTCAGATAAATCATTCAAGTGTTTGGCCATTAGAGGGCAGCAATCATTAGGAAATTTAGTACATCTCAGCCTACAAAAAACAAACCTTGTTAATATTTGGTTGTTGAAAAAGGTAAAAATTATGTTTATCTATTTCAAGTGAAAATTCTAATGTATCTATAGTTTTAGTATACAGACAGGAATATATACTTATAAGGAAAATACTGTCACTTTTTAAATTAAAATTTCACCATCTGTTTCTATCAAAATAGGCTTAGCTTTGGGTGACTTCTCCATTAGACCTTAAGATTTCCCCTGTCTCTGTCTAAAATCTGCTCTTAAACATTTTACAGAAAGTTAGACATGTTTATTGATTGCTATCAAATATAGCCGATCCTTTGATTTTGTTCTTAATAGCATTTCTAGCCAATTATTTAACCCACCATCTTCTATTCTTATGTGATATAACTGAGTAAATACCAAACTTCAGCCTTCTTTCAAGTCCAGCCAATTTTGGTGCTTCTAAACTGAAGCCATATTTCAAGATTAGTATCTGTTGCTGTCATTAGTGGTCTACAGCATTTGACAAAAAATACATTGCTACATACATGCTATGTTGTTTGTTTTGTATCTCACTTAAATTTTTTTCTTCTATTTCTGTACTTCTTATTCACAAAATAGGTAGAATTTTAAGAACATCATTTAGTGCAATTCACATGGCCTGTGTTTCACACCAAATCATGTTGAACAGATGGCTTCATTTTTTCCTTGTACAAAAAGTAATTTGTCCCATATTTCACCCTATTTTCCCCAGCTGTATTCTAACCTTATATTCTACACTATAGTGTAGAATAGTGGTGCTCACACGGGCTTGTTAGCAACAGGTAGACTCCTCTAAAGGCAGGAAAGGCCTTGTTCTCACCACCTTCTGCCCACCTTCCTCCAAGGGATTTTCTGGAGGTTTGTTCAGCCTTAAAAGTTACTTCTATGGAATGCTATAGAAAATGTAAGTGAATCTTTCTGCTTCTATAACACTAATTAATTTTGGTACCAATAATGAAAATGTCTCAATAAAGAAATCTTTAAACTATCGGAACAATAACTCCTCAGAACTATCAACATTGAATTAAGTTGATATCTTAATTTTAGATTATTCTTTTTCATTTATTGTTACAACAGGGTTCTTTGTATTCACTTAAGATTACTCAATTATTTTCTACCTAATATTTAAAAGTACTCTTTTAAAAAAATGAATAGGACTAGCTTGCTTTTTAAAAATTAGTATCTTCTAGAAAAGGGCCAAAGGTGTACAGGTGGTGGGAAGGGAAGGGGAAAGAGAAGAAGGGAAAGGAAAAATTATGAGAAAGGAAAAAAAATGGAAACAAAATATATGTAAATAGGGAAGGGTTGAGGGGGTAAAAGGCGCACAGGTAATGGGGGAAAAAATAAGAACTAAGATACATCATGTACAGGTACAAGCACCCAATGATAAATGTAAATGTGTTGTATACCTAAAATGTACCAATAAAATAATTTAAGGAAAAATTAATATCTTCTAAAACAACTGGTGTTCTAATAAATCTGAAAGTATTCATAGACAGATGCTGAGTTGAGCTCTTATAGAAAATGATGCATCTATAGCATTACAGTGGGGTTGATTTTATTAAGATTGAAGATGTTATAATCCCTTGTATAATCCATCAAAGCAATCAACATCCTATTGGTAAGTTTCCCTTTAATTTTTTCCAAGGTTTGTACATATATTTCCTTTAATATATTACTGAGCAGATATAAAACTAGGCATGAAAGAGATATGACTTTGGAAAAAATTGAAAGTATAATAATCGCCAATAATACAAAATGTCATAAAGTTACCTATTACAAAATTAAATAACACTGATAAATGTAACACAGACAACAGTATTTTCTTATTATTTCTGAGAGGATAAAAAAAATCATAAGTAAACTTTGCTGCTTTTATTTCTCCTAATAACTTCTTCTGTCACTGGTGTCAAATATAGGGAGGTTCAGCATCACAGTTTCTTAAAATTGAACAAATTATTGAAATTCATACTTACTCCTCTATTAAAAGAGGAAGATTTTTGTCCTTAGTAATTTTAACTTGTTATTTTCTGTAAACAGTAGTAAAATCTTCATTGAAAAAACATTGAAAGCCTATCAAATTTATTTTTCAAGATTCTCATTTTTTTCAAAATGTACATCTATTGGAAGTTTGATTTGCTAGGTAATGGTAAAAGATATTTTAATGCATTTTCTTTGCTGCAGTGCCATTTTCCCTCATTTCATTTCTCTGAATAGTTTTTCACTTGCAAATTTCAAATTATTTGGAATTTTTTTTACCAACCTTGTATCTACTACTTTTTATTTATTAGTAAAGTTTACAAATGTATTGTCTTGAGAATGACTTTTAAGTAGTCCCCAGGGATAACACCTTCAAAAGTCGTGTCGCACCTTGAATAATTGTCCTGTTTATTTGAGTTTCTTTAGTTAATTTTGTATCAATATTAAAGGAGTTAAATCTAATCCACACTTCTCTGGTTTCTCTATAAGAATTTGTGGTATAACAGATCAAGTGTCTTTGTACAGACAAGATATGATGCTGTCTATTCAATTTCCCTTATCCCTCAAGATTTTTTTTCTGAGGAAAATACAGAACCACTTAATCTTTACTAGAATTGCAATTATCTGTATTAGTGTCATGAATCAGCCCTTAAGTTTTATTGAAAAATATAAATTAAAAGATAAAAGAAATAATGCATGCTACTATTACAAATTTGGCTCATAGAATACGATCTTTATAGATATAGATATGTTTTATTTTCCTGCTGAACTGGGTATCTTTTCTATCTTCATAGTACATTACTGTGTTACATTAAGTGGAATGGATCATTTCACTTATTTTTCAGTTATCTGATTGATTTATGTGAGCATTAAACTGGTTTCCTTCAGTTAAAATTCTATATCATCAATTCACATTAAATGGAAAAATGCTCAATCTCTTCTGTGATTTATATTATGCAGCACTGGTAAAGGCCTTTTCTACATAGCAAACCCCAAATAAAGTGTAAAAAGGCTAGAATCAGAACTCTGGTATTTAAATACTTGCGTTATTTTCATAGATATTTGGAAAGTTTTCACCTTTGAACACCATACATGAGGAAATATAATGATAGAAATGTAAGCTCTATGTACAGAGGGCTTTGTCTCTCTCATTCTTCCTTCTGCTCTCAGGTGTCTAGACAGTGATGACCTAATGAGTGAATCTGTCTAATGATGAATGAGCGACTTGATGGTTTTGGGTCCTAGTCTAGAACTCTTCCCACACCCTTCTAAGATCAAAATTTTCTCGTCAGATTAGAATACTTAATGGGCAGATCAGCCTATACACATAGGCTGAAATGTTTTCAGAGAAGCAGGTTCAAAGAATTAGCAAGTTATAGGTGTATCCATGTTATATTTATCTCCAGTTGTGAACACAAGTTTTGGCCATGCTGGACACTAGAATCTTGACCACTAGAATGATTAATTTATCCATTTAGTCACAAACTACTCAAGAAATATTTAGAGAGATTCATATTCTTATAATACTCATTTTATTTTTGTTACTTCGTGAAGACAAAGGAAAAGCTCTTAATCTATTGATAAAATTTTTATAAATTATAATTTATTATACAGTTAACCATAATTATGTTCACTA
>NW_004624750.1:17810710-17823695 GCF_000247695.1 Heterocephalus glaber | reverse complement strand
TTTAGGTTTTGAGTCTCTAATGGCTCTGAGGCTATCTCATTTTCATTATACCAGGAAGGACAACTGATTAGGTCAATCACAACACCTTAGCCCAAGTGATACAATCAGCAACACAGTAACATCAAGTACCTCTTAGAAAATGACAATTTTGTGGTAGTTATTAATCTATCACCTTTAACTGTGTGAATTAGATCAAAATCAAGGACCAACCCAACATATGTTTATAGTGAATAAACTCTTCAGTATAGCAACTTTCCCCTTTGGAATGGGGAGTTAGAAGGAGTTGGGGAGGGAGGGATAGATAGGTAGAAGGATAGGGGAAGGTTAGCAGTGAGGCCTGAGGACACAGGTGAGAGAAGAAAAGCAAAGAAAAGAAAAATAAAGAAGAAATATGAATTAGGGGCAGAACAGGAACACAGAGGGAGATGAAGAACAATGTGGGACAGCAAGGGAGCGAGGGAGAGACAGAGAGAAAGAAAAGAGAAAAGAAAGAAAAAAATAAAAATTTTAAAAGTAGAAAAAGAAGAAAAATAATTAAAAGTAGGAGCAAAAAAAAATAGTGGTAATTTTGAAAATAACAAATAAAAGGTAAAAGTTAAGGGACTCCTTCAGAGTATGTCTCTGCTGTCATGGGCAGCAGTGTGCAGTTATAAGTCAATGAGTCTCAGTAAGCCAGTCACAGACCTTTGAGATTCAGGCAGATTTCTGGCTGCAAGTCCCAAGTTGAGCTCCCTGTCCTCCTTCAGGGTTGAACTGTGCAAGGTGCTGTTGCAGGTTCCAGCTGCCCTTCCCCTGGAGATAGTCCAGGTTCTGATGGGAGGTAACGATCCCTCTGATTTACCAAGTATGTTGGTCTGGTGTGCCTTTATTGCAGAGATTCTCCACTTTTCCAATGGGCTTCAATTTTCATCAGGGAGCCTGAGAGAGGCCCTCTCTCTGTTGTTCACTTCTGCAGCTCAGGACAATGACCTTTATGTCCCCCTGTGCCTCTGTAGCTGCACAGCCAAGAGGCCAGAGGAGGAGGGAGGGCTGACTTCTGCTGTTGCAGGTGCCCATGCAGCTCCGAAGGTGGCTGGTGGGCGAGCCCGGGGGTCCTCACAGGCTCCTGGTCACAAGTGGTCGTGGCACACTGGAAAGAGCTGGGCTCAGTCAGCCTGGGGTGCTCTGCCCAATGTGGCTCTGGTGGGTGTGCCTAGATCAGATATTCTGATATTTCTGCCTCTTATGATTTGTGCTTGGTTTCACCTTTCCAGAGGGTGATGTGGGAAGGCAGGCATGCAGAAGCTTTCAGTCCAGATATCCTTGGGTCCTTGGCCTGGCTCTGTTTCTAGGCCTGCGACCTTAGGCAACTCAACTTTTATAGAGTTGGTGCTTTCCTTTTTATAATGGGGCTTATATACCCATCTTACAAGACTGGAAGCAAATGACAGAACAGATAAAACCTCTGGCATAATATGTTCATCTATTATTGCTTTTCTTGACCTTGGTTCCTCTCTTAGACTAAAGACTATCTCCTCCCCTTCATTATTAATTAATTAGATCTACTTTTTGTCTCTGCAACTTTTTTAAATACTAAAAGTCTTTTTAGAAGTCACCACTCAGTTTCAAATGCAGTGGTTAAATATTTTTAACCATATTTATGTTAAAAATATTTCTTCTCCAAAAGATATTTGATTTTCTTCTCTTAAACCTCTCTCTTTGTCCTTCATTCTCCAGGTTTTTACACTTTACTTAATACTTTTTACACTTTTATACAATGTAACTTTATAACACTTTGGTTTTAAACAATTAAAAATGAAAATAGAAGAGCTAGTTGTCTTTACTGCTTCTTATTTGTATGACTTTTTCCTGGCTTTCTACTCTGATAATTCTGACACTGTATTCCTATTGTCTTTGGTTTGTGGAAAGGTTCTGCCAGAGTTCATCACATGTAAACTCATTTCTCCTCATAAAACAAAATAAAATGAAATTTTAAATTTATTTAAAGTCCCACCTAATTCAAGGGGAGAAGATTATACAAAAACATAAACAAGAGGTGAGGCTGACGGGTATCCATCTGAGAGGCTATCCACCATGCTGTGCCAGCCCACTGTTTTATGATTCACACACATATTATAATAATCCTTCCAGATCTATTCACATTATTCACACTCTAAAAGCAACTAAAGAAAAATTGAGAATGGATAAGGAAAGTGTATTGCTTCTGAGAAGTAAGTCTTGGAATAGAGAAGGGATGGACAGGGCATTTTTATTTTCATAATTAACCATTCAACACCCTGATTTTTTTGTAGTCATGTGCATATATTATGGTAAGGAAACTCAAAAATATTAGAATATAGTCATCCTATGATAGTCTTGATTTGGTCTCATCAACTTTGTTGAAGTTTCCCAGTGATTTTTCAAGTTGTTTCTTATAAATATAGCTACTTAAACAAGCTAAAATATATCTACAATTTTACTTTAGCTATTTAAATAAATATTTGAAAAATATTTTAGAAAACTGAATCTCAGGGTTATTTCAACTTTCCAAATTATACGTGGGTCTCATCTCTAACATTCCTAATAACAATTGGAAATCCAGCTTCTGCTAAATATCTGATCAACTCTGATCATAGAGTATGTACTACCAAAAATGTAGTACCTTTTCTATAAACTTTAATGTATTCTTCTTTATGGTCCCACAGCCTCTATTTAATAAGCAACTATGAAGCTTCATGTACTCTGTTTAGTTTTGAAGATACATAGGCGAATCTACCTTATTCTTTAACTGTTTTGAACTGAAATATTTGCCAACTAATGCTTTCCAGTTAGTCTTGATTCTCTCCTCTTTATCCACATTGTAGAGTATAGTGTTTATAGGTAGGAAATTTGGCACCAGGAAAATGTGTTCCAATCCAACCTCTGCTATCACTAGTTTTTTGAGCTTTAACACACTTTACCGTATGATGAAGTGAGAAACCTAAGCAAGTTTTTAACATTCTATTTGACACATAGTGGTTTAAAATGTGAGTCTTTGTAGTAGTAATGATATACATTGATTTAATTTTTGATCTTTGAGGACAATGGGCATAGTTTCCTTCAGGCTTCCTGTCCTTAGTTTTTATTAGTTATGGCCTTCAGATCCTTCTTACGATAGAATACTTTTCCTCTGTGTATTTTCTACTTTATCAATGATCCTCTCAGATAAACATAATATTCTCCATGGAGTTTGACTAGAACAAAATTTGGCAGAATTATTTTCTCCTTTGGCATAAATTTTCTCCTTCTATTAAAAGAAATGATTAAAATTAATTTCTTTGAGTGGCTTATTCCACTGAGAGTAAAGTCTGAAAGCCCTTAAAGTCATCTGTCCATAGACTGACTTTTAGTTAATTTCACACATAGATAGCAGCCTGTGCTTGATCTTCTGTTAGAAGCTTAAGACATTTTTCTCTAATACGCATCATCTTGCTGGTTAGTACTGCAAACTTTTGCAATTAATGCCAATATATCTTTTCATCTCACATATTGCAAAGTTTGTCATTGGTGAACCTGAGAATAAACTATCTAAGTGGTTAGCCAATACAAAGCTGAGGACTAAACTTGAGAGTAGTTTAGGAAGGCTTGAGATTAGTTTACTTTATCAGGCATAAATGGCACATAAACAGAATCAAGGATTTGTTACCTAGATAATCTGTAGAATGATACAGTATCCATTAGGGTGTTTCCAAACATATGGTGGTGTAAAACTTTCTATTATTTCTTGACAAATGCATAAATTACATTAAAATAGAATATTTTTTGTGAATAAGTAAACATTTCATTAATTCAATTCAGCAGACCTCTGAGGAGTCTAAATTGATAGATGTAATAGTTTTCTTTTAGAAAAAATAAAATCATACTTGTTAGAATGAGGATGATTACATGAAAAATCAAGTTGGTTTACTCAGGTGGATTAGGAATTTAACTCTGAAGACTAATTCCTTCAAATAAATTCCGAGGATTCCTGGGTAACATATGCAAGTCCTTTCATGTTGAACTGTGACACTTCCTAACCCAGTTCTCAAACAAGGGGCAACTTGTTGTCCAGTAGACATATAGTAATCTATGGAAACATTTTCATTGTCACCACTTGGAGGACATGTCCAGTGGGTAAAGACCAGGGGGGATTCTGTTAAACAGTTTGTAAGGCACAGGATAGCTACCCATAACAAAATTATCTAGTACAGGATGTTAGTGGTACTCAGGTTGAGTCATTTGGATTCTAAGGGGCTAAAAGTTTTAAGTGTTGCAAAGGATTCCTCCCCTCCACTTCTATTTCCCTCATTTCCACCTCTGTTTTTCCCCTTCCCATTACTCTCTTAAGTTTTAATTCTTTCCAGTCATTTTTACTGTAAAAATTATTAACACAACATAGCATACTTAATGATAATTAGTAACATTCTTGGTTGTTACTAAATTAATGTTAAAAATAACTACCTTAGTTACGGAGGATCTTTCCAATGAAGAGTAGAATTTGGGAGGAATTTATAGAGTCAGTAGTATTCCAGTCAACACTTACATGAACATGACACTTTGTCAACAGAGATGTTTAACTAATTTAATTGATGGAATGCTATGGTTTACCTCTTAGTAATTTATCTGACATGGGGTAGAAAATATTGAGAGATTTAATGCAAAATCATAGTTCAAGGGGGAAATTCTTTGTACTGCTTCACTGTCTCATCTATAGTGCTTTGTACACAGATTCTCAAAGGGTGACTGATTGATAGTAGAAACAGCTGTGTGGTTCAGGCATAAACTATTGACTGGAATACCAGAGCATCTCAGAATTATGTGTTCGGATTCATGTTTTGCCTGTGGAGGCAGAGCTCAAGTGAGCTGTTGGAACATAGAAGATTCTTTGTGGCCTTGTCTGGTATTATGTTCTTATCCAGGGTTCTTTATCATAACCTTTTTAGAGTAAATATCATGGATGTTTCCCTACTTTTCCCATAATGCTTTTGTTGCTTGGTTTGTAATATGATTTAGATGGTTTGTTTGATAAATATCCTTTGAAGGACTATAGATTTTTCTTGAATCATTTCTCTATGCTTTTATCTTTCAGAAAAGTTAACATTTAAGTAATGTGCCCTTGTTGTTTTTTTTTTCCAGTACCAGGGATCAAACTCAAGACCTTGCACTTGCCAGGCAGGTGCAGTGCCACTGAGCTGCATCCCCTGGCCCACTTGTAGATATTTAAATTAACTAAATTTCCCTGAAATTAGTCCCCTTCCTGAGTTTTTTTCTGAGCATCCCCTTTAAAAAAATAAACTGCTAAGTGCTTTGATGTTACTGAGGAATAGAAAACTTGTTTTTCTTTTTAGGCTTGAAGACAGCCCCAAAACATGTAAGGTAATCAAAAGATGTATATCAACACTTCTAAACAATTGAAACCTATATTATGAATTATTTATAAATGTCAAAGATACAAGAGCATAGAATTCATAAGGAAGTAATAAATTCTTTAAAAATGGGTTTTGGACATGAGTTTTGAAATATAACTTGAAAAGGAATTGACATAAAGAGAGTTACAAATCATAAATCCCTGCTGCATATCTATAATGTGCTCCTGATGTTTCACT
Source organism: Heterocephalus glaber (assembly GCF_000247695.1). Next base: position 17,818,092 of record NW_004624750.1, on the reverse strand, counting down.
TTAATGTCTGTCAGTCTGGTGAACTTGATATATGTGAATTACACTGGGGGACCTAGGAACAATTGCAGTTACATACAGTGTTTCTTAGAGCTAGAACCTTGGATAGGTGTGTCAGGAACCCTGTTTGAAAACTCTTATTTTGCAAGTTCTATCTTTTGTCTACCACTTCACTTGATTAATGACAAATTTCTATAATTGACATATAACAAACAGGTATGCGGGCCATTTACACCTACTGTTCAAATGAAGATGCTTAGATGAGGAAACAAAACACATTTTAATAAGTCAATATTCCTAAAACACCTACCATTTCAGGATGGGAGGTTAAAATATTTCCATCAGGAAACCCTTGCATAAGGGTGTCTGATCTTACCATAAAGAAATAAACTCAAGTCAGAAACAAATATTTGCCTCTTCCCCAGATAAAATACTGGTCTCAAAAGAAACAGAGTGATCACGGTGTGTTATAATAATTTTGAGTTCTAGTAGCTTGTGAATGAAATCTTGGATTATAAAGAAGACAGTAGTCATAGAAATAATATTGTCTTTTAAAAATGTAATTCTGAAGTTGTAAGTTTGTAAATCAATAGTAACTGTGAGCTTTTAGATTTTATAATATCTATTTTTAATTATAGGATATAAACAACCCCGTAGTATCTCCAGAAATGATGGACATAGTGGATCAAATGATAGGAATTTATGAGGGTTCAGCAGAGATGTCTTCTGACTTGCACTCATTGGCTTCATTTATGTATAGCATTCATCCACATAGTAACTTTCCTGCACAGAATAAAGCTGAAGACCAGAATTCACCAGCTGGTAGGTGAATTTTAAACTTTTTATGAAGTACATTTAAACCACCAGTACTAGCTAGCAGAGATATGAACTTTAGCTTGGAGTTCAATCATATTATTAATGGTCCATGGGCTGGAGTCAGATTTTTTTTTTTACTGTTGGATAACCTCATGTAGCAAATGGAAATGCCACACAGACAGGAGCTGGACCCTCCTAACCTGTTTGACCTTCTTCCTAGAGAAAGTAGCACCCTAGAGTCTCTGGCCAAGCTGCATAGACAATCAGTTATTACAGTTGCCAAAGCAGGTGTGATGGGAAGGGATTAACATATCTTCACATCACTTACAGGCCTCACACTCTCTGTGGCTTTTGACTAATAGGTTTTCAAATGTCACTAAAGGTAAATAGGTCAGAAAGTTACAACTCTAGTGCACAGGGTGATAAACAGGTGTAGGTGACCCTAGCGACGTGGTGATATCATTAGTCTGTACACTTGTTCTTCAGGGTCAGTGGATCTTAACTGTTTTTAAAAGGAGAGTGTCATATATAGCAAATGAAAAATACTTGGATAGATGACACAAAGTTAGATCTATAGTTTCTCTTTGGATTTTATAAAATATTATGTGAAAAGAGTATTTTATTTCATGGTATTTTCTATGATTTAGTATTTGTCCCATTTCAAATTAAAAGTGTTATGTTATTTACTTATGGCTGAATTAACAAAATATCACATTTTATTCAATATAGATTTATTTCATTTATTGATTCATTTTTCTTGTGCAAAGTAGACTAAGGGCAATATTAAAATTGAGAGACTCATGATTTTTGACACAGATGTCTTCTTAAATATTTCAGGTTTGGTCTAATTGATAATTAGGGCTTTGGAAGAACAAGTTCTATGTAAAATAAAAAATTTAGCATTAGAAATCCTTGTTTAGGTATATTTATGTGTCATTTACCCTAGAATGTTTGCTTTGAAGAATTATTGGGACTGGTGAAATTTAGAATTTTGAATCCAAATAAAACTCTTTCTTTAACTCTCCTATTAAAATTTAGTATTGATTAATAATATTTCAATTTTATGTTACTGTCTAGCCTTTATTTTTAGAAAAAATTCCTAGCCAGTATCCTTTAGAAAGTTTTATTTTCTTAAAATACTGGTGTCATCACTAAGCAAAACTATATATAAGCACAAAATGTTTATAGATGTTACGGGGCACTATGATCTCAACATGATCTCTGTTTATATTTATTATTATTATACATTCCCCTTTTGCATACAGGAGTGCATAAAGAGATTAATGAATAACATGCTATTAGGTTTCATGGAGCAAAAATAGTTTTGATTGTGAAACTAAACACCTTTCTCTCACTAATTTCAAACAGTGAACTCAAGGAATCAGTATATCACTGACATTGCTGCTGAACAGCTGTCTTATGTTATCAGGCAACTTGTACCTTTCACTGAGCACATGATTAGTGTATCTGCTTTCACCATCATGGGAGAGGGACCACCAACGGTTCTCAATGTCAGAACACGTGAGCAAGGTAAGAATGTATTCCTTTAAAGGAATTACTTGCAAATACCACTTTTGCATGCTGTAATACTTTTTCTTTTTATTAATATTAATTGTTAATTCTTCTTTTCAAGTGCCAAGCTCCATTCACGTTATAAACTATAAAAATATTAGTTCTACATCTATTTTGTTATATTGGGATCCTCCAGAATATCCCAATGGAAAAATAACTCATTATACAATTTATGCAATGGAACTGGATACAAACAGAGCATTCCAGATGACTACTATAGATAACAGCTTTCTCATAACAGGTAGAACAAAATAGTTGCATCTTTTTGCATTCCTCTTCTAATGGAAAATATGCATCTCTCCATATGTTAAACATTTAAGGACATATGCTATATCATTCCAAAGTTTCTTTTTCTGGGCTTCCATGGATGGCTTTAAAAATACTTGGAGAAATAACTGATTAAGTATGCTTTTCTTTAGCTAGGTTTATCCACCAAGAAGAACCAAGCATCTGATCACAAGTTTCATAGAAATTTACTTAACCCAGGAAATATATCTGGTACATTGAAATAACTCACTATTAAAGAATTGTATGAATGATTATGAAAATCAGCTGAATTAATTCAGCTGACGTCATACTTGTGCCAAATCAACTATTCTGCTTGTCCTGTGCCAAAAATTAGATTTCAGCTTGAGAGTGTTACATTTATATTTTAATGACTCAGACATTCTCTACTTGGAAAGGCCTTCAAGTCCAAGGAATTTGTGCAGTTTGGAATTATATGGAAGCTGTTTTGGATAGCCAGACCCTCCTATATTAAATGGCACTAATGCAAGAATTTTAGTTTAAGACTTTAAACAAATTTCTTGTTGTCTCTTTTAGGATTAAAAAAATATACAAGATACAAAATGAGAGTGGCTGCCTCAACTCTTGTTGGAGAAAGTTCTTTGTCTGAAGAAAATGACATCTATGTGACAACTCCAGAAGATGGTAAGACTATCAGGTGAAATTTTAATCTAAAAAGCAAGAAAAAAGAAAGTCATACCTCTATTGTCTCTACCTCAAGCACCTTTAGTGTCTGAAGCAATAAGCATGAAAATGTACTTAAAATTATCTTTCCCTCCCTCAGAGCCAGAATCGTCACCTCAAAATGTTGAAATAATTGATGTTTCATCAAGTGAGATAGGGTTGAAGTGGTTACCACCTCAAAAACCCAATGGAATTATTGTTGCTTATGAAGTACTGTATAAAAATATTGATACTTTGTTTATGAAGAACACCTCAACAACAAACACAACTTTAAGAGATTTACAACCCTACACCCTCTATAACATTTCTGTGAGGTCATATACCAGGTTTGGTCATGGAAACCAGTCATCTTCATTACTCTCCATAAGGACTTCTGAAACTGGTACGCTGTTCATTTTTGTTCTTTACTAATACATAGTGACAATTGCCATACTGTATTCATTTTTATAACCTAAAAATCATCATTGCTCTTTTTGTGAAGTTTAGAAAATTATTTGCTTTTTCTGGCAAAAAAAAAAAAGGTTTAGCTGTCCAAAAATTTTAATGCTGATTTATATTAAAAGGATTCCAAATAAAAATTAGTGAAGTTTTCACATGAGAGATATTAAGACATCAAACAATCTTTCAATATACCTGTAAATTTTGGGTTGAGTAACTGTTTATTTGGAATACACTCATTGGAATATATTTTTAAAATCTAATGAGGTGTACACATAGATAGCAGTGTAGATGAAAACCTCAAATGGCATGTTTGGGAAGCCTTTGTGGCAGAGGTAGCACTCAGGATTATCCTAATGAAGAGGGTGGAGTTGGAAGGAGAACGTTATGAGGTTGTTCGATGAGTCTAGAAGACACACTTCATCTATCAGAAATAATGCAAGAAGAAATTGCATGTATTTCGCTTTTAATGATATTAGAACAAATATCACAAGACAAGGTAGTTTTGCCAGATAATCTTGGTTTGTTGCTCTTATTGAGATTGTAATCATATATTGGAGGCATTTGTACTAGGCCGATTCCACAATGTATGCTGAGAATTAAGAACTAAATGTAAAGTTACTGTTTTATCTATACACTTAAGAGAATAAATGTTTATTTACTAGTTACTCATTGAAGTCAGTAAATTGCCATTTTTGTACGTTATAAATTTCATAATGTCATAAGATCAGTAATTTCATGTGATTTAGCCAGTTAATATATGTGAGGCTCCGTGCTTGACCATGAGGATCAGAAATATAGAAAAGTAGTTTACTTTCAAGTGAAAGTATTCTCTTGAGATTCTGCAGTGAGATGATGCCAAAGTGCCCATTGATGATGGCAGGGATTGTAATTGCAAGAATTAGAAAGTGATAAAAGGAGCATTTTATATCATCAAGAGTTGGTATAGCCCTTAAATTAAACTTAATTGATGTTAAACTATACATTGGCATTCTTTATTTCTTTTATTGCTTTTATTGCTTTTATAGATATTATACCCAAAATAGGTATTTTCAAGAAAACTATCTGCTCTTTACTAACACAATTTTATTTTATAATGAGTCAAGGAAAGAAAAAAGAATATTTGTATGTTTGTTATATGCCATGGGCTCTGCTAGTGGCTTTCATAAAAGTTATCCTTTTAGTTCTAGAGTATCTTCCTTGTCTCATGAAAAACTTAGATCTAAGGAATTCATTATTTTAACAAATATTTACAATAAGCCTGGCCCTCCTGGGTATATAGTATAGAAGAAAATGATTTTTTTTTTTTGCTTTCCTGAAGTTTCTACTAACTGGTGGGTGTTTAACTGCTTAATGTCCTCCAGCTGGTAAATGATGAAACTGGAATTGGAACTCCAACCCGCCTAAGTATAATTTCCCTTGCACAGCACATGCTGTTTTGGGAGGCATCAGTAAAGCTGGTAAATTATAAAATATATTTAGAATTTTCTGTTCATTGTTTCAGTTATATTTTGCTATTTGGGCTTTGCACAGCATGAAGAAGGAAAAGTAATATTAAAGAATCACCATATTCATGAATGCATATTAATGTTTTGCTATTTAAGTGGTCACAACATCAAGAACACCTTTTTAATGACGAATTATGAAAGTTTTATTTTCTGATTATTACATTAATCTTTTAGTATTGAAAAGTAAATTTATTTTGTTTCATTGTTTGTATGAACTTGATTCTAAGGCAACCTTAAGTAAATATAAGAATTTAAGTTGAGATGTAACTTAAAATAATAATTTTAGTTTTGAAAAATATTTTAAACATATAGAACTCTTTATAGGCATGGAAACCTAGAATTGTTTCAGTAAAATGACTCATAAATCAGAGTGGATGAGAAGTAAAGCTGAAGTTTGATGGTAGGTCTCCAGAGTCCCATTTCAAGCTCATTTAATAGGTTCCTGATCTAGGTAGAAAAATAATAAGGAAGGGAAACAACTTATCCCTGAACCCCCAGACCACCTGTTTAGGCAGGTTATATTGGGTTGTCTTGATGTGTAAATTTCTAAGAAACCAAACAGGTCTAATGACAGAATATTTTGTTCTATGCCTATCCTCCAGATTTTTGGCCCTCAGTTCTAACTTGAGGTAGTCTGAAGGTCAGTATAATATCCATCTGTATGGAGTAGAGGACCATAGAATCTCTATCATTGACTTTTCCTATATCATATTTATTAATACTGAGTCAACTTTAGCTACTTTGGCAAAAGAAGAAGCTAGAGTTTAGTAGATTCTCATGATCCCATTTGAAGCAGAATGTGCTCAAGAACACTGTCTATGTGTGCCCAAGGTTCAGTCATCTTACTAAACGAAATACATAAATCTTCTCATAAAAATAAGGGCCCACTCTTCAAAAATATTTCATGAGAAATTGAGTGATGTGTTAACTCCATGATGTGCTAATGCAGCTAATTACAAATAGGGGTAAATTATTTGTTCAAATACTTTATCTTGTTTAGAGAACCAGAGTTTACTAGTGCTTGAAAATAAAACACTCTGTGATCTAACAGAAAAGATCAATACAAGATTGATTTTTTAATGTATGTGTTTATATGTGTATCTCTGTGTGTTTGCTTGTTTAAAAGATACAATGCATGATTTACAAATTTAGGATTAATTTGTATTTTCTTATGTTTAGTGTGGAATAATCACAAAATAACTTTAAGAAGTTTCCAGAAAAATTACTCTTTGGATGATCCCTTTCCCTTATCTTTTAAAGATATAACATTATTTCTTTGCAGTAAACCTTTAATCAAATATCTTGACTATTTTTGAATTGGAGCAACAACAAGTCATAGAATATGATGTAGTTGTTGACCAAATTTTGAGTGGAATTCTGTAAATTTATTTATACCAATGAACATTTAAAATTTTCCTCTACATACATCATATATCAAACAAAAATCTTTGGCATTATCAGAGTAAATTCCTTCTTTTAAAATCATCACAAGCCAAATTATATCTTTTATTTTTAGATTTTAAGAAGATTTAGTTTATTTTAACTGATTATAATCACTGTTTTTATTCATTAGTTATCTATTTTACAACATACTACTACAATTGGAAACAGTCTTTATTCCAATTGAGAAAATTTTAAGTGTGTTATCACTCTCCAAAATCAGTGAGTCATCAAGTCTGCCTTCCTTTATCTCCAATTAGATCCAGTACTGGTTATCCCCTAAGGATTAAATGAATAAAATTTGAAAGGTACCATCCTAAGTTAAGGGATACACATTTATCCTGACTACTGGTGTTATACAAGCAACTCCACAGGAACAACTTAATAAATTCAGCTAGAGTTTTTTTAAATCAGAAGTTATAATTATAAATTTTGTTTCCATTTTTTTCCTCTTCTCATATTTTTTCCTTTCCCTTTTTTCCCTTCCCCTCCCCCTCCCAATTCTCCTGCTCTTTTAGACCTTTTCTTCCTGTTTCACAGTATCAGTTATACATTTTTAAAATTACAATATTAAGATCTAGGAGACATTACCACAGATTTTACAGAATTTAAAAGGATATAGAAAGCATATTACAAAAATCT
>NW_004624750.1:17789107-17808045 GCF_000247695.1 Heterocephalus glaber | reverse complement strand
GAAGTCTGTTTTTGAGGCTTATTTATGTGCCTTCTCATTTCCATGGGAGGGGGGTGCTTCTGGCACCCACACGGCTCACCTTCTCTGCCCTAGGAGCTTGGGATGGAGGTGTGAAGCTTCCTTCCGGATTCTTGGATCAGCTGAGCTTCTCTGCCCTAGGATCCTGGAATGGTGGTGGGGGAGCTTCCTTCCGGGTGCTGGGACCGGGTCAGCTTCTCTGACCTAGGAGCCTGGGATGGAGGTGAGGAGCTTCCTTCTGGGGCTGGGACTAGCCTACCCTCTAGAATGTTTATTTCTGTATTACACTCTGAATGTCTTCCCCACATACTCCAAAAGAATTTAGCTGATCTCCCTGCCTGTTGTCTTTTCTCTCTTAAGTCACAGTTCTCTGTAGATTTGCCAATTCTATAATTATAAATTTTAACCACAGCACTTCAATTTCTTTTTTTATTCCATCTAGAGATTTTCCACCAAATATTCTTTCATTTTCTTAAATGTGAGTCTCTTCCTTGGTTTTAATATATTTTATTCCATTTAACATATTTATTCATTGAGGAGAGTTTTATGGATTTTTTGTTCTTTGGAATCTAAATATTGCAGTAAACAAGACAAAATCTCAACCTTCTTGAATCTTAACATTCTAGAAGTGTCACAGGAAAGAAACCAGTAAACAAATTTGTGATTTGGAAAAAATGTCAGGGCAAAAAGAATATTATAGTGAATGTGCTATTTGAGATAGTGACAGAGAAAATGCCACAATGGGGAGGTTATATTTGCCCAGAGAAATAGTGTATAAATTAAATTGGACAAAATGAGGATTCAAAATATTCCAGAAGGAGAAATAATATGTTCTAGAAGAAGAAAATAATTTTATGTTGCTGAGGAAAAGCAGGGCATTTCTTTCATTAAAGCAGTATGTTATTGATAGAGAATTAGTAAATTGGGATAGAAGTAAACAGAGATGGATCATACAGATATTTAGGTGACATTTAAGTTTTGAGTTTAATTGTAATAGGAAGTTATTGGATAATTATGACATAAGAACATGATATGACTTAACAATTTGATGTTTCTGCTGAATGTGTTGATGTGAGAATAGAGAAGAGTCAAGATCATTAGCTATTTGGTCCAAGTATTTGCCTTAATCATGATAGAGAAGTCCAGAAAAGAGGACAGGTTAGAGAAAATTCAGAAGTTCTTTTGTGAGTGTGTTTGAGGTATCTAAGTGCTTGTTATGAAGCAAATAGGTAAATAATTTTGAATCCCAAGGAATACTTAATTAAAGCGCCATAACTCTGGCACAATATTTGAAATCAAAGAATGGAATAAAATCCCCCGAGTGTGAGTGCAAAAACACATGACAAGAAGCATATAACTGAGAAATGTGGCACATAGACATTGAGAAATCAAGGAATAGTGAGTGAGGAAGTAAGTGGTAGTCACCAGTGAAGTAGGAGAAAAATCAATGGATCTTGCCTTCAATCCAAATAAATACAGATTTTCATTTAGAAGTAATTTATTTACTATGTCAAATGCCGTTGATGAATGCAGAAAAATGAGGGCACACATTTCATTAGTGTTTCTGCAAGATGGAGGTCATTGATGACTTCACAGGAGTAGGTTTCATAGCAAAAATGGGAAAAATGCTTAATTGAAGTGTGATTAAGAGAGAATATTAAATAGGAACATGTAGAAAATGAGTAAAGAAAAATTTGGCGGAATTTTTAAAAAAGTGAAAGATAAAAATCAACAATAGCTGAAGGGGCAAGTGAAATTAAACAAGATACTTCATTTTTACCATAATATATATTACAGTATATGTGTGTTCACATGTACATCTGAATATTTCCAATTATAAAGTCTTTGGATTGACAGCAGGAATGGAATGTAGTACAGAAGTATTATTTAGGCCTTGAGAAATAGCAATGAAGCAAGGAGGTTAAAGGAAAATTTGTGATAGGAAGATAATGTATTTTTCTGAGTGTTCTCATTTTCTCAATAAAATGAGAAGCAAGTTTATCATCTTTGCTTCAGAAATGGAGAGTAAATTTTAAGTTTGGGGAGAGTGGAGATTGTGAAACACACATAAAAGAATAGATTGAATGAACTAAAAACACACAGACAATAAGAAAGATCCATTTGAGATTTGATGTTATAAATGTAAACGGAGCTATTCCATATGAAATGGTTTAGGAGCCGGGAATGTAGCTCAGTGGTGCCATGTCTGCCTTGCAAATGCAAGGTCCTGAGTTCAATCCCTGTTACTGCAAAAAAAAAAAAAAAAAAAAAAAAAAAAAGGTGGTTTATGTAGCTGTGAGCTGTGATGGGATGTAGAGACTGTATAGGGCATAGTTTCACCTAAATTGAGGTTTAGAAGTTTTCATTTCTGATAAATATTTTTTAAATGGACCTAAACAGAGAAAGTAAGACAGAAACAGCAGTGGAATTTGCTCAGAAGTGATTGTAGTGACTTTGGGCTCAGACCTGAGTACACAGGGAACTGAGAGATAGGGACACTTACGACATAGATAGTGAAAATTTGATGAAGGTTAAAGAATTTGTACATTGGGAATGTAAAAGTCAGTAAGCTGTAAAGGTAAGAGATGGTAGCCAATGTGAGGAAAACTGACAATGAGAGGTAATTACAAGGTCTCAAGTGTTGCCATGAAAGCCAGTGATTAAGATAAAGTGGAGAAAAAGACTATTGGAATTAGGGAGATCAAAAAATACAGAGTCCAAAGGATTGAATAGATAGCTTAAATAGACATTGACATATCTAAGAGTGACAAAGTCATTCATCAAGGTGATAAAGTCTTTAAGGCGTTGGTAGAAGTGGCACCATATCACTGTTTTAGGAAAGTGACATAAGTAATTTAAATGATGTCACTGAGGAAAGTGTCTTAACGATGTCTAATGGAATGTGACTGCAAAGGATCTGTCATTCTTCAGGAAGAAGGAAGGAGAGAGGTGTAATAAATACAGCTACCCAATTCTTAGGGCCCATGGTTATAAGGATTATGGGAGAAAAACTATCTGGTACCTAAGAAGGCTTTGATGGCATATTCTTAGCAGGTCTAACATTTAATTATAGTCAGAAGATAAAGAAATGATTCAAGATAATTATTGAGGATTTTTCTCAATATAATGAATGGCTTGGGATGATACTAGAGATTTAGGATGCTGGGGAAGTGATGGTAGGATTATATTGCTACACATTGTTATGTCAGACTATGTATTGAATTATAACTATCTGCAAAGGTTTAGAAGTCTTTACGTCTTGTTTCAGTTTTTCTTAAGTCTTCCTTAGATATAATATACCCTGTAACTGGTAGTAATTGAGAGGACACTGTACCTATGCTTTCAAAGCTTCTAGATTTTACTTCTTTAACATATTTATAAGTAGTATTTTTATACCCATTTTAGTTAGACTACTACTAACAAAAGGTTAAATTCCTTTTAAAAAAAGGAATCTTATAACAAGATTCTAAAATGACAATAGTGTTTATCTAATTTATATCATTTAATCCCTTCTCCAAATAATTCTTATGGTTATTATTCTATACAGACAATTTTTAAGTCACTACCTTTGCTACTGTGACCTTTCATCTCTGGTAAAAAAAATTTGAAAAACACGTCTGCACTGCGTTGTTTGTAATTTCTTTTATTAAGAGTGTCTTGGTATTTTCTCTCAGGTTTTGATTGAATGTTTTTATTTTACTCTTGCTAATTTTTCTAGTTATAGAATTCTAGTTATTTTTCAATTAACTTTTTAAAAAATGTTTTCAAGTTATTTTTCAATTGATATTGTCAGGGTAATTATCACTCCTAATTAAATGCTCTGTCTTCTTTCTGATGCTGTTAATATCTTTTATTCATTGGAATTTTACTTTCACAATTAATATATTTAAGTTTGATTTTTAAAAATTCCTGTTTGAGATTTATTGATATTACTTGATCTGAAGTCTGATATCTTACAAAAAAACTTTTTAAAGATCACAGCATTGTTCCTTCAAATATTTTTCTTTTCATCATTCCATTATTTAATTTAATATATTTTTAAATTAACTTTATTGGTACATTTTAGTTATACAATATAATGACATTCATTTTTGGAAATTTATACCTTTACATAATCCATCTTGTTTCTAATTTTTTCCCCCATGAACCTGCCCTCCCTTCAACTCCTCCACCCCTCCTTATTTATAAAGACTTTGTTTCCATTTTTTCCTTTTCTCATATTAATTCCATTCTCCTCTTCCCTTTCCCCAACCCCTCCCACTCCTCCTTCCCCTTTGGACCTTTTCTTCCTATTTCACATTATCTATTATTCCTTTAGATCCTTATTTACACTTTCAATTTCTCACACCAAACTATTCAGCATTTACACATCCATTATTTTAGATCCCCTCAGTATATCATCTATGTCTGTAACTACCATTTTGTATTTTATCCATAATTATTTCCTTTGAGCTGCTTTTTTTTTTTTTGATAATTTCTTTGGTATTATTATCTTTGTAAACAGATTTCTCTTCATCCTTGTCTGATCTCTTAATATTTAAAGATAATTTTAATTTCAATTATTTTGTCCTTTGGCTTTAGAAAGAGCATCTGGTTCTATCTCAGACTTGCTTGGTTATTTATGTTACATATGATTATTTGAAGAAGTCTTTACTCATATTTTTAAAAATGTGTTTGATATGTTAAATATTGTCTTTATTTTTTGAGAGTTTCAGTATCTGAAGGCTTTATACCTCTGATTGGGGTGTGTGTGTGTGTGTGTGTGTGTGTGTGTGTGTAATTGTTTCATTTTTTATGCTGCTTTCACTATTGGTATCCAATCTATTTGTATGTTTGGTGATTTTCTTAGTGGGCTCATATTTCTTGAAACTTTTCCTGTGGGAAATTTTTGTAGTTTGAGTTGAAATTAAGTTCCTCCAGAGAGGCTTTGTATTTATTCCACATAGTTGTTTAGGAGTAAGAATAGCTCTGGATTACATTTTCATTTTAATTTAAATTCTGAAGCATAGACTCTTTCTGGTTACATATAGGCATCCACGGATTTAGGCCACTTAAGCTCTTGGGAATAGGATTGTAATTCCAAAACAGTGTACTTTTTCTTTCCTATCTTTCTTTTCCACTGTTCTTTCTTCTCTCATCATGGTTTATTTTCATTTTTATTTTAAATTTTTTTTTGGTACCGGGGATCGAACTCGGGTCATTGCGCTTGTGCAGCATGCGGCGAAACCAATGCGCTAAATCCCGGCCCCCATCATGGTTTATTTTTGCTACCAGTCACTGAAAATAAATGCCTCACATTGCCCAAGTCCAGAAGTTACCATCACATGAATTCGGCGGCATCTGTGGAAGAGGCCAATGTGTTGCACAGAGTTGTTCAATATAATGTCCTTGTGGTAGTTTCAGTCTTTGGGATTCCAGCTCTTTACATAGGGATGTCCTTATCTTTCAACTGCTCCAAGCCTTTATATTCTTTTCTGAAATTCTACACATATGTTGATAAAGAAAAATGCAGGATTAATTATCAAGATTAATAAGAATTCCCCAAAACAAAATTGGCTTTAGTACTGGCTTCCTTCTTAGGATTCCTGTTTTTACTGTGCTTTTTATTTTACCTTTTTTCCATTTTTTGGTTTCATTTTTGATCACCACTGATTTCTGATTTCTTTGTGAGCTTTTCAATTTCTTTCGGAAAATTTGTCTTAATGTTCTACAGAGTTTTAGTTATTTTAAATATGATACTGACTCAACTGAGATATCTTTTCTAGTATTTTGCCAATATTAGCATCCTATATATAGTTTTAAAAATTGATTATACATAGAGAACCATTTTATGAACATTACATTTAATGCAGAAGGTAGGTTATTAATTAAATACAGAAAAATAGTACTTTAATGATATCCTGTATTCTGAGTAGACCATTTTGCTGCCAGGTCATACTACTAAGCCTCATCTCTAAGAGGGGTTCCTTGCCTGGTCATAGAGCTTGTTGTGGGCCAAAATTAATATTAACCTTTTTAAAAAAAGTATTATTAGTGGAAGGCAGACTCAATGTTTAAGTATTTTCCAATTCACTTACTTATCTGCTGTTCAACAATATAAAGCAGCTTATTCCAGTATCAAGTCTTTCAATAAACATATCATCCTCTAAGTGTTCTTCTGCCAAATCCTATTGTGAACTTTTCTCTCAGATGACATTTCTGTCCATAAAGTTATAAGTACTATAATTTCTTTACGCCTTACTCTATTAAGGGTGTATATTGAAATCACAATCAGGTTAGTGTTTGTAAAATAAATATTCTAGTGCACTTACATGAGAATTTTTGCAGAAAAGATTTTTAAGATAAAGTTGTTTTATGCAATTATATTTTTGTTTTTCCCAGTGCCTTATAGTGCACCAGAAAATATTACTTATAAAAATATTTCTTCTGGAGAGATTGAAATATCATTCCTTCCTCCAAGTACTCCCAACGGAATCATACAAAAATACACAATTTATCTCAAGAGAAGTAATGGAAATGAGGAAAAAACTGTAAACACAACATCTTTGACCCAGAATATTAAAGGTAAAAGAATAATTTGAATGTTGAATATTTACATTTATATTGACAGTGTGGCCAGAAAATACTACCTTAATGTTATGTTATACACTATTTGTGCATCAGATATGATAATTTTTTAGTAAAATAAGCTAGGAATTTATTGGGAGTCACATAAAAGAGTTCTCTAGTCAATCTTTCACCACACTTCTAGAAGAAGAAAGGCTTTTCTCTGTATTGCTCTGGAATTTTCCTGTATCTTATCTTCATAATGAGTTACTGTTGCCAAAGAATTACATTTCATTAGTTTTAACTTTGGAAAGATTGTTGAATTGAGAGCCATTTTATAATTTAACTTTTGCATATTATATTCTTATAAATGTTACCTTATGGGATTTATTTCCATTTAGGACTGAAGAAATATACCCAATATCTGGTTGAGGTGTCTGCCAGCACACATAAAGGGGAAGGAGTTCGCAGTGCTCCGATAAGCATATTGACTGAGGAAGATGGTAAATACAGTAGTACATATTGATATATTTTTGTTCTATAACATTTCAAGAAACATAAATATAGAATGGAACATAATGTAAAGGTTCTCTAGCTTCAGTTATGTACAACTCCAGCCTTATAAAGACTTCACTGTGCTCATGGAACAAGAAGCTAGCAAAGATTTACAGTAAATAAAATCAGATATAAAAATGCTTTTGTTAAAAAAAACACTTTTGTTTGTTTGCTTTTGAAGTCATCAGTCCTCTGTAAAAAAATAAGTATATAGCTTCCATGGGTATTTATTAAAGTAAAATTTTGATTTGAATTGTTTGAACATTAAGTGATGTATAACACAACTGTGTTTCTCAATTTCTGCACTATACAATATTCTGTATATTGCAACTTTCAGATTTTTGTATGGCATAAAGATTAGCTTATTAGGGGCTGGGGATTTAGCTCAGTGGTTCCACTGCTTGGCTTGCAAGTGCAAGGATCCAAGTTTGATTCCCGGTACCAATAAAAAGATTAGTTTATTAATGAATCCATGCTATTTTCTACGTATCTCTGCATAATTGGCCAATATGCTATTCTTGAATGTTAACTGACTTCACACTGAAAATATAAGCCAGCTTTTACCTAAACTGCTTTATGTTGAACCTCACCAAGTTATAGACATATGTTTTGCTAAGAAAATGCCTTTTGAGAAGTACATTTGGTACTTGAATATGTGCTTTATGTTTTCAATGTGGTATATTTTGAAACAATTAGTTTTTTCTTTAAAAAGAGAATTCCTATTGCCATAAAGAGTGGATCTGGATGTGTCAAAAGTATGCAGTATTTTTTCCCTCTTTTCTTTATTTCAAGATTCTGATCTTTTTAGAGAGGCTGCATCTTTTGATGCTCAGAGTCCAGAATCACTCACCAAGGCAAAATGTGTATTAGATACTTCTGAAATGAGGAAAGCTTTTCTCTCCATTGCTGTCCTTCTAATTAAAATAACAAAGTCTTTGGAAGCCTTCTTCTCCCTTTGCAAGTCCCTTCTTGCTTTTACCTCCATCAAAGTATTTTACCAAAGCATCCTGGCAGTGTTCACTGGGTTGCCTCTGTTTCTAAGTGTGATGCTTTTGTGGGTTCAGCTTCTCTTGGGATTGCCTCTCCTCATTATGCTTGCTGTCTGTCAAAACTTGCCTGCCTGATTTTTCATTTTTTGATGTATAGATTCTCCTTATTCTCAAAGTGAAAATTAACTTCATAAATAAATTAATACTTAACAATATCTCAGTGCCTAAAGGGCCGTGAAGGAGCTTAGCTCCTTTTTGTCTCTTCCATAACATCCAAAGTGTCTTAAATCATTTTTTAATTTTAAGACATTATTGTGCTGTGATACAATGGTTGAGAATTGCCATTCTAATTGTTTTATCTAAATTAAATATAAACTTGCCTTAGTAATTTGCACTATTTTTTTACTGCTTATTCAATGCAGAAGAGCTAAATTGTTTTATTCTTACTCTATTATATTGGAAGTACAAGTAGATCCTAAACTGTTTTTTTGTTTTATGTATTACATTGTATTTCCTTTGTAAACTATTCAATTCTAAAGACTCAGTGAACAGATTTTGATATTATTTTACACTTTAATGACACAAATGTAATTGAGGAATGGAGCTTTTACTGGTGAGGTCAGTCATTTTAACTGCTCTCCCAATGTTATACATATTACTTTCCCTTTTTTTGGATGAGTGATTATTTTCCCCCAACTCTTTTTATGCCGAGGTAGCTCTTTTACCATAAATTATGTTCACTCCAATAAAATTTTTTGTTTTTATTAGAGGATAGTAATTTACCAAGATGTACTTAAAGAGTAGGTGAGTCACTGTGACATACTCCTTGTTCTGTTCTACTTTCTCATGAAATATTTTTTTCCATCGAATCACAGAAACAGATGTTCTAACACCACCATGCAAAATCTTTCATTATCTCATTTGAAAGTAAACAATCATACTCTTTTGCCTGTGGAGAAAAGAACCAAACTTAATTCATTTATGAGGAAGTTTATCATAAAAATTTTGTGTATTTCTATTTTAACCTTGCATTAACCTTTTCTCATATATTTAATGAAATGCATTATTTTATCACAACTTTTCAGCTCCTGATTCTCCCCCTCAAGACTTCTCTGTAAAACAGTTGTCTGGTGTCACGGTGAGGTTGTCATGGCAACCACCCCTGGAGCCAAATGGAATTATCCTCTATTACACAGTTTATGTCTGGTAAGATTTTTTCTTTTTTTTTTTTTTGCTTTTGGAAATAGTTCTGAGAACAAATATTAATCTGTAACATCATAGGAATGTAGTTTTTTACTTCAGAATGTGATGCTACATTAAGAACCTGATTATTAATAGGCTTTTAAATATACTTTTATTACGAAAAAGTTTTTCTCATATGTAGTGGTTCAAGCACAAATAATAAAAATTTTGTAGTTAAAACAAAAAGATATGCATAATTATGCTAAATTTATTCTCTTTGTAAGAGTCTGATCAATTTACATAACCAAATAATTTTAAATTCTTCTAAATGTTTTATACAAATACTTATGCCACTCTCTTTTTAAGTTTCTTTAAGTAAAATAATTTCAATTAAAATTTAAGAGAAATTTCTTCAGAAATCTGTTAAGATCAATTTTCCTTTGAAAGGTAAGGAGTAAATTTAATTATTTTTCTGATCACTTTTTTTTTTTTTTGGTACTGAGGATCGAACTCAGGTCCTTCTGCTTGTGAGGCAGGTGGTGGAACCATTGAGCTAAGTCCCCAGCCCCTTTCTGATCACTTTTACATAAATACTACTTATTAATCCTTCAAATATAAAAAAAATGAAATCCTATAATGTATCTGTCTCATGTCAGTTTATGAGATGGTTATACTGCTTCATAAAAATGCAATAGATTAAAATCCTCACTTTTATCTAATATGTCCTCTTATGAGAACACACCGGTTAGGTACCACATTTCAGTCAATTTTAAATATTTCAATTCAGAAAAGACAGTTTACATAATACCTTATAAGACATAGATGTTTCCTTCTGTCATTCTTTTTTTTTTTTTTTTGGTACCAGGGATTTAACTCAGGACCTTGCACTTAGGAGGCAGGCGGCGGAACCTTCTGTCATTCTTAATTGGAAGGGTCAGCATTGAGTGAGAAGCTGTATATTTTAGATGTCGAGTTTTCCTTTGCTAAATTAAGGCTTTTCTCCTCAACTTTAAATCTTTTGCATGTTGCTATTTAGGGTATACTTCCTTGTGTTCTTTATTGCCTGTTTCCTAGTCATTTTCCTATTATAGCATAATTCAGAGTATCATGAGAGGTCTAGTGAAAGGAAGCAATGGGAAGAAGGTAACCATTCATTTATTTATTTATTCACTCATTCATTCTGCAGTATTGTTAGAGTATTTATAAAGCTGTGAATGAGATGCACGTAAGACCTCTGCCCTCAAGGAGTTTACATTCTAAAGAGAAAACTGTGTTATATACCTATAAACAAACAAATGAGGAAAAGATTACTTTTGATGAGATGTTCCAGGAAGTATGAGGAGAAGGAGGTTCTTTTCACGTGATAATCTGCAAGGATGGTGCGGGGGGGGGGCGGTTTCCAGAAGGAGAATACAGTATATCAATCACATCAGCGCTCTGTGGGGAAACTCAGTTTGTTATTCTGAAGACCAAGGAGGTCAGTGTCAGTGATGATTAGGGAACTATGAAGAGTAATATTGGGAGAAGGAGTACAAAGCTCACAAAACATACCATGGTAAGAATTAAGAATTTCTTTTCTTTTTATTTTATTGTTTTTGTGGGTTTTTTGATACAGGGTCTCACTGTGCAGCTCAAGTATGCCTTGCATTCATTATGTAGCCCAGGATAGCCTGAAATTCATGATCTTCCTTTGGGGGGCATTCTAGATCTAAACCATAGCACAGGGCTACCAGGTAAAAGGCTATGTTAGTAGCCTGGATGAGATGATACTGGCGGTGTCATGATAGGTTTCAGCTCCACTGAGGAAGCAAGAACTGTACTTGTTGATGGATTCATTATAGGGATTTAAAGAAAAGAAATGCAATCATGATATCTGAATCAAAGGTGATAACCCCTAGATTTCTTATGTCATTTACTAAGTTAGAACAGAACATAAAACAGGTTGATGAAAAGTGAGAACAATTAATGTTTCACTTACATCTTTGCAACATTTTTCTGGCTGAAGTTTCTAGTCCTACATTGTCAGAACAGTTTTATTCCTATTTCTCTTCTGGGAGCCTCAGATTATTCTAAGGATAATGTGTACTAACACATGTCTAGGGAGTATCCTAAAGGAGGCTGTTTACTTGCTCTTCTGAGACAGTGATGTTCTATGTGAGTCACCTACTCCAGGAACAAACTATAGCTCTCAGTTTTTAACCCTAAAGTGTATCAATGTGGTTTCCCCAAATGTGGATTTCTTTTGGAAAGATAAGTAATGGCTCCTGTGTGTGTTATATTCTTAGGGATATAGAAAGGCTGAAATTGTATATGTCACATTTCAGATCTTACATAAAACATGACTTTTTATTATTTGTAACTTGTTTTTTGTGCTTTTTGTGATGATAGTTGGGATTGTGAAGGTATTTGTTGGAGGTAATTCATTCTTTTCTCATTCACTTTGCCTTTACTTCAATCTTTCATTGGAAAATACTCAATCAATTCAAAGCTCAATTCTCCAGTTTTGCTTTTCTTTCATCTTTCAAGAAGTATTCCTTTTTTGATCTCCTTTTCAAGTTAGACTTTAGGTATATGGGAAGTCCATTGAAAGTAAGGTGAAGGAATCTTGAATTTGTGCCACTGTGGGTCATCTAACCTGACCTATTGGGGGAATTATTCTGTCATTGACTTGAAGGAATAATTTTTATTTTCTGTTTTATCCCTTGTCCAATATCAAAGTGTATTTGAGTCCCATGGTTCTCCTGCTTTTTCTGTCTTGACCCAAGTTTAAATCATTTTCTCTCCCACCGTTGTCTGCAGTGTGTAAGGTTTCAGGTTATTTCCACATCCTTCTCTTGCTCTGCATGATCTGCTAGAGCACCCCTTAGATCTTGCTGGACAGGGTGCCATACTGAACAGATAGTTTTAAGGAGTTTGCTGGATTTTTCTCCATTCTGGGAAGGGAATAAACCTCTTTACACTAGAACAAACCTTCTTTTCACCAAGATTTCCCTTCTAGACCTATTTGGGTAATTTCTTCACTCCATCCTTACCCTAAGATGCTAGGACACTCCACTGTAATCAGTTTACCTTTTCCTTTCTTCTCATCTTTCTTTGTAGTTCAGAAACTTTTTCTCTCTTTTGGCTAATGAAAATTTCCTTTTTTTCTTGACTGATTTTTTTTCTTTTTCTTGGTCAATGGAATTGCCCTTTCTTTTTACATCATGACTTAATTATAAAAATATGGTCTCAAATCATTAAGAATTTACTCTTCATGTGCAGATGGAATGTAGAAAATACTTCTGTGTCAACAAAATTTGGCTTTGTCTTATGCACACACACATGTGCGTGCACATACACACGGATGTGTACTATTTCTAGATCCACGTATTAATTTCAGTACCACATAAGATAGAGAACTGCCATTCAGTAATCAAAAATAATTCTTTGTTGAGTGGAAGAGTGAGTGGGGAGTGCATTTTAAGAATTAAAAGCTTAATATTGATTTTTTCGTTTTCCATTTCTACCATAAGAATAGTATGCATCCATTTTCAGACAATGGATACTTCAATTGGATAGGATTAGATCCCATAAAAAAAACAAAACATGCACAGAAATATTATGTAAAACATACTGAAACATGTATAACTGATAATGAAGTATATATTGAGATATTTTTAAGTTTTCAGCATTTTCTTACTAAGCCACTGATTGGAAGCATTAACCAGTATTGCCAAGGAAATGGTCATACACAACTCTGGATTCTTTCATTAGTGATTACTCATGCTTTTCAGGGACTCCTGCTATAATCTGTTTTACTGGGAGAATAAAAGGCCTGGATCATAACAGTGTACATGAGCTTTGAATTAGCGAGAAATGGAATTGAAACTTGGCTCTGCTGCTCAATTATCTGCGTGGTTCCATTAAAAACACTGAATAAATGGTGATCATTATTAGCAGGATCAATGCCTCAGGGGTCCCTATTTCTGCCATAGTTCTGACTTTCCATTATTTTAGTTGCTCCAGTAATTACAAGTTCTTATAAAACCATTTATTTGGATTTTTTCACTTTCACAATGCAGGCTATTATATTTGCTATACTGAGTGACTTCTCTCTGTCATGAGTATTTTTCTCCGAAGGAGTTCATGAGATTTAATATGTAATCATTTCATTTCCACTGCAGATGTTAGTCACATTTGGTTTGTAGATGAAGTGTTCAGAATTCTGCCTTAATGCACTGCATTTTGGAGTTAGTTCTCCTTCTAAATTTTGCTTTGTGAAATATTTTTCTCACCCATTGACATGGTAAAGTAGCATTTATCCTTCAGTTATATTGATAAATTATATGTTTTTAAATGATGCACAGTTCTTGCATTCTGGGGGAACCTTCATCAAATGAATGAATTTTTAGTAGAGCAGTGGAAGTTTATTCTTTTTTTTTTTTTTGGTACCAGGGATTGAACTCTGGACTTTGTGCTTGTGAGGCAGGTGGTGGAACCACTGAGCTATTCTTTTAATATATTTTGAATTGAGGAATGATGTTCTACCAAACTAATATAAATATAAAGCTTATTCATTTATTGTCCTTTTATTTCAACTTGGATTCACTTACCAATTTTGGTTCTACACGTGTCGGTAAAACTGAACAGTTCTTTTCTCCAAAATTCCAGAAGAAGCTCTATGAAGTCTGATGATCTTTGTTTCTTGTGTATAACCGCCCAAGAGAAGTCAGGCCAGCTGAAGTTGTAGAAGTGGGCAAGCCAGTGACATGGAGTTTTCAGGTCAAAAGAAGGAGTTTGGGTTTTATTGAAAGAATAATGCAAAGCCCTTAGAATATTTTCCCCAGAGCTGTGACCCTTGGTTGCAAAATTTGAATAAAATATTAAAATACAATACAATGCTGAGAGCCATTTAATTCACTCACATTATCATTCTCTCCATGTCTATTTTTATCTCTTTCTAGTTCTGTCTCTTAGTCTGTAACTGATTTGGCTTAGCTACTTCCTTTCTAAACAGTGTGGATTCTATAAAAATAATGGAAATTATACTGCTGGTTTTACTGTAACAAAGATCTGATTCCTAAAATACCTTATTTTTTTCTCTAAAAATCTCATCCCTACTTGTATTTTTTTGTTTAACAAGTACCTTATCATTAGATTGTACACTCTAGGAGAACAGGGACTGCATCTTATCACAAGGTACTGATTCTACCTGTCATATGAGTAGTATTCAGTACAATTTTTTTTTGCTTAAATTCTTTTATTGGTACATTTTCAGTATACAATATGTTTACATTTATCATTGGGTGCTTGTACCTGTCAGTACAATATTTAAAAGAAAGTTTAGGCAATTTGGACATGGCCTAATTTTGGCAGTCAATTTTAAATCAACCTTCCTGATGTTTGGGATTTCCAGTTATCTATGGAAAGGATTTCCATCCTATCTATGATTAATGTGACATATGGATCTCCACAGGAGATTCATAATCTATGAAGAGAGGGCATGAAATGGAACCCAGAACTCTGCTATCTCAGGGCAGCAGGCTATTTACAGAATTAATGCTGTGGATAATCTAGCTCTCAGAGTGAAAGCTCTTGCTTGGAGAAAACTAGGTTGAAGAACTACTTTCATAATTTGGAACTTTAAAATCTTTCTTAAAATGCAACTGAACATATTTGTCTAAATATTATTAGTGTGGTTTCAGAGTGGAGGTGTTGAAATAGAATTGAAAAGTGCTGGGGTCGGGGTTTCAGCTTAGTGGCACCACGCCTGTCCCGCAAGCGTGAAGTCCTGAGTTCAGTTTCTGGTGTGTGTGTGTGTGTGTGTGTGTGTGTGTGTGTGTGTATGTGATATCACAGATATAAAGATTAAATACATTTTATATATGGTCTACTGTAGCTTCTGCTTGTTCAAAGGCTGGAATAGTAAATAAATCTAGAAATATTCCTATTCAACTTTTTCATGAAAATCAGTTTTCATTGCTTTTTATTCTAATCCAAGAGCAGATTGTTTGAAATATGAGAACCAGAAGTAACATTATTTTAAATTTAAGATTAAGACAAGATCCTTGTGCTTAAAAAGGTTTAAAGCAAAGACTTATAGTTGGTATCATTTAATTAAATTATAGTGTCCCAACTAGAGAAATGGTGATGAACACAATATTTTTCTAAGCCTTGTTAATGAGAAATGAATGTGATCATATATTTGGAACTATTAAAAAGAATAAAAGAAAATGGCTTTCATAATATTGATAGGGCACTGATTTGCCTGAACAAACTTTGATTTGGGGACTTTTTTCAGCTTTTCCATATTTATGATTATAATTTAAAAGCTTTTACTAACACACAATCTGCCTCCAATTTTAAGATTTGCTACATATAAGTATTTTGCATCTCCTTGGGTTTTTAGAGAACATTTTTATGTCAACTTTGCCTGGCAAGTTTAGGAAGGAAAAGATATCTTTCTAGCTTCTAGATTAAATGTGTAAAAAGGTGTTTTTAATCACAAGATTAATTTTATGACTTTATTTATTGAAATATAACCAGTTTAATTTCCTACTAGAAAAATATTTCAAACACTATACTATCAAAATCCTGCAAAATAATTGTCAACCTTCTATTCATTTGAATATGAATTAATTTAGGCCAAATTATTTATTTATTATTATTCTATATTGATTTTTCACTAAAAGTATCTTCTATGTCAAAATTGTATTCCAGTATTGAGTGCATGATGCTTTAAATATCAAATGATATCTTTTGGTCTTCATTTGTACAAGAGTGGAAAAATCTTCAAGCAGATAGGGATGAAAGGATAAATAATTACTTAATCAGATATAACATAATTTGATATGAAAATTAAATTATAAAATTTAACTTAAAAAATTGAAAAAGGAAGCCGGAGATTTAGCTCAGTGGTTCTGCCACCTGCCTCACAAGCACAAGGTCCCGAGTTCCATCCCTGGTACCCAAAAAAACCCCAAACAAAAAAAAAAAATTAAAAACAGGAGAAGAAAAAGTAGAATTACAAAGGAATTGGGCAGATAGATTTAGAGAAAAGAGGAAAAGTACAACTTAATGTTAAGGAACAAGACAACATAACCACACTTACTTAAAGATTAAATGCTAATAGGATATTTTGAACAATTTTATGTCAATAAATTTTAAAACATGAGTGAAACTACAAATTTCTAGTAAGATGTAACTTAACAAAATACCTTTGGCTCAAATTTTTGAGTCCTACTGAGAATATATCTTCTACCTATATGTCAATAAACCCCTTGAAACCAGAGGTTGTATTTTTCATATTACTATAACAAAGTATGGTAACTGATACATTTTAGTTACTCAGTAAATATTTGTTGAACTAAGGAAAGACAATACAGTAATCTTGCTTTCTCCAACCTCATTGAGCTTTGAGCATCCCCTGCAGTTATTTTACTTTGTTTTTGGTCAGTTTTCTCTTGTTGTCCTCAGAAATTATCCCAATTTGTCTCTTTTGTCCTCAATCCCCTTGCAAAATCTCATTCATGTCACTCACAGCTGATAATTTCAGCTTTCATTGTAAGCTGAAAATTGAAGTGGTTATCTCTAAATTTTTGTTGCCTCAACTTCTTGCCTCCAGAACCATTCAACTCCACTTGCATCCTTATCCTTTTCATTTTTTTTCTCAGGTAATAAAAATCTCTCTCAGTCAGGGATTTGGCTTAGTGGTTCCACTGCTTGCCTTGCAAGCACAAGGACCTGAGTTCGATCCCTGGTACAAAAAAATAAAATAAAATAAATAAATAAATAAATAACTCTCTCTTCCAGACACAGCGTGGTCTGTCCTGTTGTCTTCTGGATCCTAATTCCTTGTATCTGCTCCAAGATCATTATATTTCATTATTTTTTTACTTCATTTTCTTTAGTGCCTTTTTCTTACAATTTTATCAATGTGTTTTTTCTACTAAGGACATATAAAAACAAAGTCAAACCAAATCACTCAGCCAACCAAATGATAGCAATAACAATAACAATTTCAGTAACAACAAATAAATACCCTACTCTGATTCAGATTATCTCGAAGATTCTAGAAGGGCTTTAGGAATGTACAAATTTTCATGACTTGCTAGTTTGAAGCTGTTTAAAGTATAATTCCTCATATTCAGGTGCTACTAATCTGTGCAGAGCAATTATTGTAAAGGAAGGTGCAATACAGAAGTTTCATTATAGTGGGAAAACAGTAAGCATCACTGGTTCATAGAAGGAAGAAAGTAACTTGATAATCAAGTAAATGAATGTCAACATTCTTTATTGTGGGGATCTAGAGTGAATGAAAGAATTAACCTACAATATCTAGATAATTTAAGATTAAATGTTTGAAAGTAGATTCATAGAAACAATCTCAGACAGCAATGTATTTATCATTAGGTTAGATTACTCACATGAACAAAATATCAAGTGATAAAGATTAAAGACCATGACTTTTCACAGAATCTCAAACCTTGTCTATGAAACCATTCATATTCATAGTTAGGAAAATAGGAAAATCTGTTTAAATCTCCCTACATGGTTTCGATATTCAAGATTTGTTCATAGATAATTTTTACTTGTCATGGAATTGTTGATATAAGAGGTGAATAAATAATTTGCTAAACCAATGAAACTGCTTTTGTGCTGTAGAATTTCCTTTATGACCTAGAAGTCAAAATGTGGTCTGTTTTTTGAAAAAAGAATTAACCAGGAAATAACTTTATGTTAGAGTATATTAATCCCAACCCAAGACATTTTCTTGGTATCACCCATGAATGAAGATTTAAAAAAAATGCATCTCATATTTCTTCAGAATAGTTTCCAAGTTTTGATTTCTAAGTTTAAGTAAGCTTTAATTTTAAAATACTCTGTTAGATTTAGAATTAAATTAGTGAAATAATTGTACTGAAAACAGCCCTTAAATTTTCTTATCAGTTTTTAAATTGGTTGATGCTGAAAAGATATATTTTAAATTAAATATCATGTAACATTTAG
Source organism: Heterocephalus glaber (assembly GCF_000247695.1). The sequence goes on along the minus strand of NW_004624750.1, from coordinate 17,789,767 downwards.
ACTTCTATTTCAAGTTTATGACTTTGGCTGTATAAGAGTTAGATCTAATTTTTGATCTTTGTTTAGCACACTATGTAAAGAGCAATCCTCCCTAATTTGGACATACACTATTCAGTATTTAAAACACTACAATGGAAGATAGAAAAGAAAATGTGTGAATGAGTTATTTTTACAAATGAACTATAAATGATCAATAAATGTAGGAGAGGAAATTCCTTCTCACTCATATCAAGAGCATTCAAATGAAGATTAGACATTTTTCTAAATTACGTTTGCAGAAATTAAGAAGATTCATGGTATCCAGACTAGTATGAGACTTTGCCAAAATGAACACTCTCACATATTGTTGATGTGATCGTAAATAAAAATAATTTAAAATTTGGAATGGTAATTATTTTGGAGCAGTAATCATTAAATTGAAAAATGTATTCAAACCATTTGTCTTAACAGTCATGCAATTTAACTAGCAGAAATAAAAGTACCATTATGAAAAGTTATCTGTCTAGGGATAACTACTTAATCTCTGTTAGGAATAGCTGAAGAAATAAGAGGAGAAAAATTCTAAATGTTAATTGATAAAAGAATGGCTAACTATGGTACATCTAAATTATGAAGCTATAAAAATATAATGATATAGTCTTTTATTAACTTGAGAGAAAA
>NW_004624750.1:17711867-17767363 GCF_000247695.1 Heterocephalus glaber | reverse complement strand
AAGGGAATGGAATTAATATGAGAAAATGAAAAAATGGAAACAAAGTCTTTGTAAATAGGGAGGGATGGAGGGGTTGAAGGGAGGGCAGGGGAATGAGGAAAAAAGTAAGAACCAAGTTAGATTACATAAAGGTACAAATTTCCAATGATGAATGTCATTATATTGTATACCTAAAATGTACCAATAAAATTAATTTTTAAAAAGACTTAAACGTTTTACCAAGAAGCTTTATGTAAATAATACTTTTAAGTGGCACTTTATATAAACCAATTATTTCATATATGAAGTGTTGGAAAGCATTGAATTTCACATCTTATTTTATGTGAGATTTTTACATGGCTTTCACATGTCTGTTTTGAAATAAATCACCACAAAATTGAAGTAAATCTTTTATTGCACCATTCTTTTTTTTTTTCCTCAAATACTGGCAAAACAACCAGAAAATATTTTGCTGAGCTTAATTTGCTGATAAATTTCAGTACCATCTTTACTATAAATTTAGTGAAATTTACTATCCTGTTAGTCAAATTTACCATCCTAGTACAAATTACCATTATTTTTTTTACTGTGTGCTAGGCATGATATTAATCGATTTATATTTTTTCTTACAATCTAATCCTCAAAAGCTCTCTATGAAGTGGAGGTGTTTATTCCTATTTTGTAGCTGAGGGAAGAGAAACTTTGAGATTAGATATTTTATCCAGTGTTACCCTGCCAGAACTTGAAAATAGGTCTGTAAAAATCAAAGGATTCTGGGTAGATTGCAGTCATTTAGATTACTCAGTATAAACAGACATGTTTCATGTTCATGAACTAATTATGTAAATACTTACATAATTTGTACTAATCATGTAAATGCTTTGAAAAATCTGTTTTCCTTTGTTTTTGAAACCATTTTGTTTGGTTATGTATTTTGCCAAAATTTGGCCAGAAAGGAAATGATTGCAGAAATTAAATTTTAAAATTTTTAAAATGCTTTGGGATAAATGTAGGTAGAGTCCTATAGTGTAAATTTAAATTTCTTTTACTGTGTGCATTAGAGTGCATTTAGTAGCTTCCCTTTTGTGCACTACACTTGTTGAAAAACCCACTAAAGACGAATAACAATAGCTGGGCACAGCAGCACTGCCAATAACCCCATCTACTCTGGGAGGCTTAAGCAGGAGACTCCCAAATTTGAGTCTAGTTTGGGCAATTTGACGAGGCTTTGTTTCAGTTAGATAGAAAGATAGATAGACAGATAGATAGATAGATGTATAACTTGGTGGTAGTGTACACAAGTTCCTGGGTTTAATCTGTAGCATTATAAAAAATATTGATAATACTATTTGTATTTATAGAAAGAAGCAAACACTTTCATAATTTCTCTATCATTAATGTGAAGAAAAAAAGTTTTGTAATATTACCAAATGTTTAAAAGTAGCCAATACTTTGAAAATACTTAAATATTTTATAGGGGAAACTGACACTGAGAAGCAGTTTTAGCGGTTTCACCTGTTCACGTGGTCTTTTCCAATATAACCTTGGAAGTTTTACTCTTTTCTGTTTTGTGTATTGATTTTGCAAACAAAATTATTACTATCTATTCCTATTTTAGATCAAGGAATTTCAAGTTTACTGCCATAAAATTATTACATTTTGATTTTTCTAAAAATTAATATTTACACAATAAAATAATAAATGTCCTTGTTGACTAGTAAGTAAAGAATTATTTTAAATCATTCAGGAGTAATCAATTAATGGATAATAATTATTTTGAAATCTTCATGCATACTAAAGATAACATTCTGAGCTATTAAAACAATATGTTTATTTTCAGAATTTTACACTTCATGAAGTAACCAATGAGTTTGACAATATGACTGTGTCTGCAATAATAGATAACCTGGCAGTATTCAGCTACTATACATTTTGGTTGACAGCAAGTACTTCAGTTGGAAATGGGAATAAAAGCAGTGACATAATTCAAGTATACACAGATCAAGACAGTATGTAAACAAAAAGCATTTATTAAACTTTTATTGGATGAAAAATTTTTTAATTGTTTCAGGAACTTTTTCTAGTTCTATGTTTTGTTGATTAAATCTATTTTAGCATATTTAATTATTCATTATAAAAGTTTCAAATGCATTTAAAAGGGCTATAAAACATAATAGTAACAGCATTTTCTTTCATGAAAACTGCTACCATTCATTCATGAAAATGCTGTTACTTTTACTACTTCAGAAGATGTTACAGCTATTTGATTATGGCATGAAAAATGTTTTTACATGCTTTCATAAATTTTCTAATACTTAATGTATTTGTCTATTTCCTGTAGGAAATTTTACAAAAATCTCCAACAACTCATTTCTTTTCTACATGCATACATGAATTTTCTGATAGTCAATGTATTTGTCCATTTCCTTTAGGAACTTAAAAAAACCAACAACTCATTTCTTTTTCAGACTTTGAATCTACACAAGACTTCTTGCAGCATTTTAAATTTTATCATATTTATGACTAATAGATTCAGAATATCCTTTTTATCTCCAGATTTTTTTGTATGCAGCTTCCACAGATCCCTGTTTATGCCGATTACTCACAAAATTATAATGATCAAAGTTTTTCATTCTTTTAGGTTTCAGTTGTGAGAATATAGTGAAAAATGGATTGCTGCCTATTTCCCTTGTGGTTGTTTCTGTTGTTTATAATTTTAAAAATTAATCTTATTGTGTAATGGTATTGACCTAACTTCTACTGAGAATAAAATTCCATGTTTATTTCTTGAAAGCCATAAATTGACAGACACTGCAAACGTGAGAAATGAATATTTCTCTTGTTACTGTAGTTGATAAATTGATCAAGAGAATATGATGAATGTGTGGAAATATATTTTGAAGGGGTCTTTAACAATAATGTTTTAGTGCTATGTATGGTCAATATCATTTCAGGGATTCTATAAATGTAGACCTGTCAAATTTGTGCAGCCTATAATATTTTATCAATTGTAATTATAGCATTAAGAATAATAAACAATTACTGTACACTCCACAAGGTAGGATTTCAAATTTACCTTAATAGAGTCTAGTCTCATGATAAAGATAATATCTAAGAATTAGAATTTTTATAAATAAGGTAATTTCTTAAAATACAGTCTGGTGACTGGTTTAAGACAGTTATTCAAAACCAGAAATGCTTAGCATTAAGTATTCTTACCATCAGTATGACCTGGAGCAAGTCACTTACTGGCATCTTTTCTCATAGTTCAATAAGGATAATCTTTAGAAGAAGGCAACTAAAAGTATTGTTTAGATAATATAAACTACCAAATATTAAAGTATCTGAACATATATACACACACATTCATATTCTCCCTTTCTCTCTCTTTCTCTTTCTCCCTCTCTCTCTCTCTCCATGTTGTAGGAAAGAAAAGCCAAGAGAATATTACATAAAAACAATTTTACACATATTAAAGATTTATTTTGAATTTTGAATATTTGTTTTGAATGATTTTAAAAATAATAGATGACATTTCATTCTCTAAATTCATTGTTAAATTTAAATTATTAAATTTATTGTTTATTATTTAAATGATCTACATTTAAATAATAAGAGCTATTGATATAACTCATACCACTTCAATCTTTATGCTCAACTTATGTATGTAAATTCTAGTTAGGACAACTGATTTTTTAATTTTGCTCAATTCCTGTCATAGTACCTGAAGGGTTTGTTGGAAACCTGACTTACAAATCAATTTCATCAACTGCAATAAATGTAAGCTGGGTCCCGCCATCTCACCCGAATGGTCTAGTCTTCTACTATGTTTCACTGAATTTGCAGCAGACTACTCGCAATGGGAGACCACCTGTAATTACATATGAGAGCAACATGTATTTTGATCATCTGGAAAAGTACACTGATTATACATTAAATATCACTCCAGCAACAGAAAAAGGATTCTCTGATACGTACACTGCCCAGCTACACATCAAAACGGAAGAAGATGGTAGGCTAGAGCCTTTCTGACTATTAAGCAACTTATTTTTGTTCTTTTCACTTATATCATTTTTTATAGGACTTTGTTCTTATAATTGTGTGAGCTCTGCTTGTTCTCAGTAATTAGAATAATCAAAATAACATCTTTCCTAAAATTAAAATAATGTAATAACATTAAATCTAATTATGTGTGAAGCTTTTTCTTGATTAATGCTAATTTATTTTTGTTTTATTTAACATTTTCTTTTTCTCTTATAGTCCCAGAGACTTCACCAATAATCAACACCTTTAAAAACCTTTCCTCTACCTCAGTTCTCTTATCATGGGATCCCCCCATAAAACCAAATGGTGCAATAATAAGTTATGATATAACTTTACAAGGACCAAGTGAAAACTATTCTTTTGTTACTTCTGATAACTATATAACATTGGAAGAGCTTTCACCATTTACATTATATAGTTTTTTTGCTGCTGCAAGAACTATTAAAGGACTTGGTCCTTCCACCGGTCTTTTCTTTTACACAGATGAGTCAGGTAAGCCATAATCCACTTTTCATTCAAAAAAATTTCACTGTTTCAGAACTTTCTCTCTCTAAGGAACAGGATGGAAAATCAATGAATATTTTACTGAATGTAATTACAAATATTCATTTACTTTGCTGAATCTTTTCTCAACCTAACTCAGGTTTCAGAATTACTGTTTTGTTTGAAACTACTTTGGAGCTACTGTGTTCTAAGAACAAAAACATAATTACTTACGGTATTTGTTTCTGAAGTTAAAAATTGGATCATTCTATGAATATCTCTTAACTAGTGTCTTCAAGAAGCTAGAGTTATGATGCATTTCTACACTACAAGTTTTATGACTGTAAATTTTATAATGTGTTTTCCTGCAGTGCCTTTAGCACCTCCTCAAAATTTGACGTTAATCAACTATACTTCAGACTTTGTTTGGCTAAAATGGAGCCCGAGCCCTCTTCCAGGTGGTATTATTACAGCATACAGTTTAAAAATTCATAAACATGAAACTGATACTATATTTTATAAGGTAGGTTGATTACAACAGTATATGTTTATTTCAAAAATTCAAAAACTGAATTAAAATTTTTGACATGTAGGAGGAAGGTGGACTGCTTTAAATTAAAGAAGAATGAACTTTAAAAAATCTTATGTCCTGAAATTTAAAGATGATTGTAGAAGGTGCAAAGCATTTGACAGATATATAAGCTGAATACTTCCTAGTGCAATATACTTAGATTTGTAGTTTCTAGATGTCTACAGTTTAACATAGATATCTACAATGCACCATTCTGTTAATACTGGAAAGTATATAGTAATTTTTTCTGGTTTATTTAGAACTTGTTATAATATGTAATATATTTGCATTTATTGTTGAAAATAGCAAGTAAATCTTTTTGATCCTTTCAAAACAGCATTTGTACTGGACTTGCAGTAACCTTTCTTGACTTCATATGATCCTATACTAATTGGTCTTGTAAGATGCTTAAGTCTTTTCTTTCAATGCTAATTCATTTGTAATCCTAAATATCCCTTCCCTCTTTAATTTTTAGGATACAGAATCAGTGAAAAATACCCAGAGAACTAATATCACAAGGGACCTGAAATATATGAATATGATTTCTAGCATTTCATTGCCAAAATATGTTACAATTCACTGGCATTAACTTTGGACGTTTTCTTATTTTTTCCAAAGACAAATGAAGTCCTGGAATGTTCTGGTTTAGTTAACAGCAAGAACAATGAAAACAATATACACTACATATTTTATCTGATAGTATATGTGTTACAGTTTATTACTATGATAAAAAATTACACAGCATGTGTAGCTTATAAACTGAATAGTAAAAATCAAAAGCAGTGATTCCAGTTATGTCATCAGGATCAGTGACTTTCTTTCTGGAGACCAAGATATTATTTTCAAATCTGATTAATGAATAGAATTTAAATTACATTACCCCATGAATGTGAAGTCTCTGTCCCAGAAGTGTGAAATTATGTTAATGATACTAAGCCTCTAGCCCTATATTATCTGTCTCTTATTTAATCTCAACATTTTCCTGTTTTGTACTTGCTTTATTTGTATGAGTTACAGGGAAATAGCAAAAGGAAAAAATATTCATTTTTATCAGAGCAATCCCATTCTGAAAATGATTGTATATGTACACCACAGTGTGTATGTGTATGTGATCTTATCACCTTAGAATGGAAATCTCTAACGTAGACACCTGAGCAGAGTGTAAAACCAAGGGCTTTGACATTCTGTCACCTGTTTAAACCTTGCCTTTGAGATGTACTTTGATGCATTGGGGAAGTTACTTAAACTCCTAGGACTCAGTTTCTTCAAGTGCAAAACAGGAATGATGAATATACATATATTAAAAAGAGAATTAAAAGGGAAAATCTAAAGTATTTAGAAAAATTTCAGGAATATAACCCATGTGTTAGCCATTATTGCTGCTGTTGTATGTAGATTTTTTTAAAAATCCAAAAAGTTCATCCAGCATCATAACAGCATTGAGCATGGAATGACAGTATGCTATTAAATGAATATAATTCTAATATTCTTCGTTATTGTTTTTAATAGAAATTCTACCATTAACATTTTACTTGGAGAAAGAGGTCATGTTATATCATAAAGTATTATAGCTGCAGTATAACAATTGAGGGACAGTTTTATTTTTTTCATGTATAATTTCAGTTACTTTTTACATCTTATTTTCTCTTCCATCAATTTTTATAATCTTATTTTCTTTCAAATTCCTTTAAGTATACTCTCAAGCCATTTTCTCCTTTTAAAAAATGTTTAGTTTATTGTATCTGCTTTTCTTCCTCTGTCTAGTTTTCATGTCTAGTATGTTCTTCTACTTTTGTCTTTCATCTACTCCATGTCCTAACAATATCACTTTCTATTATTTTCTCTAGTTTTTCTTATACTTTTTCTTCTTTTAAAGCTTAAGAAAAATCCCAGAACCCTTCCAGATGTTACTGCTATCTAAGTCAATCAATCCACAGCGATGCACAGGCAGATCACTAAATTGTTAATTTAAATCACACAAACGTGATAGAAGAACTTATTTAGTGAAAAGTTCTATTAAAACTTACTCTTGTGTAAGTCTATTCACTATCTGATAAGTTAATCTTACACCTTTTATTTTAATCTCTTGGGGTTAGTAATTTCTCTAGATATTAACCCTTCCCAACCAAAATCAAAATTTACTTGTTTCATACATATGTTACATATTTCATATTGTTTTCAGTCAGCAGTTGTTCATAGATTTCTCTAGTTAATACAAAAATTCCTTGGTGGCAGAGATCATATCTTATAATCTCCAGTCATCAATCAATATATTTCATCAGTTATAAGTGTGAAAGAATGAAAAGAAAATAGGATGATACAGCATGCCAGTGACTTCCTAAGGATGACTTTAGAAAGTGACTCTAACTGTAACAGCCTCAAGCGTTAATATTCTTTTTTTTTCTTTCTTTTTTTGGTACTGAAGATTGAACTCAAGACCTTGTGCTTGCCAGGCAGGCGAGGCACCACTGAGCTACATCTCCAGCTCAGGAGTTAATATTCTTAATAAATTTCTGCTATAAAATGCTTTACAAACAGCATGATTCATATTTTGTCAGATGTAATATATTATTTTAAAATTTGTAGCAATATGAGAGATTGTCTTCTCTTTCCATAAGAATAATCTTCACTATATAGTCTTTGGTTAGGACAACTATCTTTGAATGAAAGTTTTACTCTTAGTGGTATTTTTGTTTTTACAAGAAAATATATTCTTCCTTGAGAAACTAAGAACTTCTTTTATTCCTTTCTTCATTTTTTCTAAAAACTTGTGTCAAATTAGAAATTTAGAGATTGTCTGGGAAGACACTCAATTTAAGCTCCATGGAAGCAGAGATTTTATTTTAGTCACCGCTTTACCCTAACACCCTTTACCCTTTACCCCAACCCCCTTTACCCTTTACCCCCCATACCACGTGTAGCATACAGCAGCTGATGAGTAAATTGATTTCTTAGGCATGGTAGTAGGTACTGAAAATGAATTTAGATGAATTCAAGAAAAATCAAGTATTGCTGGTCATCCACAGGTTGAATTTAAAATTAGGAACTTTAACAAACTTAAGGAGAATAATTAGTAGGTAATGCCAAGTAACACTTAGGGTGACAAGATGAAAACAAAAACAAAGTACTCCATTTTTTTTTAATGGTGATTATGAGATTTCTTAAGGCAAAGAGGGGACCCAGTTTATCTTTCTATCATAACTTGAACACACTCTATGATAGAAAACAAAGGTATTTGTTTCATTTTAATTTTAAAATATCCATTAAATCCTAGGTTAAATATAGAAGGAATAGCTTCATTGTATTAAAGTATTTCTTCTATTTACAAATTTTTAATGATGAATTGTGAATAAGAACATTTTTTCTTGTTTTTCAGAATATTTCAGGTTTTCAAAGTGAAGCTAAACTTGTTGGCCTGGAACCAGTCAGCACTTTCTCTGTCAGCGTATCCGCATTCACCAAAGTGGGAAATGGCAATCAATTCAGTAATGTAATAAAATTCACAACCCTGGAGTCAGGTTAGACACAATTTTTGAGCTTGAAATGTTTCCTCTTATATTTAAAACTTTTCCTTTTCCTCTTTCCATTTACTCACAGGGAATTTGAATGTCAGTACTTTTAAGGTTGGGGTTAGTCTTGTCTGAAATCATATGTCCGTGTTTATATAAATATACTTAAACTTTCATTTCTTTTTTAACTGAGAAGGTTGAAATAAAAGACACCTTTTGTAACCAAGTAGGTTTCTAGACATGTATGAAATTACCTTATTCGTAGGATTATCTCAGAGAGCTGAGAAGGAAGGCAGAATGAACTAGCAGTCACTTCCAACAGTCTGAATTGGATTTATGAAACATATCTATGATTTTCTTTATGAGATGAGTTGTGGTGTTTGAAGAGTAGGAATCAATGCCTCACCCTATGTTCCTACTATCCCTTTGTAACATGCAGGACCTGTGAAATCCCACTGCCCTAACTCACCAGCAGCTTACCTGCTGGAGCATATGCGTCACTTCCTTTTCTTAGTCAATCTTTCAGTTGAGATTGGAGACTATTCACTGCCAAAGTAATCATTTTTGTTTGAAATTATGAGTATCTGAGACTTCTTCATAACATGCCTATAAAACACTTACGACAAATAGTATTTATGGTGGATAAAATTCATTTTCTGAAGTTAGTGTCTGAGTTTGAATCTTACTCCATAATTTACTAGTTGTACAACATTGCAAAGACTCATACTCCTCTCAGTCTCTATATCCTGAGCTGAAATAGAGCATATATTAGCCATGATCATGTCATGATATGTGGTAAAAATACTTAGAAAGACATCAAAAGCACTTAATGGAGTGTTAGACACACAGTAAATGGTCTGTAAATGTCATTGTTACTATCATTTCCATGTTACAGATGGAGCAATCGTAATTCAGTTAGTATATATGAAATGGCCTTCAAAAATTAATGAAGAACTTAACCTCCTTCTGCCTACTAGTGAAGACTGAGGGGGGGACTGTAGGGAAAGGATGGATAGGGAGTGATAGTACATAAGAATGTTCAACTTGTAAGGAAATCAAGAAAATTCAAGGCTAATCTTGTAGAGAGTAATCTGTAAACCAATAAATATTTTTAAAAGTAAGATACAATTATACCACAAAAGGCTATGTTCTGACTGGTTAAGTAATAGATAAGTTTTACCTGTAAGCATTATAATATCACTGGTTAATTACTTGTTTTGAGGCTCTCAGTCCGTGAAATGGATTCATAAAATTTACGTTATAAACTGGATCTTTGACATGTGTCAACTGTCTTATGTTAACTTCTTTTGTAAAAATATTGTTACAAATTTTTTAAAATAAGAAATTGAATAGTTAATGGTATTTAATTGCCACAGACTTTGATCATCCCAGAAATTGTTTTTTTCAATTTTAATGCCATATATTCTCTAAGTATTTTCTTCTACACTGATGCCTTTATCTCACAGAGGTAAAAAGGCTTGTAAGAGAAATTTAGGCCAAGAAAATAGCAGTCAACTAGCAGACTACTTGAGCATTCTTTAAATCACTATGTTTGAAATAATGATAAAAAGTTACTTTCTTCTACTGTTTATAGTTTGTAATATACAAATTGACTACATGCCAATTTTCCTTCTACTATTCTTTTCATACTGTAATGAGATATGTTATTTTATTAATGCTAACATTAGAGGACATTCTCGGACTTTTCCATGGCATGTAGACAGTCTCCTCAAGGTGTAGTCACTTCGGTAGACTGCGGTATTACTCCTCATCCAGGTTAACCAGATATAGTGCACCCCTGAGACAATGAATTACTTTCAAGTAAATTCAGAGATATCCTATCAAAAAAACCCTCAGGACTCCTTAAGTCTTCTTGCCAAAAACTTCTAAAAGGGTGAAGGATAAAGTTGTAAAGATGCTTTCAAAGAAGAATCCCAATATAAAAGCAAGACACCTAGATTTTCCAGTACTGTTGAGGCTGGATATGCCACATTAGGGGGGAAACTTACATTTAAGTTTTGCATTAAAAGGTTCCATGATAAGATACGGCTAAGATTGGACGTTTCTGATTAAGGAAGGGGGTAGCAACCACTTCCTATGCTTGAGGGTGTACAATTTCTTCTAAGGGTTTAAGAATGTGATTGCTACTTGGCCCTGGGAAATTTTCAGTGACTGATTCAACATTGTAAACATTAACAGAATAGTGTAGAAAATGAACCAACAGCAATTTAATTCAATCTATGTTAACAAATGTTTGAGCACCCATTGAAAAGTTGATATATTATTTTCATTCTTTCTTTATTCCTAAGCATAATTTTATCTAACAATCACATAATTCAATCATTCATGTACTGCACGTGTTTAAATTTTAACTTTGGGCATATGTTTATCCTTAAGTTCCAGATGTTGTGCAGAATATAGAGTGTATGGCAAGTAATTGGCAGTCAGTTTCAGTGAAGTGGGACCCACCCCAGAAAACAAATGGAATAATTACACATTACCTGATAACATTTGAAAGGAATTCCATAAAAGTCTTTCCCGAAGATCACATGTATACTTTCATGAAACTTCTTGCCAATACTTCATATGTCTTTAAAGTAAGAGCTTCAACCTCCGCTGGAGAGGGCAATGAAAGCACATGCCATGTCAGTACTCTACCCGAAACAGGTAACTAATGTGAAACAGCTCATTCCTTTGAACTAGGTAACTAATGTGAAACATGATCATACCTGTGTAATACTGTTTGTAATTCTTATAGCCAATTTATATAAAGATATAAACCATATATTTAAAAATGCAATATATAATTCCCTAGACTGTATGTTACATGACTACCAGCTGTGTAGTTTTCCACAACATTGGGAGATTGAAAGGAAAGAAAAAAGAGAAAATTGTTTCTTCTGTTTATACAAATACAAAATTCTCCAGCTTACTGAAGTATTCTTTATCATAGCTTTTAAAAAGGAAACAAATGTGAACTTCCCAACCTACACCTTTTTTTCCCTCAGTTTTTTTATGGAATTCTAGAAGCTTCCCTAGACTATGGTTATAGTATCAGATTCATTTCCATCTATTTCCTTTTCTTTATGCTTGCCTTTATCTTCCCATTATCTGAATAAATCATTAAACTCCAGTGTATAGGCCACTCTGAATTCTCCCTAACAGTGCTCCTTCCTGCCATAATCATTATTCTTCTACTTTCTCCCACATTCTTCCTGGGGATATAAATTAAAATCTGAGTCATTCCTGATAACACCACTTCCTTGGGTGCCTGCCCTAATGGGAACTGTGAGTATTGACGTACTTATTTGCCTCTGCCACATCCAGACTCCTATCCTGGAAATATATTTGAATCCCACTCCCACTTTAAAAATCTACATTAATTAATTTTACTGCACATTTCTACTCATAAGGCTATAAACTCAGAACATGAAGACACAGCCTGCCATATCTCTGGTTTTAGGATCTAGCTCAGTATCCTTTCCTTCTCATCCTTCCAATGCAGTTTTTCTGCTGTCTGCAATATTCTCGCTTTCCAGACTGGAATAGCTGCATTTCAATAAACCTCTTGCTTTTTACATCTCCAACTATGTCATTGTGAGTCATCTTCCAGGAAGATTCTTAAATCTGGGAAGAATTTTAGATTGTTTTCCACAATCTGCTTGCTGCTAAATAATGTTAGAAAAAATAAAAATGATGCAAACTTCTTCAGCTTTAAAATCATCTTTCATAACCATTCCAGCTGCTACATCATCTTCTGTATATCTTTTGTTAAAACTGTCAGTTTTCAATAGAAAAATTTTATTTCTATTCTTAAACTAATTTATGCTCTTTATCATCCATATTTAATGTTATTTATTTTGGTAATAACTTCAAATGTGTTGATTTGCCTTCCTTCATATCGAAATCTATCCATATCTTTATGCCTTCCACATATCCTCTCTCAGGATGTACTTGCCTTTCTCTTTCTTGGAAATCAAACTGCTCTTTTATAGTTCAATCTCATGCCTTTTCTAGAACATTACTCTAGAATATTATTTTACTCTCTTGGAATTTACCCTCTTTTTACTTCTCTTTCACACCCCCATACACACAAATTGTTGGAAAATTGCAGCTGATTATTTGGTTGGCGTATTAACCTCAGATATATTCAAAGTGGAATTTATGTTTGACAAAATGTCCTCATTTTCTTGTTTATGTATGCTTATTCTTGATAATCAGTTAGATCCCAAGCCTCATGGTTTTATGATTCTTTTTCCCTATATCTCCTACATAATGACATCTTATCAATTCAATCCATGTCATGACTTTACGTTAAATTTGACTTCCACCATTGTGTGTTAGACTCTTTTTTTCTGTAGTCTTACCACCCACACTGATTTAGTGTTCTCATCAGTCCCTTCTTTGTACCTACTCTAATTAAATCCATTCTAACATGCAATTTAGATCATTTATTCATTGTGGGTTGAAGATTAATATCTGAAGGGTAAGAGCTAAGGATGTAGATTTGGGTATCTGAAGCATGGGGGTGATAACAAAAGGCACAGTGTATGGGAGATGGGCCAAAATATCTCAAGTGTTTTATTGTCTACAAACAGTTCTATTTCATTATTTACAAAATTTATCCTAGAATTCACATCAGAATTTGTTCCTCCTTTACCTTTTCATTCCTTTTTAAAACTTTTGTTAGAACATATTTGCAGTACATTATGATTATATTCAATGTAGTAAATCGGTACATGTACATAAAACATTTCAATTCTACTTTCCCCCTTCCCTTGTTGCCTTTTATTTTTCTAGCATCAGATACATTTATTTTTCTTATAAGACATTATAAAGTTAATTATCATATGTATATATAGTCTGCTTTTCCTATTATATATATGCTGACTATATATAATTAACTTTAAATATATATATATTTATTGTATATATATATTTATTATATATATATAAAAGCAGACTAATAGGGCAAAGTACATATAAGACATGTAATTGTGGGCTGGGGATTTAGCTCAGTGGTTCCGTTGCCTGCCTCTCAAGCTCAAGGTCCCAAGTTTGATACCCTGGTACCAAAAAAAAAAAAAAAAGATATGTAATTGTACTAAGTCAAGGTAAACTTTGATACATTATCTGAGTTGGATTACATTTTCTATCTCTCTCTCTCTCTTCTTTCCTATTCTTTTCATTCTTATACATCTCCACTACATCTTGTATAGCTCTAGGAAACTTCATTTATTCAGCACAGTAAATTTCATTTATTTATCTAAGGAAACACTATTTAAGTACCTATTATGGGCTAATAGTTAATTAGATTATCTTTTAAAAATATTAGCCAACTGCATTTCACCATTAGATTGCTTTGCTTATTTTAGCTATATTCTTATCCCTTTCTGAGTCATATAAAATTTTATTCATTCTTCAAATCTCACCTTACATAGAGAGTCCTTATTAACGCTTTCAACAACATGCCAAGTTTTAATACTACAGATTCCTGGATTTCATCCTAGGCTTGCTGAATCATGGCCTTAAGTGGTGGAGTCTTTGTATTCAAACATCTAACCTTCTCTGGGTAAGTACTGCTGTAGATTACCCAGGATGCTTTGAAGATGGGCAAACAGTGTCAGACAAGTCCATCAAGAAGTGACAGGTGTTTTCCCAATGGGAGGTAAGCAGGTCATTCCTATATGGAGTCTGGGAGAAGGAAATATGTACAAATCCAGGCAGGTGGTCTGAGTCAGTGTGGTCCAGCACCAGAAAAATGGTCTGGATTACTGGAAAAGGATTGAGCCTTAGTGAACTGACAAGCAGCAGGACAATAATTCTGAAATAAGTTACTTGTTCAGACCTCCAAAAAAGGGGCAGAGGAATTGTTATTATCAGGTACAATGGTACTCAAAATGAAAGCTCAGTTAAAGGAGAGGAGAAATTCAGTCAGGAGAACCAAGACACATAGTCAAAATAGAAATGTGTTCTTGATGTAGAGTCACCTGAATTTGTGGTCCAGATCTTTGTAAAAAATCACTTAATTAGGAGTTTGAATTGGATCTTAAATCAGGATGAAAAGGCCATCTAAATGGAGATTGGATGCTAAATCAAAGAATTTCTCAGAATTTGAGAATTAGGTCTCAAAATTCTTGATTTAATCCATATATATAGATAATACAAAGCTAAAATTTGGGGACCATCAGTTCCATTATAAATTCTTTGCTTGTAGAGATTGAGTATATTTTACTTGTCCCTATTTTACTCACATTTTGTAGCAGAAATGCATGGTTGGCATGTAAATTTAGACAAAAGAAATGAATTACTTATTCTAAAGTTCTGAATTACTTCTAAAGAAATGAACTTTCTTCTAAAGTTCTTTTTTTTTTATTTGGAGGTAGGTACTGAGAATTTAATTGTACTCAGGGGATTCTAACTGAGCTATATCCCCAGGCCTATGGTTTTATGTTTATTTTGAGATAGGACCTTATTAAGTCACTAAGTTGATGAGTCTGGGCTTGAATTTGTGAACCTTCTGCCTCAGCCTCCTGAGGCTGGAATTACAAGCATGTCTTGCCATGCCTGGCTTAGAATTCATTATTTTACATAAGGGTTTTGGCTCCTTTGGGTTATATTATTTCCACATCTCCATCAGGTAAACATTTAAGTGAATGGCTTTCTCTAGGCCAAATGCAAAAATACTTTAGTTAAAGAGAGTCATTATATAAAACATTAAGTATTAGTTATTGGTTCAAAAATATTTATCTTGAAAATTAAATTTTCAATCTAATTTGTAATTATATTTATGAATACAGTGTATGTTAGGTAATAATATGTTTTTATCTAGGTTCACATGAATTGAGTGTTGATAAGAGTTTAGTAAGAAGTAGAGATTCATTGTTCAGAATGGGAGTAGTTTTATAGCTGTTGCAAACTTCTAATTTATGGTGGTCTAAGATTAGTCACAGTGTATAGCCAGCCCTGAGTCACTGACTCCATACTTATTTTTGACATGAAGTGAAATCAAATTTGGCCCACTCAGTCACTGGTTGGTGTTTGACTTTAATATTCCTTCCAGGGATTGTTGGTGTTTTTTTCATTTTAAACTTGGTCATATATGGACACAGATAAGCATGTATCATGACATTGAATTTATGAGGAGATTAGTGTTTAATATTTACATTATTTCCATTGTCACAGCCAATCATGTTAAAATAAGGCAGAAAAGATGGTCTCCAAAGTTGGTTCCTCTGACAACATTTTGTGCCAAAATATAGTATGTGTACCAAGAAAAATAATATGGCAGGTCCATATGCATTGAAGATTTAATTTTTAGAACCTTGAATTGACACAAAATGTATATACTTATTCACAGTACTATCAAATCATAGTAAATGTGATTTAATGATGAGATTTAAAAATTCATTTTGTAGAAGATACTTTTACAATTTGGGTTTATTCAAATCTCTTTCAAGTTGCATAATTTAGAATCAACAGAAAAATAAACAGTATTCATCAGATGCCAAAAATTTAATTAAGGAAAATATACAGATGGGGTTTTTAGGAGTGTTCTTTTCAGCAGTAGGTTCTTTATTAGCATTTTATCCAATGGGAAGTATCATAAATAGGCAAGGGTGCACTGAAAGTCCACTGAACTTGCAAATATGTTAGTGATAAGAATGATTGAGGAAGAATATGTTCAATTTTTTTTTCCTACTCTTTTTTCCTTAAATATCCCTCTACTGTTCAAGAGCATATTTGTAAACTCTCAATTCTATTCTTCAAAGCCTTGACTTCCACATCCCTAGAAACTGCTTGATAAATGCATTTGTTATGAACTTACTAGGATCCCTATTTTGTGGACTTCCTCAAATAGAGCAGAGATTACTCAGCAAACTTTGATTCTGACTGTGATCTCCACTCAGCAGTTTGTTTTTTTAAATAAAATATTTATATTATTGATAAGAATCTACATCAATCTTCTGTAGCATTTAATAGATTGAATGTGGGTGGTAGAAGTTTTTTCATGGTTGCAAATTAGTATACTAATTTAAAGGATTACTTTTACTTACATCCCACTTACATTTCTTTCTTCTCCTGTCCTCTGGATTGAGATGTGAAATAAGGAATCAGGGAAATTGCAGGATTCTGTTTGTTTTTTAGCAAATGAATCGACACATTCTGTTCACCAGTGTGTAACTGTTAAAAATACAAAAGACATTATAATTGTCTGTCACAGAGCAAAGAGAAATAACTATTAGCATACTGATCTAATTGAAATTCAGATGTTTTACCCAATAGCTTTTATTCAGACTTCACTATTAAATTTAATGCTTTTGTTAAATCAAGTAAGAAATATCTTATTACACTTTTTATAGTATCATGAACAGTTGACAGTTCCTTATCTGTTGCTTACTAAGTGCAGGCTCTGACTTTAGGTTCATGACCTAAGTTTGATCCCAAAAGCACTGAGAATCTCTGTCTTGTACATCCATTAACTCCATTATTATTATAAAGACATATCAAATACATATGAAGTAATTCAATACAAACTACATAATATGCTGGCCAATTTTGTGGCTTGAAGATTAAATCATATAGTAATTTAAGAAAAGTAGATTTTATTGAAATCTTTATTGAACAAGTAGAATATGAATTAGAAGTTGCTTATGGGTAGTTTCAGAAATACTTGGTAAGAGAGTCTTCCAGTAATCTAATTGGAAGGAAATGAGGTGGTATTTGTCTCAAATTTTGAATTTCATAGGCATATACACTAGTGCTTACTTAGCTTATCAGATATGAGGCAATAAAATAGTTAAGTTTTCTAAATATCTTTTTTTGTTGTCTCTCACAATGCTATGAGAAAGTCAGTTTTACATGTCAAAGAATATTATTTTTAATTTGAGGTGTCTTGGACAGTGGGGGTGAGAGGGATCAGAACTTCCTTAAGCATTCATGATAAAGTGGGCTAAAACACTTACAATAAGTTTCACTATTCATGGCACCCTCACTATTCATGAAAATTATGAGATTTATAGGAAAGTAATAGAAAAGAGTGAACAATTTGAAGAAACAACAGGAGAAAACACATGGTGGAGAGAGGAATGTAGCATGGGTTGTCAGACTGCCTAGAAAGAGTGTTGGAAGCAAGTTTTAATGACTGGAGTAGACCTTACTTTCCTCTTAGTTTTGCATGGCTGTCACAAAAGTTTGACTATGAATTAATGGAAAATTAAATAGTTTGACAAATTTCCAGTAGGAAATAACATAAGTAATTTCTTAAAATAGCAACTGCACATAAAATAACCCATTATTAAAACTTATATGGCCATAAACTACTAATGATCTGTCAACAATGAAAACATTTTAACGCATGTGTATTTGCCCTCAAAATATTCTCCAGCAGTGCTTGTGGCTGCAGTGCTTTACCAAGAGAAATCTCGTGGGTTACAGGCCTAACTTTACCCTCAGTTTTGGCCACAAAATAATTTCCTTTTATTATTTCATTGTTTTAGTATATATATATAGTCTTTGGAAACAAAAAAAGATCATTCTATTTATAGTATTTTGGTTTTAGTAATGCTATTTTCATTTACAAAATATAGTAATTCTTAATCACCGAAAATTAAACGAATGCTGACAGCAAGCTGCACTTTTTTCTAAATGGGAAATGTGACTAAACCATACTTGTATGGGAATTCACAGGCCTGAACCCCAAGATAAAAATTTCGTATCATATAAATACTACTTTTAAATACATCTACACATACTTTTACACAAACACTTTTTTAAAAAAACTGTTCATAATGAAATTCTCCATTTGTTGAGAGCCATTGAAGGTACGTTTTGCTAAACTGCTTTTCCAGGTGTTTTTGTTTGGAAGATTCACCATCATAAGGTACAAGAAAAAAAAAAATATGCTGTGGCAACCAGAAGGTTTCAAGATGTATTAAGATGGACCTACAGATATAGTTAGGTATCTCAAGGTGCAAAATTTATCGGAACTATAATCAGTTGCGAAAAAAAAAAAAAAAAAAAAAGGCTCTCAGCCATTGCTTGAATTCAAACCTGGTACCCACATTTGCAAAATGTAGTGTTCCAAGTTTTCAGGAAGGAATAGTAATAGTGGTCTCATTTATTCTTTATCCAAGAGAGCCCTGGAAATTTCGGTCATGTGAATGCTGAGAGTCTGGCTGACTTTTTTAAAAAGTATAAGCTTCACTCTGATTAAGAACAACTTAGAGCTGTCTCTACTTCTGATAACTATCTTTTTGTCTTGTATTTTGAAAAATTTGCTCTGGCTGGAAGGTGTAGCTTCCTGCAGGTCTTCAGGGGCTGCAGAAAAGGTGGCTAGGTGTGTGTCTGAAGGAGAGGTGGCAAAGTTGCTGAGAATAGAGCCAGGCAAAGGACACAGCACTGCAGCACACAGGACCCAGAACTTAGTAGCACCACTTCTATTTCCGTGGCAAATGTCAGTGTTGCCCGGACTTGCTATGCTGCTAAGGAGCTAGGAGCCAGTAGGGGGTGTGGAAACAACTGTCACCCACCACTTCTCTGTGGGTCATGCAAGCCAAGCTGTTTTCTTATAATTCATTGAGTTCTAGAATATTTCAGTGATTCTCTGGGATTCTCTATATAGATAATTACTTATATTCTGGCTTTTTTTTTTTTTTGACACCAGGAATCAAACTCAGGACCTTGCACTTGTGAGGCAGGCGTGGCGCCACTGAGCTAAATCCCTGGCAGATAATTATTTACAAATGGGGTCAGTTTCATGTGTAATCAAAGGCAGTTTCATTTCTTCTTTCTTGATTTGCTTATCTTCTATTTGCTTTTCTTGCCTTAGTGCGCTGGCTAGAATTTTTTGATTGATAAATAGGTAAATTACTTTGTTAATTTTCTAATACTATGACATCTTTGGGTTCTCTGAATCATCCTCTCTTAGCCATGTTGTGCACACAACATCCCCCCCCACACAAACACACACAGAGGCACGTGTGCACATGGATACATACCATATTACTATCTTGGTTTGGTTTCTGTTGTTGTAACAAAATACTGGAGACTAGATAATTTATAACAAATAGTTTATTTGGCTCACATTCCAAGAAATCTAAAAGCATAGCACCAGCATCTGCTTGCCTTCTGGTTAGGACCTTCTTCCTGCATTGGGACATGGTGGGCATCACATGGCAAGACAGAGGGGTGGGCCGCTTTGGGTCAAACCACCAGTGCTATCATGGTGGCCCAGCTTCCAGTGCCATTAAACAAATTTGGGGATTAAATCTTCAGGACATGTGCTTTTGAGGGATACATTCTAATTATAGCAATTACTGATCCCTATTTTTGGATATTTGAAAGGTTTTTGCGTCAGTATTGATGAGGGATATGGTTCTGTCTCTATCTCTCTTTTACTGTCTTGGTCTAGTTATAAGAATAATATTAGCTTCATAAAGTGAATTTCTTTTAATTTCTGGAACACATTATATAGAATGTTATTCTCTAAATCTTTAGAATTATCTGGTGATATTATTAGCCCAGAGATCTCTTTTTAGAGAGTCTTAAAAATTACATTTATGTGCTCTCAGGATGCAAACTTGGAGCTAAAATGTCGCATCAAACCAGTTGCAAAAAATAGTTCTTATAAATAACCCATGGGTCCAAAAAAGTCTCAAAAGAAATAAAAGAATGCATTGAACTGAATGTATTGAAATATATTGGACTGAAAATACAACATATCAAAATCAATGAAACAGAAAAAGCAGTGGAGAAAGTTGTAGTATTAAAAGGATCAATTTACTAACAACCAAAAATATAAAATAAAATAAAATAAAATAAAATAAAGAGACCGAGCATGGTGGCACACACCTATAATCCCAGTACTTGGGAGGCCGAGGCAGGAAGATTGCTACAAGATTGAGGCCAGCCTAGGATACACAGCGAGTTGAAGGCCAGCCTGAACTACTCAGTGAAACCCTGTCTCAAAAAAACTAACTAACTAAATAAGAGCATGCGTTTAGAAGAAAATATCCCAGATCAATAGTCTAATCGGTTTGTCTTCCCAAAGTCTAGAAAAAGAAGATAAATCTAAACTATATAGAAGAAAGAGAATAATAAAGATAAAGAACAGAAACCAATTACATTGATAAAACAGTAAGAAAAATCAATGAAACAAAGAGCTGGTTCCTTGAAAGATAAATGAAATTAGCAAACCTCTAGCAACCGCAACAAATAAGAAAAGAGAGAAAAAGCACAAATTACAATATTGGAATGAAATCAGTAGACATTATAGACATCAAAAGATAATAAAACAATACTGCCAACAACTCTACACACATAAATTTTACAATTTAGATAAAATGGACTCATGGACTTGTTCTCCAACAGCACAGCTATGATAGTTCATTACTGTGAAATAGGTAACTTCAATAATTCTAGAAATATTATATATATTAAATTTATAATGGCTTCTTTCTTAGTCCATTTGGGATGCTATAAAACATGCCATAAACTGCATGGCCTAGAAGCAACATAAATTTACTTAGCGTAGTTTTGGAGGATGGAAAGTCCACAAATATCATTCCAGCAGATTCTGTATTTGGTAAGGCCCCAACCCCTTGTCCATAAATGTCTCTTTCTCCCATGCCAGAAGAATCAAGGCACCTCCTTTTTCTTAAGGGCACTAATTCCAATCCTGAGGGCCCTGCCTTCATGATCTAATCACCCACTTCCTAATATAATCACACCGATAATTATGTTGCAACGTATGAATTTGAGTGGGCGCATAAACATTCAGATCATAGCACTTTCCTTTGTTACTACTCAGGTAGGGAAAGGAATGACACTTGTCTGTTTTCCTAAGTCAGGGTAGAAATCAAAGTTTCCCACTTGGCCATTAGCACATAAGGAGAACACTGTTACTGCTGGGTGGAAGGGGGGGTTCTGGGTCCCTACCAGGCCTCCCCTGAGAGCACCCTGGTCAGGATCATTTTCTGTGGCTGGTCTTCACTAACATGATGGCGAAGATGTCTTGTTACGGCCGAAGTAAGTGAAAGTCTTGTCTCCCTATTTTTCTCTTCTCTAACATCATACTGTCAAGTATCGCTGGAGAAAAGGTTAGGGAGGAAGACTTAGCTCCCCATTGAACTTTTGGGGGCATGGCGGGGTGAGTGAGACCACAGCTATCTCTGTGTTTTTGGAGTAGAGCTGTTATTGTCTAGAGTTTTTCTGTGTTGACAGATTGCACCATTTTGTGTGCAGGTTGGGGTTGTTTATTTGTTCTTATTGGCTGGAGAGAATAGGATTTTATTGGAAGTTTCTTCTCTTGGTTGGCATTTCTGGATTGCCGACTTTAGGAATAAATGCAGCAAAAAACACCAACTCTGGCAAGTCACCATCATGTTGTTACATGGGTCCTGCTTAGCTGATCTGACTTTTTCTCTCAACTTTTGGTCATCTTTTTTCTGTGATGTGGATTGTATATAGTGAGAGGAACTGGGGAAATTATATCTACCTCATCTTCCTTGAAGCAGATGTTCATCCAAGGGTATATTTTCGTAATATGTATGATACTCTTTTTATCTGTCTATTCAAGTTTAAGCTATTTAATACAAATAAAGAATCCACTAGAGAC
Source organism: Heterocephalus glaber (assembly GCF_000247695.1). The sequence goes on along the minus strand of NW_004624750.1, from coordinate 17,745,159 downwards.
TACTGAGAAAACTGACAAAGCAAATATATTTCTTATGCTGTTAAAATTTAGAGTTATACAATTTTAAGTCTCTTGGATCTCAGAAATAATGACTCGGTCATTTTATTTTGCATGCATGTGGCACAGAGGTTAAGTGTGTGAACTGTTGGTTACAATTATATTTGTAGAAATTATTATTATCCAGAACTCTTACTACTAACTTATGATGCTTTCAGTGACTTAGAAGTTCAACAAGTCATATGTGTTTATTGCAGTTGGAACGGTTTTCTTTCCACTGTTTTACAATGTCTACATAGAGTCATTCTGAAGTAAAGAAAATTGGTTTAATTGTGAGAGTATCTTCATTAATGTGTACAGTTATAGTTGTGATGGGAATACATACATAGTCTTGTCCAAATGTGGATTTAAAAGTCAGGAAAACTCACTTCATATTTTCAAATCTTTCCTTAAGCTGTAAATCTAAAAATATTATAAATTAATGTAATAAAATCTATAAAATACTGAGAACATTCTGGGAAATGTTTGAAGTTCCAACAGTAATGTCTCATTTGTTTTAATTCTGGACCAGTTCCAAAAGTATAATGTTTGCTATTTTGAAATCATCTTAGGTATCAAATTATAAATCATAAAATTAAAAGTTCTTTTAGATGTAATTCCTTTTGTAAAAAATGAATTTGGGTTACTCTGCGTAACTCTCCTTGACTCCACTGATGGTCTGATACCTTTCATTAAGTGGACTACAGGCAACCACTCTTCACTTCCTCCAAGCTCCAGCTAAAGCCAGCTGTTCCTCAAGCAGCATTTTTATTAACTTATTTAGAAACTGGAGCATATCTTATTACCCTATTTCCATTCCTATTCTATGGAGCTGTAGCTGATACTTTTCATAACAGCCTTTACATATCAACCCCTCCTCATTCTTTTCTTACCCTTTTTCACTTCCCCTTTTGAGTAAGTTAATCATATGTGTGTGTGCATGCAAAAGTCCTCTTCTTTCTTCCTGGTATCCATATTACTTGAAAGCTTCAGTAATTTGCCTGTTGATGGTATAGATTATAAGCTCCATGGAAAACATCTAGTACTTGTATAAATAGACTGAAATGTAGAATAAATGAGTTTTCATGATATTTTAAAAATAATATTGCAATACTTTAGACTTAATTTTAAATCAGTGTAATGTAAATATAAAGAAAAGTTTGAACACATGGGTTGTATAAATTATGATTAATCTCAGTTCAGTGAATTTCAAATATTACAAGTTTGAGGACATACAAAATTGCAAATTTGGTGAGAAAGCCATTTTTAAATGTAAGACATGCATAAATAGCAGCTTCTATTGGATTACATGCTTTCAAAATTCAAATAAAGTAAAAGTAACATTTCTTAGTATATCAATAATTTATTTTCACTCCTGCTCACTGCAGCCTGGAAAAGTCATGCACTGTTCTGTGTCTAGACACCTTGTTATATACCTTAACAATAAATTATGATATTAGAAAGATAATACAATTTGCATAGGGGTCACAATAATTCAATTTGTACCAATCAAAGGATGCACACAGAATTAGTAGCCTAATTTTCTGAAGTTGGTTAACAATCAAATTAATCCTACTCTGTATAGTGTTTTTAGAAAACCAAGATCTCATTTGATAAGTTTTTAAACACAACTACATTAATGATTTATTATGTATAGAAGGGCCAATATTTTTAAAGTGTAGATTTGAATTTCCAAATGACTTTATTCTTGGGAATGTTAGGATGTTAAGCACATAAAACATGCTCCTTAAATGATAGTATGCTATCCTCAGAAGCACTTTTAAGAATTTTGCCTGAAAATTGAACAAACACAGCATGATAGAAGAAAATAGTTAGTTACTGACTTACTTGGGCTAATCTCAGGATTCCTTCCTGATAATGGATATATGAGAAATACAGTAAAGCTCATGGGTTTTTTTTTTCTGTTAAAAGGCAAGCTTTTCAAAATATCCAGAAAGTACCAGTGCCTAGTACTTTTAGTTTCTTTGTACATGTGTAGCTTATTATTTATTTGGAGTATTGTTGCTGTGTTTTAAAAAGAGATCTTTTCTTTCCATGTTTATTTTCTACCTTAGGGAATTGATGTATAGTGAAATACACAAAACTTAAGTGTAAAATTCAATAAGTTTAGAAAAATGTATATACTGATATAACAACTATCCTGTCAACATATAAACCATTTCTATCTCCTATGGAACTTTCTCTTGCCTATCCACTATGCAGAGCATCTTAACTCTAACTCCTAACTCTATTCAACATAGATTAGTTTTCATTGTTCCTAAGCTGTGTGGAGTCTTTTAGGTCTGACCTATTTCTTTTAGTATAATTGTGAAATTAATTTGCTATGATTTCCTTAATTTGTTTTTCTTTCATTGTTGCATCATTTCTCGTATGAATATTTCACTATTTCTGTGTCCATTTTCTTTAAGTGTAACATATAGACTGCTCCATTTTGGTGGTCATTGTGAATTGTATTGTAAATAAGAATATTCAATGTTTTAGTGCAAATATTTGTGTGTGTATGGAATCACTGGGTCATGGCATGCGTATTTAGCTCTTCAAGAAAACTGACAATTTTCTAAAGTGGTTATGTCCTTATTAAATATATACTGAAAAGCAATGCATGAGAATTATGAGCACTTCTTATTTTCAGTAGAATCTGTTATCATTCTTAAATTTGCATCATTCTCTTTGGTCTAAAAGAATATTCATCTTAATATAACTTTAATTTGTATTTTTTGATGACTCTCTTAGTTACTTTCCTCTCATTGCTGAGAAAAAAATACTTGACACCCAAAGTCAAAGGGGAAAGGGTTTATTTAGCTCAAAGTTTGCAGGTTTCAAACCATAATTGGCTGACTCCAAGGCAGAGTGGCACATGGCAGAGGGGCATCACAAAGGAGAAACACTTCATGGTGCCAGAGGTAGCAAAGCAACAACCAGCCTTAACAGCATCTTTCTGCCCCTTTATCCCACCCATACTACCAGGATTAGGGCGGTTCCAAACCAGTCACTTATGTGTAATGGTTTAGTAATCACATGCCCTCAATCCTAGCATCACACATTCCAGATTCAGCTTCCTCTGAAAAAGAAAGCCCCGCCTCATCCGAATGTGGCTTTGGGAGGATATCTAAACACAAGCCACAATAGTGCCTAAGGATGTTGGATACTCTCATGTGGCTCTTGGACATTCATGTTGTCATTGCTATATAAGGATTATATAAATGACGGTATAAGATGAAATTGTGCAAAACAATCTTAATCAGTTGGGAAAATTATAATGGTTCTGTGATCTTCAAAATTTTTGTGACATTAAAATCTCTTACTGTCAAATATGAATGTATAGAAAAATAAATTAATATTTAGCATAGCATTTAAAGCATTGGAAACATTGAGAATTAATGTTTTGTATCTCTGTAAAAAATTTATCGAATACTTTTTTGTCTAGCTGCATAGCTTATAATGCAGAACAGTACGTGTTCTGTCCTTTGACAAAATGTTACACTCTTTCAAAACCTGGATTGGTTTTTAACCTTTTATCCCTTGCACTTTCAGTGTTATGAAATACCTGCATGGATTCACTTAATGTGAAGCTTTGCTTGCATTACTTCCAGTAGAACATCATCCTTCATCTTTTTCTTCCCAGTCACTTTCTCATTTATATCTATAATTTTGTCTTCACTAATTTTCTCTGACTCCCTGTCTGAAGGTTCACTGTTAACATCCCCATGGTCAGCTATTTGTTCGAAAATATCGTGTACGTTTGGTTCAAATTTACTTCCAGCATTCCCACTTTGGTTGCTTTGCTGCCCTCTTTACTGGCCACTGTGTCAAAAGAGTTCATCACTGAGAGATGAACAGGCAATATAATTATGCAGTTTCCTGCCTATGCATGAGGTGAAATCAAATGCACAATGGCCAATCAGTAAGAGACTTTGAAAGAAAAATTATGACTGATAACTGCTTTTGGTATGTAGCTGTTAAATAGTAATATTGTGGATAAAGAGTATCAGTAAATTTTTTATTTTATGAAATTTCTTATAATAAATATACTTCAGTAACAACTTTGGACCCTTTTTGGGGGAAACAGGTGTTATTTAACTAAACTTTAGCAACAGAAATTCAAGCATATCATAAGGTATAGAATGAGAACAGTCTTATCTCCTTTGGTGAAGTTTCTGTTCCAGTCTTTAGCACATTTTTTTCTCAAAGTATTTGTCCTTTTAATACTGAGTTTTAACAGTTATATATTTTGGATACAAGTCCTTCATGCTAATCAACAGTTTTTGTTTTTGGCTGTGACAAATGCCTGAGATAGACAACTCAGAGGAGGAAGGATTTATTTTCACTGACATGTTTTAGAAGTTTCAGTCCATGGTTGCTTGGTTCCACTGCTGTTGGGCCTGTGGTGAGACACATCAGGGCAGGCAGTGTGTGGTAGGGCAAAGCTGGTCACCTCATGGCATTCAGGAAGCCCAGAGAGAGACAGGGAGATGCTGAAGTCTTAGTATCCCCTTTACGGCCATGTCTCCAGTAATCCAACTTCTTTCTATAACCTCCCAGTATTCCAACACCTCCCAGTAGCACCAAAAAGCCCACACACCTTAGGCTTATGGGCCTTTTCAGGGAACATTTAAGATTCAAACCATAACATCTTTTACTAAATATTTATATAACAAACATTATCACCTAGTCAATAGCTTGGCTTTCTATTTCCTTAAAGGTTTCTGTAGATCATAAAATGACTTAATTTTGATGAAAGCCAATGTAGTAATTTTTAATCCCATGCTATTACATTTTGAGTCTCATCTAAGAAATCATTGCTTATTTCAAGATCATGAAATCTTCTATTTTATTCTAGAAATTATATAGTTTTAGTTTATTCATTTATTTATACTATTCATTTCAAATTGTATGTGCATCTGTGTATAACATGAAGTATCATTCCAAGTTCATTTTTTAAAGAAATTTATCAAACTTTTCTAAGACTTTTTGTTGAAAAGTTTTTGAATTGGCTTAGAAATTTTGTCAAAGGTCAAATGACCTTATTACTTGGATTTATTATTAGAATATATTTTGTTCCATTGATTTATTTTTCTATCTTTATGATGATAGTCACATTGCATTTATTACTATAGCTTTATAATAAGCTTGAAGTCAGGTAGTATAAGTTCAACAAATGTGTTCTTTTTCAATTTTAGCTATTCTTGTTACTTTGTATTTTCATATAATTTTATAATTACAAATATCTTGTTAATTTTTATAAAAATATCTGTGGCGTTTTCATTGGGATTGCATAGTAGGTCTTTGAGTTTGGAAAGCAACAACATCTTAGCAGTGTTATCAGTTAATATGTTATATTTCATCTTTCCAGTCTTCTGAAATTTTTTCAACAATATATTAGTTTTCAGTAAATGAACTTTGCATGCCTTTTGTTAAAATTATTTCTATTTAATGTTTTATATTATCCCAAACAAAATTATTTTAGTTGTCCATTTGATGCAGAATATAGAAATATGCTAGTTTTTATATTGATATTATAATCTACAAATTTGAAAACTTCATTTCAGTTGTAGAAGTGATTAAAAATACATTCCTTTAGATTTTCTTATATTAAAAATGTACATCTTTTATTAAAGGCATTTTCTCTATGACTGTTCTTTCTCTTTTATTGCATTGGCTAGATTCAGTAGTACAATGTTAAGTAGAAGTGGTAAAAGTTGACATTCTTTCATTGTTCACAGTCTGAGGAGATAGGATTAGTCCACCATTTTGTGTAGTGTTCTGTAGACTTTTTTTTTTTTTTTTTCTTTTTTGAGACAGGGTCTTCTTATGTAGTTCAGACTGACCTTGAACTCCCTATGTAGAGTCCAGGCTGGATCCATCTCTAGCAATCCTCTTGCCTTAGCCTCCAGAGTGCTGGGATTACAGGGCTGCCCCATCACATCCAGCAGACATTTTAAATGACCTTTTTCAAACAGAGGAAGATTCTTTCTGATTATCATTTCCTATAGATATTTATTGTTGAATAAATGTTGACTTTTGGTCCTTTCAATTTTTGGAATTCATTAAGATAGCTCTTTTCTCTTTTATTCTGTTACTATGATAGCTTCCATGATTTATCCTTGAATGCTGCATGAAATTTTTGTTCCAGAACAGGCAACTTTTGGTCAAATGCATTATTCTAGTATATATGACTATGTTTAATTTGCATAGGGTTGTTATACATATATTAAAGTTACATATTATTAGGTAGTTTCTTTTTTATTTTAATATCTTTCACAGGCATTTATATCAGGGAATCCTAGCCTACAACAAATTGGAAAAAAATCTGCCTATTACTCCTTGGACAGAGGACTAATATATAGAATATATGAAGCACTCAAAAACTTAGATCTCCTAAAAGAACCAATCAAAAATGGGCAATTGAAATGAACAGACCTTTTTCAAAAGAAGTAATAATGGCCAATAAATACATGAAAAAAACATTCAGCATCTTTGGCCATTAGACAAATGCAAATTAAAACAACACTGAGATTCCATCTTACTCTGAAAAGAATGGCTGTTGTTAAGAACTCAAAAAACAACAAATGCCGGCAAGTTTGTGGGGAAAACAGAACCTATCTACATTGTTGGTAGGAATGTAAATTAGCACAACCACATGGAAATCAGTATGGAGATTCCTAAAAAAACCCCCCCAAAACAAAAAACAAAACCTAAAAATAGAAATTTAATTCAACTCAGCTATATCTCTTCTGGGTATCTTCATAAAAGAATTAAAGACATCATATTATAGTGATACATATCTACTCAGGTTTATAGTAGGACAATAAACAATAGTTAAATCTTAGAAATGGCCCGTGTCCCTCAACAGATCTGTCTGTCTGTATATCTATCTATCTATCTATCTATCTATCTATTTATCTATCTATCTATCTGCCATAAAGAAGGCTAAATTTGAGTCAATTGTAGGAAAATGGATGCACCTTGAAACCACAATGCCAAATGAAAGGTTAAACATTGCAGCGTTTATTTTATATTTAACACTAAAGTTTTTGATTCAATCATCTAATGAAATCATCTGAAACTGGTATTTACTATTGTGCTAGTTTTTTTATTATTTTGATTTATGTAATAGGTACAGAATTATTCATGTTTTCTGAATAATTTTGTGTATGTTCTATTTTTAAGAAACTTGACTGCTGTACCTAAGGGTGGTTTAAAACTTTTTAGCATCAGACCTATTGTTGTTTTCATTCATAAAATTAAATATTTGCTTTCTCTTTTTTTGCATTCATACATCTCAATAAGTGTTTTTGAACTTTATGAACCTTTTCTAAAGAGCCACTTTTGAATTAATATTCTATTTTTTATTTCACTAATTTCTGGTCTTTATAGTTTCATTCTTTGTAAACAGTTCAGATTTAATCTACATTTATTTTTCTTGTCTTAAAATGAAAATATAGAACTTGATTTTAAGCCTTTCTTCTTTTCAGCTAGAATCATTGGTAGCTATATGTTTTCTTTTAGTGTCTATATATCACATTTTTAATTTATTTTCAGATAAAACATATTCTAATTTCCTTTATGATACCTTTTCTGGACCATGGATTTTTAAAATTCTATTTGATTTCCAAACATTTTGGGCTTTTCTAGATACACTTGCATCAGCCATTTTTAAATTTATTTCTATTGTGTCAGAAAACACTTTTCAAACTTAATTTTAAAAAATGTTTAGGCCAGGAATTTAGCTCAGTGATTCTGCTGCCTGCCTCACAAACTCAAGGATCCAAGTTTGATCCCCGGTACCAAAACAACAAACACACAAAAAATGTTTGAGGTGTTTTCTTCAACTCAGCGTTTGATTTATTGTGTTAAATTATCATTCCTAATGTCTATTCTTTTACTGACCATAATATTAGTTCAAGGTATAGTAATACATTAGTTCGAGACTATTAATAGCATTTTGTAAAGCATTACCATTATCACGAATCTTTAACCTAATTTTTCTAAAATTTATTGAAAAGGAAATATCCAAATATGATAGTGGATTATTCTGCTTCTTTTTCCAATTTCTCATTTTGCTTTATATACTTTAAAGATTTGTACTAAATGATATAGATATAGATATAGCTATAGATGTAGATATATAGATACATAGAATATATTTGTAATGTTGTAATTTCCTGAATAACTGACCCTTTGTTGTCCTTTTCATTTTGGAGAATGTTCCTTCTATTAAAGACTCTTGTTTGATACTTGCATTTTTCTTTTCATGTCTTTAGTTTTGAATTCTTTGTGCCATTTTTAAAAATTTTATTTTTCCTTTTTTTCCCCCCATTCTTTGTGCCACTTTTAAATGTGTCTCCAGTGGACAGCAAAGTTTGTCTCTTGTGGTGTTTTATTTTTACCTTATTTGATAATCTTTGCCTTTTAAATGTAGTAATTAATCTCTTTAGACTCAAAATCATTATCAACTTAATTGAGTTTATACTTAAAATTTTACTAATTTGGTTGAGTTCAGATCAGCTGTATATTTTCTGTTTAGCTCCTCATACTTTCTTGTCTTTTGGGTTAAATGAATATACTCAAAGCATATTCATTTAAAAATAAATTGGTATTTTAACTCCTCTATTGTATTTTTAGCTATATTTCTCTGCATTATTATTTCTATGAGCTGTTGAAGGGATTAAAATGTGAGTATTTAGCTTATTATAGCTACTCAGTAGTGTACATCAGTTGTACAAGAGCATATTTTCATCTAATACTAATTATTCTACTGTTATAAATTTGAAAGCTATATATCTTAAATATTTTACATTAATGTACATTGTACACCCATACTTTTTGTATTATTTTTACTGTATAGTCAGTAGATATTTAAATACTTTAAGAAAAGGGCACTTTTGTGATGAAAATATGCCATTTGCATGTATAAAAATATCATAGAGAGAGTTAATATGTGGTAATAAATATAGCTTTAATGACCACATATATTTATCATTGTTAGTGTTTTATATTTATGTAGTCAAGGTGTTGTTTTTGACATCATTTCTTTTTCAGCTAAAGAACTTTTTTTTTGCGTTTCTTGCAGTATAAATATGTTTTTCTTCAGATTTTATTTGTGTGAAAAGATGGAGTTCTTCTTCACTTATGAATAATATTCTCTCAATATATGATTCTGAAATGCCAATCCCCATCCATTTTTCACATCAAAGATGTCAAAATTAGTCTTATAGCATATGTTATTTCTGATGAGATGTCAGCCACCATTTGTATGATTAGGTCTTGTATGTGAAATGTGTTATGATATTTTATACTCCAAAATTTGTTTATTTTTGAGCAGCTTGGCCATGATTTGGCTAGTGTGGTTTTCACTGCATTTATTTTGCTCTTGGTTCACTGAGATTTTTATATGTGTAAAATTTTTTTAAATGTGATACTACTTTTTAAAATATTTTTTGGTTTCTTTCTGTCCTGTTCTCTAGGGACTCCAACTATGTATCTTTGGTTTTCTTTAAGTGACTGTATCTCTGTTCTATTCTTAGTCTTTTCTTGTTCTTCAAATTGAAGAAATTCTATTGATCTGTCATCAAATTCATTGACTGTATTATGTCATCTTTATTATGGTGTTAAGTACATCCAGTGAATTTTTTCCTTTAAGTTATTGTACTTATAAATTAAGTAATTTTTCATTTTGTTCTACTTCCACTTTTGTACTGAGATTCCCTTTTACTTTCTTAATTAGGATCACCTGTTGTTTAAGTCAAATAAAATTTTTAATAGCATCTTTAAGTATTGTCATTTTCTTTGAATTTACATCACTCTAGTTATCCTGTGATCCTCTGATAACCATTTATTCCTTGTACGAATCACTGTAACTAGTAGATTTCCTACTGTCTAGTGATCTGGGAATCTGCACTGGACATTGTTGGTTATATGTTACAGACCCTGGAGAGTATCAGCTGTGTTCTAGTGGGCCATTAAATTACTGAATGATTATTTCATGCATGAGTGGTCTCATTCTTATCTATAGAATATATTTCTCATTCCTGGGGCATAAAGTGCAGGCCTTCTGGGGTTTTCATAGGAGGCTCAAGCTCTTTGGAAACCCCTTAATTTGGTAGGATTTAAATATCAAGCTCTGTCTTCCCTGAGGAAATAAGTAGTTAATATTTCTACTCAGTTTTTCAGCATATTTACTGTACTCTCTGAATTCCCTGTCTTGCATGGACATTAAGACATTAAGCAGGGATTTCAAGAGAATTTAGACTCTCTTTGGTTCTAACTTTTTTGTGACTCTCTCCTTTCCCAGTTACTCTAACTTCACACTCCCATCTCTGATACTTCAGGCCAATAATTCTGTTTACTTTCCCCTGTCCCTGAGTTCATTCTTGTTATCTACAGGAGAGTGACAAACTGTCATCAGATCAGAGTCCCCTAACCTTATATTTTGGGAGTAAAATATTTTGATATAAAATTTTGACTGGTTTTACAAAATTATTTTTATCTAATCTATGAATCTGAGCTCCCTTCAGATTTTGACAAGAATTCTAGTCACACTAACCAATTTTTTTGTGTAAAATAGTCTTAACGAACATGTGGTGTTGAGTACTTAGAAAAGGGTTCACATTGAAATAATATACGTGACTTTGAATTATTAGATATTTTGTTCTTAAAAATCTTTTGGTAACTAGAGATTATCTTTATCACTTACTTATTAAAGATATATTATTAAGTATTAATGTGTGACCAATATTGTAGACTTCCCTTAGTTTCCTCTGCTCTTTCCTATTGCACTTCCCTGCCCATCAACTACTGACTTGACAAGAAATTCAATTCTTCAGCATCTGCTCTTCTGATACTATAAGTATCACCTTCAAACATTCATCCACTATCATGATTCCAATTGCTTATATATACACATATATCCTAAATGATTTTACTTGGCATCTTACGCTAACATCAACTTTCCCTTCCAAGATATTTCTATGTATCCCTGCTACAAAGACCTAAACTAACATTTTATTTACATACATGTCTTCAAATGAATCCCCACAAGTCATTATGTATTTCTAATTTCTTTATCATTGTCAGTATTTCAGTTTTGATTCCAGATGTTAGGACATCTAAGACAATCAAGTCAGTTATTTAATTACTCTCAATAACTTTTTCAGAGAAACTAATTTAAATTAAAACTGCCATTTTGGTAGATATTATCATTTTATGACTTGCTATGAGTGTTGTCAAATCTAATGACTCCATAAATTAAGTCAACTCAGTTTGCCTACAAATAGAATGCATATAACCAGTTTTCTTCATACTGTCCTCCAAAAAAAATGACTTATCCTTCAGAAGTCTTTTTGAAATATTTTAATGAAGGCATATGTTCAGTAATACTTGATTTAAAGGCTAAATTTATTATAGCTTAATTCAATAGAATTTTGGGTCCCTAGTAATCTATCTGTATATGCATTATAAGAAGAACAGAGCCTTTTAAAAAGTATATCTTAGTCTCATTTATGGATACTTTTCAGTTCTCTTTCCTACAAATAGAATAAAACTTCTATTTTAAGATGATTTAATTTGGTGCACTTATATGAGGGTGCCAATCTATATTCTCAGCTATAGTACTACCCAAATTCATGTCTATGAGACATACTTGGACGACTGCTGTTCTGAATACCAGAATATTTTGAATTAAGCAGACTAACAAAAAGATGTGTATCTGAACTATACAATCACAACCTCTGAGGAAATAGTGTTGTTGAAAGTGTTTGATTATATTCCATATATTCACATTCAGAGACAGTATAAGAAAGAACCAGTTTATTACCCTGAAGACATTGTTCATTAAATTACATGGTAGCTTGTTTGTGTGATTTTTCTTTAGAAATCTGTCTTTGCTTTCAGTACCAGAGATTGTTGCATTTTTGTTCCCTTAATTTGTCTTTCTGGACACAGAGATTTGCAATATTTACAATATTTACACAATTTTTCTCTTTGTATTATTTGTTATAAAACTCAGAGCCAAATTCATAACCTTCTCCTGCAACAGTTTAGCTTTGGTGGTTTAGTGGTGAATGTAGCTGCTGTCCTTCTTCTGCAACATGAATTTTGTCTACTAACCTAGTAGCAGTATTCATTCAATTTGTTTTCTCATATCCAATAAATCATTACATTTTGCCAATATTCCTTTCTATTTTCTCCCAGCTCTGTTCCTAGTTATTCTTTACCATTGTAATCTGCATTATATTGCATATATACACTATCTAGCCAGTTTCTATAAAATATACCTTTCCCTAATAACAAGCTCGATGAAGCCTCAGATTTTCTTCAATTTAAATTTTGCTAATAAATTTCTGTCCATTGTTCTCTATAACTTTCACTCTCCCTCAAACTTTCACTATCTTTCAGTAACTCTACACCTCATTTCCCTCTGTTTTCTTATTACTTTGTCAGATAAACTATTTTTCTCCAGTTGAGGGTCCTTCCTATCCTTTAACAAACACTCTTCTGCCATTGATATATTGATCACCATATTAAAGCTACTTAAATGTTTTCTTCCAGATATTTAACAGTCCTTGATTGTTCCTTCAAATTGCAGCTCCTAGATCTTCTCCTTCTGTTAAGCTTTTCCTATTGACATCACTTCTTTGTGGTTGTTTCTATTAATTCTTTTTCAAATACACATGAAAAGCAGTTTATATGCTAAGGCCTGTAACCTATCCACACAACTCAAGGTGAATGTCTAGGAAATGCTATTAAATGCAAGTCAGTGCAAAATCTATATCTGGTATGCAGAGATTTGCTTTGCACTTAACTTTGCAGCAATTTTGGTTTTTATATTGTGCCATATTGTGTTGGTGGTAGCATACTGTAGTTTTATTTGTATATGCTTACATTAGATATCTGGGCCTTGTGTTTTAAATGGGTTATAATAGGTTATTTAAAATTTCTAGAGATTAAAATATTCTTAGCAAACTAGGAAACATTGTGTGGGTTTTTTGAATGTTTTATGTATACATAGTTGATAAATATAAAATCTCAGACATCTATTTTGCTTAAGAGATAGTACAGCTGTGTTCTGAAAATCAAAATATATGCTCATAAATAACTGATGAAAAATCGTCTTCCACATTAGTGGAAGTGAATACAAACTATCATCAGAATCTTATGAGAGGTTGGAAACTTCTAATAATTGACATTCAGAAGCTAATGGAATAATTATATTTCACACACATTTTTGTATTCAAAGTAGAACCTGCTAAATAGTCACTGAAACATACATTTAAGACAGTTACATTTTGCTTGTACAGTTCTATAGAACATTGTTTCAAAGGTGATACAAGTATTTTACAATAAAGGTAATTTATGAATAAAAAATGTAATTTACTGAATACCTTGGCAGTTAATGTTGATCACTTCATCACAGTTCAGTCATGTTTAGAAAATTTAAGCAAGCTGTGTGATTACTCCAGGAAGCATGGAATGATGTGTTCAAATTAGTACCATCTGTGGATAGAAAGAGTTTGAAGTTTTTAGTCATTCTTAAAGAATGGAAATCTGATTCTCCATGCTAAAATGAGAGTAATCCTTTTTGTATCTGTAATTCAATAGGGCACTTGCCTTGAAATAGTCCAGTTCAACACACACTTCATCAAAAGTGAAGATACTAGATATAAATGGTAGTCACTTACAGGCACTTGTGAGGGTGCTTTGTTAAAAATATTGTCTATGAGTTATGCTATATGTTTGGCCTTGGCTCATATTTAGTTTTGATTCATCTTTTTAAACAGATTGTTAGAAAAAAATAGATGTTGTGCCACATGAAAATCAAAGGACTGCATCAGTGAATCATAATTTATTCACAAGTCAAGAAATACTGATTGTTCCATCCCAGAGTGTCCTATCTCTGCCTGTCACATGGCAGGCAACTAAAATTCTTGTTTTGCTTCCAATAACAAGGTTAAAAACAACTTTTGCCTCAATGTTTTCTTTTCTAAAAGCCTTATTGGGATAATACTAGAGTCTTTCGACTATATTAATTTGGTAAAAATTTTACTTTGCATAAAAATTTGTCATTAAATTCTTCTTTCCTTAATATCTGAATTTTGGAAGAAAAGAATTGGTAATAGAGCCATAGACATCTAGATGACCCTACAGATACGATCACATAGGGCTACATCCTCTGCCTTCTCTTGCTGATTGGCTAATGAATATATCCCTCCTCCTGCTGATGTACAGTTGCTTAGTGAACCCTAGGAAAAGGAAATTGAAACAGTGAAAGGATAGTTTGGCAGTAAACCTAAGAGAAAGTGAAATAACAGGATCATATTCTTTGCTTCTCAGGTAGAGAAAGGGCACAATATAAGGTTTTAATGAAAACAAAAAGTTAACATGAAACTAACTCCTCAAGCCTCCCCAAAGTTCTATGAATAAAACTAATGATCTGGATATAGAAGTCTTAACATGATATGATTCCTTTCTACATGTCTGACTTTTTCTCTTTATCCACCTCCTTGTGGACACAGAAGCCTTCATTAAATGTTTTCAACATGCCATGCTCTTCTTTCTGGTCTTAACCTACCCTAAGACTTTTCATCTGGGAAACTACTTCTTATTCTTTAGGTATCTAATTAAATTATCCTTTATCAGGAAAGCCTTTCTTCATAATCTGTACAAATAAAATCCTCTGTTATGTTTCCTATCCATTTGCTCGTTATATTTAAAAAATACTTACTACATGGCATTTTTGTCCTAACAATTAGCTTAAATCCTGGGGGATACAATCTAATATGAAGATTGACATTTTTATGTGTATATAACTTAAAAATGAATGTACACATTTTGGAGTGATAGTTTCATATTTTTATTTATATAGACATGGAAGCAAAATCTTTCTAGAACTTTTGTATAGAATATTGGAACGTAGAGGAAATATAAATAGATTAAACATCTTCAGAGTAGATTTTCAATGCAAAATTAAGATTTACAGTAAAGTAAATATCAGTTCAAAAATAAGATGGCTTTACAAACTAATATAGTCATCTGAAAATGAATTTGAAAATAAAGTCCCTTAAAATTTTGAGGGTTTTTTTGTTCTGTATATTTGAAGAGAGGCTGAATAAGTAGTGATTGTTCATTTTGTAGAGGGAGGTTATATAAGATTTATATTGCGGAATAACAGGTTATTATAAGCTTTTTGGCTTAATATAACACACATAAATTACATCATAATGCTATAGATCAGAGGTCTAGGGATGTTGTGACTTGATTTTTCACTGAGTCTTACAAGCTAAAATGAAGTTGTTATTTAACTGTTTTAACTGTTTAATTCAGAGTCCTCTTCCAAGCTCACATGGTTGTGGCAGAATTCAGTTCCTTGACATTGGAGGATGAAGATCCCTTTTTTCTGACTGGCTCTTGACCAAGGGCCACTCCCAGCTCCTGGGGATAATAGGCATCTTTATCACAGGGCCTCCTCCTTCTTAAAGCCAGCAGTGGAAAAATTGTTATACATTGAATCCGTCTCTTGTTTCAAATCTCTTACTGTGTCTTCTAGAACTGGCCAAAGAAAATACTCTTCTTTAAAGGACTTATAAAATCAGATACATTAGATATCTCTCTATAGTAGTGAACTGTTTTGGATTCATAATTATCACAGCACCATTTCCTTCCCACCTGTACCTGGACCAGTGTTTGGTTAAAGAAGTGACTGCATGAACAGGGCCTGGGAATCTTGGGGGAAATCTGTAGGGAGATAGGTTGACCAGGATGCTCTCTAAACTTCCTTCAAATTTTGAGAGTTTGTGATTTTGTTATTCATCTGCCTGTTATGGATTCAGCTACCAAAATAAATAGTTTTAAAACTGAATTCATTTCTTCTGTTATTATCTTATTTTTTCTTTCCTGGAAAAACCAAGTGGTCTGTGAATTTCCCCCTTTTCCTGTTGTATAATTACCAGGCTGAACCTTATAAAATGTAATTCTGAACATTTCATTCTGGCACCTTTGATGGCATTCCATTGCCTCATTAACTCTCTGTAAGCCCCTCTGACATAGTAAGTATTCAGATGTTGTGCAGCCTCTATGACTGTAATTGCCAACAGGATCTATAAGCTACACCCAAATATGAATTTAGTTAACATCACCCGCTCTAGTAGTATCTCCATCTTCATAGTCAATAAAATCCTATCTCAAATATTATCTCTTCTCTGAAAACTCCTGAACCTTCAAGTCAGTTATACTTCTCTTCTTCATGAAGAATGTTTGAAAACTATGCATTATGTTCAGGTAACATTTAAATTTAGTGATTGAGAGATTTCTCTAAATTAAGTGATTTCTACTTTTTAGCCAATCCTAAAGCTGCTTCCTCTGTGAATATAAATTTTAAAAAGATAACATTTTCCCTCATTGCTTTTCTTCATTAGTAAAAATAGAATAATGTGTTGTACATAGTGTATCTAGTATTTTGTTTGTAACTTTTAAGATAATGCCTAATCATATACAATAAGAACTGATGATAAATATTAATTAAAAACAGAATAAGCAAAGGTAATTTTATGACTTTAAGTAATATAATAATTGTTTCCAATAATTTAGACCTTTTCTTGTGTTTTTTAGGCAAATATATAAGTCATAGATCTGTAGATAATTTAAAAATTTAAGAGGAAGTTGAAATTTTTAACTCAAGTCTAGACTTTGTTGTACAGAAATGCAAACCCAAGCATCTGTCTAGTGTTGGGCATCTCACTTTGGGTATCTGAGATGTGTTTCAGAATTAATGTTCTCAAAATAAATGCTTAGTATTTCCCCCCTAAACTCACTTTTTCCTCAGTCATCTTCTTCTTGGTTATTAGTGACTTCTTTCTGTTGGCTCAGTGGAAAGGCCCTAGAGCTTTCCTTATTCTCCTCATTCTCTCATATTAAGCATGTCACACATCAGTAAATACTGTCATCTCTCTCTCCTTCAGAATGTATTTAGAAGCTAAATGCTTCACTCTTGCTGCTACCGTCTTAGTGCAAGCTCCAACATTCTCCTCTATTGTCACTGCAGTACCTAGTAATCGGTCTCCTTGTTTCCACCCTTGTTACCTTCAGTCTACTCTCAGCATAGCTGCTAGAGTGATTCTGTGAAAACGTGTTGGAACCTGTCACTCCTTTGCTCAAATAAGGCCAATAACAAAAGCTGGTTGTAAGGTAGCAATCTGGCTTCCCTTGTCTCTTCTCAGATCTCATTTCCTACTAGTAACTCTGGTCTCCTTGTTTTTCCTTAGAATTATGGGCATGTTTTCACCTTAGATCCTTTAATCATATTTCTTCTGCTGTGAATTTTCTTCCCTGAAATATTTATATGACAATCTCCCCCACCTGCATCAAGAATGTAAGGTCTTCTAGTCAATAAGGCCTTCTCCAACAACCAAACTTAAAATATCATTATCCCTGAAACTCTTTGTATCTTTTGATTTCTTACTTATTCTTCTCCACCACACTGATCATCATCCTTATTACATAAATATAATACTTATTTATATTTTTATTGTAAAAAGCCCTCCCTAATTTATATTTCATGAGGGCAAAGATTTTTCTTCATTATATTTCTAGCATCTACAATATTACCTGCATTATTAGATGCTCACTAGATATTTATTTAATATTGAACTAATATGACATATATAGGAAAGAGAGTTTCCTAAATATGTTTAATTTTCTTTAAATATGAATATTTTAACATGTATTTTTATGGATTATGTACTGCAATTTTGATATAAGTCATTGTTATCATTCTTTTTATCTCAGCCTTCTTAGCATAGACTCTTGAAAATATAAAATGAAAAGCATGGTTGAAAAATGTTCCAGGACCATTGGTCTTTCACATTTCCAGCCATAAGATGCATATATTACTTTTGCAGTAAGCCCTTGGAAAAAGGATATTAACTTTATTGTATCTTGAATTCTCAACACTTGGTTTTCACTTAGCAACAAGCCTATGTGACATGAACTCCAAGTAGGACATGATTGTAGATAATGTATTGATACCTCCATCTGTATAGTAATATCAGTGTGCAGGATTGTTGGGAATTAAATACCAAAAATTTAGACTATACTTCAGGAAATACTTAGGATGATATCAGCATGGAATTTTCTTTTGTACAAGTAAATTATTTCTTTCTAACATGAAGCCAAAACATGTTTATATAAATCATGTATGAATGGACTTGGGAGCAAAATTAAATTTAAAAAAATCACAATAGTTTTGTCCTCTACCCACTTGAAATAGTGACCTCTAAAGCATAAGTGTAAGGTTATACTCATTAATTGTGGGGATATTTATCAAAGGAGTATAGTAATTGGACAGATCTCTACTAGATGCTTCATAATAGAATATATCATAATATATAATAGAAACATCATTTCTTTTTCTATTTATAAAATGTTTGGCAGTTTAACTTTTTCTCCCTTAATTTTTAGTTCCCAGTGTTCCTACAAATATTGCACTTTCTAATGTTCTGTCAACTAGTGCAACACTGACATGGATAAGACCTGATGCTATCCTTGGCTACTTCCAAAATTACAAGATAACCACTCAACTTCGTGCTCAAAAATGCAGAGAATGGGAATCTGAAGAATGTATCGAGTATCAAAAAATTCAATACCTCTATGAACCTGATCTGACTGAAGAGACAATATATGGATTAAAGAAATTTAGATGGTATAGATTTCAAGTTGCTGCCAGCACCAATGCTGGCTATGGAAATGCTTCCAACTGGATTTCGACACGAACTTTGCCTGGCCGTAAGTATCATCCTGGCATATACATACTGATTTCTATTATGGTCTATATCTTTATATTCATGATTTCTATTTAATTCAATTGTGTATATAATTATTTAACATAAAAACAAGTTAGTATACAAGCTAACATATAATAACATTTATATTTAATTGAAACCCAGTGGATAATGACAGTGATCATTAGGATTTTTCTTAAATGACTAAAATTATTCCAAGGATTTGGAGTCTTTTATTTTTATTTTATTTATTTCTTTATCTTTTGAGACAAGGTCTTGCAATGTAGTTAAGGGTGTACTTGAACTCATTATGTAGCCCAGGCTGGCCTTGAACCTGAGGCAATCCTCCTGGTTCAGACTCCCAAGTGCTGGGATCACATGCTTATGTCACCATATCTGGTGACCTAGGGTCTTACATTGAAACAAAGCATGTGGGAAGGTTCTCTTATGATATACCATTAGGCCATACTGATGACTTTCTTGATCAGTGCTTGAATATTTCCTTCACATTTGGAGGCTCTTCTGCATTTCAGCTGGCCTTTGTAGCCTTTTAATGACCTTAGGCTTTTTCTCTCTTTCTGTCTCCCTCTCCCTCTCCTTCTTTCCCTCCCTCTCCCTTTTTCACTCTCTCTTCCTCTCTCTTCCCCCCTCTCCCCTCTCCTTCTTTCTCTCTCTCCCCCTTTGTCTGATGGTTCTGTAAATAGTTTTTCCAATTTTTGGTTTTTGTATCAACAAAATTTTGAGGCAAAGAAATAGCAAATGTCTAACTCCCAAATTGAGATAGGGAAAGAAAATAATACAAAGAAACATAAATAATCTCTCAAAATTATCCAGCCTTCTACACATACTTCAAGAATTTTATAATCAGGAAAAAAATCTCCTTAAATGCTTTTCCATAGAAATCATTCAAAGTATAGGTAAAGGTTCCTCTTGAAACTTTACTTTTATATTTTAAAATTAACTGGTCACCCTGTTCACTTAGACCACATAATTAATCATATTTAAGTAAATTTCTGTTCCTCACCCTGAACTTGATTTGTATAGAATTGTAATGTTTTATGTGCAATGTAAATCAATTACATGTGAAATCCTGCAAGCTACAGCTCTAAGAAATTGCTGCATTCTCTTAAATGCCATTTCTAGCCCAACCTGAGCACTCCAGAGCAAATTTTAGTCTTCAAGCTTTCCTATTCTGACAACATCTCATATAAATCCTCCAAATATGGGGCTTCTGTTACCACCCTCTTCTGACCAAGGCTCTTACTCTTCATTCCTTGCAAATCCAAATCTCATTTTTAAAAACATTTTGGTTCCTTTTGGTAGAGAAATACACAAATGCACACATACACTCCATACACACACACAAACACACACACACACATGCACACACATCTGCATATGACACATACACACACACCCATATGCGCATACACTCACAACTAGATTTTCATTGACAAGTGATTACTGAATTAGGCTCTTATAGAAAGCTAAATAGGCTTTGCTCTAGAACAGCTTCTAGGCCACTAGGTATGTCTTTTGTTAAAATTTCCCAGAGTGTCTGGTATCGTGTTTGTAATAGAAAATGTCTAGGGCTGGGGATTTAGCTCAGTGGTTCTGCTGCCTGACTTGCAAGTGCAAGGACCTGAGTTCGATCCCCAATACCAAAAAAAAAAAAAAAGGAATAGAAAATGTCTAATAAGTGTTTGTTAATGTAATTCAACATTGAAGGTAGAATCCTAGTAACACAGCTGTCAACATATTATTCAACCAGTTCTTCTCTTTTAGCACTTCACTTTTCTTCCTGTTAAACCCTGTCCTTCCTGATGGTTCTTCCTTAATCTGTTTTGCTGACCTCTCCTCATACTCTTTTGCTTCTTTCTTAAACTTTAAATAGTAGAGTGCCCATGTGATCTATACGTGGCCTTTTCTCTTCTTTACCACCACACAGCCCCAAGCAGATCTTAATTATCCTTCTTCTACCTATGGATTTAAATTCCCCTATCTCTTTCCAGTCCTATAACCTCCACAGAACTGCTGATCAATAATGTTTATCTCATCAGTGATATCATTGAGCACATGTGCCAAATAGAGCTCTCAAAGCTACCATGGTCTCAATCCCAAACCTTGTTGTCTTCTCATCTTTCTTATCTTAGTAAAGTGTACCATTATTCATCTGTTTGCAGATGAATGAAATGAAATGAAAATGAAAATCCAAACAGTGTTCCCTTTTCCTCAATTCTGCCAGTGATCATTTCAAACGCATCATCTACACCAGCCCCTCAATTTGTACTTGTCAAGCCCTTTGTGACTGTGGCCACTGCACTCACGTGACTGGCCTCTTCAGCTGTCAGGCTGATCTTCTAAAGCCTAAAACAGATATTATATTCTTGCTTAAAGTTACTGAATGAATTTCCATGACTCTAAGAATGAAATTCAGATTTCTTAACAGTATTATCAAAACTCTACATGACCTGGTTCTTACCTAACACTTCAACCTCTTTTATAACCTCTTTCTCCCTTACCATCAGATTCCACCCACACTACTTTTGTTGTTGCTTGAACACAAGAAAATCCTAGAATTTGAGCCTTTGACCTGTTCCTTTCGGCTGAAATGTTTTTCCAGCTCTTACTGCACATGAGCAAAAGAACATCTCCTATTGTTTTCCACTTAAGTGATCCCTGCTTAGAATAAATTTCATTGACCACTTAATTTAAATTAGCCATGCATTAATTATCTATAACATCTTCGGGTTCTAGTGAAAATTCATGAATACTTGATCTATTTTAATTGTTTGTTTTTAGAAACCACCTTGATTATTAGTATTTCCTTGAAGTCTAGAATAATCCATGGTATCAATATGTACTCTGGAGACATTTCACAAATAAGTGCAACTTGATTGAATAAGGTACAGTGGGTAAAGGAGAAGGAATTTTTTTCCAGTGTACATGATGGCAAGGATAATGGTGCCATAAAAAAGAAAATAAAAGTATGGAAAAAACTAAGCTGAGTTTTGGGATTAGTCAATAACAATAATTATTTTGAACCTGCTGCTTTGAGAAGAAATAACCATTCTAATCTAACCAAAAACAGCAATAAATAGGTGCATAACGATTAGCATGTGGCTAAAGCTAGTGGTTAGTTGCTTCAGCTGATAGACATAAGTAACATCACAAGTGCAGTGTTGATAGAAAAGTAAGAAATATGACTAAAAGAATAATTTTTAAAGCCTCAGGAGCTGGAAATTAGCTGAAAGAGTCAGACAGCTACTATAATGAAAGAAGGTGACTAGTGTAAGATAATTGGCAGTGATGGAAACCACAACAACTGAACCAAGAATGTAATGTGCACTTAGCTCTGGCAGATAATTTTTCTAAAGACAGTGCAGGGAAATGGGAACTTTACATGTTTTTTGTTAAACCACTTAATTTCTTGCTTGAAGCTAACTTTTACAAAGTAAAAAAAATGTAATCGTTCAACCCAAATATATCACATCACAGCTGTGGACAAGTTGGTTAAAATATACTTTGTCTTCTGCCATGAAAGGCTACAACCTATTCCTTATGAGCATCTCAAGTAGGAGA
This sequence comes from Heterocephalus glaber, assembly GCF_000247695.1. Next base: position 17,722,747 of record NW_004624750.1, on the reverse strand, counting down.
ACCTGCTTCTGCCTACTACACTGTGCCAGGACTTTCTAGTGCATCATCTCTTACAAGCACACTTAACACTAGTAAGATTTTAATTAGCATAAAACAACGTAACAGTGTGATTAAATCAGAAGGTGACAATAAGACTGGAAGGTTAGATTTTTAAATAATCTCATATTCACAAGTCTTTCCATTTGAATGTCATCCCTTTCACCCATTTCACTCTAGTTCTTACTGCATTCCCACCTATGATCATATTTTTTTGGTGTGTTTGTTTGTTTGTTTTGGGTACCAGGGATCGAATTCAGGTCCTCGTGCTTGTGGGGCAGGTGGCAGAACCACTGAGCTAAATCCCTAGCCCTATGATCATGTTTTATTTACAGGGGACACATGGAAAACAAGTATGGTTATTTTGAACTTTTTGGTGTTGAGAAAAAATAAGTATTCTAATCTAAGTACCTAGAAAACAAACAGAAACAGATGCTTAGAGACTGGGACATGGTTAGAGCCGAGGTTTTTAGTTGCTTGGAATTTGACTTTCTATCACTCTGACTGGAGAGAAAAGTGAATGAAAAAAATACATATTTCAACATTGTGAAACACGTGATTTACTAAAAATGTATAACTTTTCAAATGAGTAGTCAGTCATATGTGAGGATAATAAATTCTTTTAATTGTTTAAGCTATGATAATGGATTGGGCACTCATCCTTTAAGTTAAAGAATGGAGGATTTTTTTTCTTCTAATGGATACATATTTCTAGTGATACATATTTTTAACTTCTGAGTTGCATAATTACACAGTAAAAGAATAATGCCACTCATTGTTTGAAGCCAAGAACAAATAATCTGAGATACAAAAGATAAAAATTGATGCATATATTGATATAACATAATACATATAGTGAAATAACATATAGAGTATAAAAATAAAAGCAACTAGAATATTCAACAAACAACAATCTTAAAGAGCACTAATGTTTTCAAAAGTCAAAGTAAGTAATGCTTTAATAATTGATTCTGCATACCAAAGATAAGTATGTGGACATTTTGCAAACAAAAAGTAATCTAAATAAAGAAAATTAGTAAGTTTCCTATATCTATAATTGACTCAAAAATAATGTGTTTCATAATATGTCTTATAATAATAATAACTATTTTTCTCTGTTAGAGAAAAAGCTAATCAACAATATAAAATCACTATCTTGGGTAAGTGTGCATTTTGTTCTAATGGCATCAGCGCTAATGTAGTGTCTTATCAAAACTTGGAGGTGCTTGATAGAGAGTTAGTGTGTGATTATTAGCTTGAAATTAAATTGTTCAAAATGTAACAAATAAAATATCACCCAGTATGAATTATAAATATTCTAAAAGGACTTGTAACATAAACAAATATGTTATTATTAACTCTTTTGAAACTCATAAAGAAGAACAACAGAATTGAACATTCAGGAAGCAAAGTTGGAATGCAAGCTGAAAATTAAATTAGATTACTCTCTGATTATGAATCTACAACAGTGAAACAGAGTTAATACAGGAAACAATATTGAGCCAAGTCAAGCTAACATTTCCTTTTCCCATATACTCTGATTTAGATAAGTGAAACCAGTTTGTCTTTCTCCTTAAATCATCTCTATATAACCACAACTCTACATGCTGTGTACACATAGACAGAAAGTGCAAACATTACAAAAGGCCGGAATACTTAATTTGAAATGTTAAAAGTCTTGCAGGTTATTTTATTTATCTATTTTTCTGATGACCTATATACTCAAAAACAACGAGTTGTGTGTGCAGGGAATGTGCAATAGAAAGCTGTTTAATGTCTGTGTGGTGCATAAAAGACACAATGCTGAGGAAATGTACAACTTTATAGGAGTATGGGTGTGAAATTAGTATGGAATGAAATGGGTCTCTCGTAATGTGTATCTCCTATAGACCACCAAGACTGGAAGACAGCAAGAAAGGAAAATTCCTGGGGTAACACTTAGGTTGTGAAAACCACAGGATACCATACACATGAGGAATTTTAACTACCCAAACATCTGTTAGGTTAAAAAAATTCAACAAAACATGCCTCATCAAAGAAGTTTCTAAGGAATGTAACTTTATAATCTGAAAAGAAGAAAAGCCAAACAGAGGGCAGAGTACATAACATTATTTAAAATAAGAAACAGTTAATGGATTACTACATATCCAATTATTTTTCCTAATGTATTCTAAACTGTATAATAAACTCATAATGTGACAAATATCATAGTAACAGAGATAGAAATTATCTTTTCTTTAAAGATAAATTTAACTTATCATTATTATCCAATGACAAAAAATGCTATTAGCCATATGTAAATAGGAAATATAATCTGAGGCATACAGAAACTCATTTGGTGGCAGTGTGTTTTTTAGAATGGTCTCTGTCCTGTGGTCACTAGAGAAAATAAATATAATTTATTCTACACATGGTGGTTATACTTATGTGAAATGAGATGCTATTGAATGTCTACTAAATTAAATATCAAAAACTCTCAAGTGTATAATTTAAGATAGCTTCTTTCTCCTCTAGAGATACATATAGATAGATATAGATATAGACATAGGATAGATATAGACATAGAAGAGACATAGACAGATACATAGTATGATCACTTAGGTTTACATGGACATCTCAGGCTCTGTATTGCCACTGCCCCTCTGGCAACCTTTCCCACCCATCTGTTCCTTGCTTCAGTGTGTTGCACCACTCTTCTAATTGTTCAAACTAGCAATTTAGGAATCATTTTTAATTCTTTTTAGACCCTCTCATCTGAGTCATATTGAGTTTACCTTCTAAATATCTCTTGTTTTCTTTATTTTTCTTTTAAGTATTTCTTGAATCTAGACTCCTAACTTTCATCTCCTGGAATATTATTAAAAAATCCAAATGATCTATTTTCTGCTATTCATATGAACTCAGCTTTTAAATACATTTCATGAAATAAAATTTTTAAAAATACATTTGTCTGACTATGCCATTCCTCTGTTGAAAATCTTTGGTAATTTTGTTTACCCAGATGTAAAATTCTTATCTTACAGCAAGCTATAGGTCATTTATGCTTTGGTTTGTATTCCTCACACATGCATTGCTCCTTCTCCATTATGCTCCAGAATCTTAGCAGTTCTTTCTTACTATCCTTTCCATCCTTCTTTTTGGAGACCAACTACCTTTTCTTTTTTGTTTTACATTAAGTATGTCTTTTGAAATGTCTTCAAGAAATCACTCATTCCACTCTCACCTCCTAAACCTACTTCTAAAATATTGAGCATGCTACATCATAATTACTTAGTTTTCTTTTTTGTGGGACTGTGAGTTCCTTAAAAACAGAAATGACCAGGAAACCATGTGTTATAGATGTTTGTCCCTCCAATTATGCCTGCAATTTAAGTGAAATAAATCAGATATACAAGCTTAAATATCACATGATTATTTTTATATGAGAAACTCAAAACATAAGGAGAAACATAAAAGATAGGTAATATGAAAAAGAGAGATAGATATTTTGCAAATAGAAAGTGGACCACAAGTTTGAGGGGTGAAAAAAGAATTAAAATGTGTTATGTACAAGCACCACTGACCCCTGAGGAATATGATCATTAGTACTACAAAAATATACTACTAAAAATAAAATTGAGAAAAAAGTAAGTTTGCAAAAGCTAAAGACTCATTATGACTATGGAAGAGAAGGTATCTGAGTTTAATTAAGAAGTATCTTGAGGTTAAAATTCTTCATATCTCAAAATAGTTCATACTACTTTTTTCAAAATTTTTAATCCAAAGCTTACCTTTCAAATATTTACATGGTTGTTGCTAAAATTAAAATTCTTCTGGTCAGCTAGTGCCCATGTTTGGAATGTTAGTTTATTTCACAAAACCAGCCTATATGTTGTTGATTATTTTGTGAGTATATCCTTTTATTAACATAAGAAATATAGATTATATCACATAGGAAAGAAGTATGCATATAATAAACTTAGGAAGATTTCAAACAGTGAAGGAGATTAACGAATGCCTATTTCAGTGGGATTGAAGCATCTATTGCATATATAATATATATAGGATATATATAATGGATATATAATATATATATGCTTCTCTGAGTAATGAACTGATAATAAATTTGTGCATTGAGGCAGAATTATAATAGGGTAAAGGCCCATGAAGAAAATGAAGTAGAAAAATAATGTTTAAATTTGGAGTACTTACTATATGATTACAAATAGAAGAGAGTTGGATAAAATAATTTAAAGCATCTAAAATCACTTAATAACTTATTCAACTAATTAATGACAAAAAGCTTTTGTCAGATTATTAAACAAATTTTCTAGAATTTAATATAGTTAAAATTTAAAAAAAATCTCTAACATAAGCAAATAAAATATTTTTCAGCACCATGACTAAAAATCAAAGGAATATATATACATTATCCCTATATACTTCAATTTTTTAAGCCTGATTTTCATAAAGAAAAAAATATTGTCACCATTTACAGCTCAGTTTCTTTTTCTTTATAAATTTTAAATAAGCTCTCTCCCTTTCTCATCTCTTCAAATCTCATATAGATTTGAATTTACTTTTATTCTTCTGAGAATCTTTTTTCCCTTGGTTCAGAATGAAGTGTGACATAGGATTAATGCATTATAAGTTTTGGCCTTTATCCACAGCTCAGGTTCTGCCTCAGTATCAGTGGGTCTTAGATCAAGAAAATTTGTTCTATCTGTTCTGCAAAGGAATTTGGGAGAATGTTTGTCTAACTATGGAAAATTTCAAGTTCAAAAGAAGCTCCTATGATTATTATACATCAAAGCTCTAAGCTATGTAGTCTATGTTTCCCTGAAAATCAAAGCTAGCTGAAAACTAATCAGCCTTGAAAACTAGAGATCGAAAATGCCAACCCCAATCAGCCTATCCTTGCCTTCCCTGCCATCACTATTCTCTTGCTCCCTGGGTACTCTGTAAGGCATATAAGGAAGAGGACAAAATAGCAATATATAGCTTACCTCTAATACTTCATTATAGTAATGACCTTACCTGAATTATTCTATGTTGTTTCTATGTATAGCTTCAAGATATCATGGCACTACTGACACTTTCCTGAGTTTTCTTTTTAAAATTTTTATTAGAATATAATTGGAATGCATAATGAATACATTCATCTTAAGTTCATATGGAACATGATGATTTGTTATTCTAGAAACTTGGGGATGAAAGGCAGTGATGGAAGGAAGAATACTGCTTCCTAGAACTGTATGTCAAGAATTTAAAGTAGCATGATAGATAGAAGTAGATCAGTCTGAGGAGTACTGTGACTAGATACCCAAAACTTCATGTTGATTACCTGACCCCAGATTTCCTCAACAGCTACTTCCCTAGCCTTCACAGAGGCAATAATTTAATCTCCTTTCTATCCTACTTACGAAGAGTTGTAATCATTTGTCACCTAATCCGAAAAGCAGTGTCACTAATTTTTCAAAGGACAAGCTAATATTGGAGAGCAGTTGTTCTTAAACTTGTACTGCAGGTATAGATTCACTTGGAGGGCATGTTCATTGTTGTGCTCCATACCCAGGGTGTAATTCAGTAAATCTGAGATATGGCTTCAGAATTTTCTATGAGTTCGCCAGTGATGTCAGTGCTGCTGGTCTGAAGACAACACTTTGAGAACCATTATTGTGGAGTTGTTTTGTAAGCATGGTGCTGATTCTAGGAAAACATGTGCTATCTGAATCTAAATCAACAGTACTAATATCATAATATTTTCATTCTTACCTGGCATAGCCTGGATTGAGAGTGAGAATGTTTTTGTTTTTGTTTTGTTTTTGGTACCGGGGATTGAACTCGGGTCCTTGTGAACCACTGAGCTAAATCCCTGGCCCCAAGAGTGAGAATGTTTTATATATTTGTGTTTCTTCAACAAGCCAGTCAGATTGTTCAGGTAACAATTCATTTAAGCATCAGATGAGATGATCATTCAATGAAGCCTTATTCTATGAACATCCATTAATCATTCTCAGCATTCAATAAATAGTGTAATCTGATAAAGTCTTAGTTTGCAGCATTTGCCTTCAATGATTTTAACTTGCTGTTGAGAAATCTAACAATAAAACAAAATTAAAGTCTTGTAAAATGGTAGGAAATTTTTCATACACCAACAGTGGCATTCAATACTAGCTGGTGAAATCACTGGGCTCTAGGGAAACATGCAGTACTAGGGAAAGACAGCCAATATTACAATGCTGTAACCATTGGACAGGAACTATGAAGAACCTAATTGCTGAGCTTTCTCAGGGTTCTCAATGCCTTGAATTATTTTTGGCACAGGGACTCCACCTGGCCAATTAGATTTTCTCTAGTGTCTAGAGCTGTTTCTTCCAGGTGTGCTGAATCAAACACAACTCACAATCCTAGAACTTGTTCTTACTTATATTGTTGAGAAAAGACAGAGCCCTTCACTTAGTGATGACAGTTGATGGGAATCTTGTGGTCTGTGTACCAGATCCTGAAATTAAAATACCCCAAATGGTAGGCCTTTTAAATAAATTTTATTTAAATTCAAGTGGATGTACAACTTAAATCACATGTATGCAGAACTCAGGATTTCCTGCCTTATGAGTTGCTATCAAATTTCTAATTTATTTTATGCCTATTCTTTTAGAAAACTCACCAAAGAATGATGCACAAAAAACCACAGAGTATTTCCTGTAATGTTTTCAACTATTAAATTAGATTTACAAAGATCTGCAGAATGCAAAATTACTAAGAAGTCTGAATGTGCTTATTCTGAAAGTACAGTGTTCGACACACCAAAACTTTTGGTTCTTAATCAAAGTGGCACAGACTTGGGGCATTCAAGCTTTTATATGTACTAGGCAAAATGATGGTCTATCCAGACTCACCTTTCAGCTAGCACACTTAGCATCAAGACACAGATGGATGGGAAAGATGACCCTGACCCACATAAGACCCACATTCCTGTGCAAGGATAGAAGCATGATAATCAGGAAATGATGGTTGTTAGTTACAGAAAATGCATTATTGTGAAAAGCAGAGAAAAGTGCTTATGAGAGGAAGTGATTGGATTATGGGGGAATGAGAGAATAAGGATAGATCATTCCTACTGAGTAAATTGCTGTGATTTATAAGAAAAAGGGTATAGTGATATCTTGGCCCATTACTGACTAGATTCATTTCACAAACAAACCTAAATCAGGATGTGACAGTTTATGGGGAGACAAACAAATTCTCCCAATGATGCTTGCAAGTTCCTGTGCTTTAAAACTGACATATTTTCTACTCCCCAAGGCCTTACTGCTACCAGCCTCCTTTGTTTTTATATTTTACATTGATAATTGTAATTTTGTATTTCCCCTTCATGACTGCAGTAACAGATCACTATATACTGTGATAAAAGGGATAATTCTGGTTATATTTTATTAGGATCTTTAAGAATTGTGCTAAATTTCCAAAAGAAATTTATGAAAAGGAAGTTTAGAATATTGTTTATAAGTACATAACTAAAATAATTAGATGCTGCTTTATAATAGGTGAGAATTTTGACCTAAATCTTTCTTTTAAATTTCTATGATTTAATTCAATAACTATATTTCATTGATTCAGACAGATATATATAGTTATATATTATATGCATATATGTGTTAATGTGTATTCTTTTATATATATTTACTTTCATTTTTAGTTTGCATTTAAGAGTTCTGATGCTTCAAGAACACAGTGATAATTCTAAGAAAACTTTTTCACAAAAGTATTCAACACAGAACACTTGGTAACAAAACAATTTAATCAGCTTACTCAAAATGCAAATGAGGTTTAAAGTGATTATTTCTTTAAAAAAAGAAGGAAGCAAAGAAAAACAACTTTGGGAAAAGTTCAAGAAATGACATTTGAAAGCACAGCTCAGCTTGAGGCTAAATACTTTGTTTTTTTGTAATGATATCACAGTGTGGAGCATGAAATATTTAGTAGTGTGGATGGTTAGATGGGTCATGAATGATCCTTGAATGTCACTTTTCTCTTAGTTCCACTTGGGATAGCAGACACTCCCTCAGGATAGGTTTGATTGTTAGTATTGAAGGAATAATTACAGGGTAGACATTTTACTATGAAAGGCAAGAAGTTGAGGCAAGTTGAAATTGAACCTCTGTGAGCTGGTGTACAGACATAGTTGGAAGGCAGGCTTTCCTTGGGAAATGGATCTGTCCTCAATTGACACTCCAAAGATTCACCCTGTAAGCTCAGAAAATGTGGACATATTCCCTTGAAAATATTTTGGAACACAAGCTACCATCAGTATATAGTAAGAGAACAATCTTATCAGCTTTCTTAGTCTAAATATTTTTCAGCAAATTGTCCATGATGTCTAGGCAACAATAAGGAGAGACTCACTTGCTTGGTAGAAGGAGTTGGGTTTTAGATTTTAATCCCAGTAGCACTGAGTTTGTGTACTGAATAGGGGTACGTGAATCAAATATAATCTGGAGATTATCTTTCCTCTTTTGGTCTAATTAATTTTAGCCCCTTTTTGCTATGAGTTAGATATTAAGTAACACAGTGTATTGATTCTTCTAGCTCATGATAATAAACAATTATATTTGTCTTTTTGTCCATGACAGTTATTCTTACAAAGATTTTAGGGTTAGCCTTGAAAAGCATTAGGCAATCTGTCCCTCATTTTCTCTGTGGCTCTCTCATTTATTATATAAACTCGATTGCTCTGTAGTTGCATTAGAGTACTCTTCATGGAATATATTAATATGTTATTAAATATATTTTATTAGTTAAATTGGGAACCTAAATTACACACATAACATTATCTCTTTGGGCAATATGTTCTAAATATCAATCATTCGCTTGTGAAGATTGTCACTAGTATTAACCTCTGTCTTAGTTTGCTTTGGGCTGCTATAACAAAATATCAGAGACTGGCTAATTAATAATAAATAGCAATTTATTTACTCACCATTCCGGAGGCTGGGAAGTGCCAGGTCAAGGCACCAGCAGGTTTCTTCTCTGGTGAGCACTGTATCCTTTGGAGGAAGGAATGCTACGTCCTCAGGTCCTCACATGGTGGAAAGTTGAAGGACAAAATAGCTCAATGCTTTGCGAAACCTCCTTTATAAGGACCTTAATCTCATTCATGAGAGGAGGAGCCTTTGTGATGTAAATATTCTCAAAGGCCCCACCTCTTAATACTACAACAGTAGGCTTCAGCATCTGAATTTTGAAAGGGACACATTCAAACTATGGCAACATCTTGAATTCCTATGTGGTATTAAAATAAATCTTCCTGCTGTCTTCAGAGCATGTGAGTTAAGTGAACCAGATATACCAGACATTTCACACTATCCAAAATTGTAGGGAACTATCTAGAAAAAAACCTTTTTAATATTCCTAGTTCAGTGTAGTCTTATTTTCTTAGTTTTAAGCTCACCTTTCCATTTGTCAGGTAGACACCTCAGTTCTCTTGCTTTCTCAGATTCTGTAGGTACAAACACAAATTTATCATCTCCTCCCATAGTCTTACTCCACCCAAAGCACTGTATGCTTTGGAATGTGCTGTTGTGAACTCTGTCACCATTTTCTTAGTATTAATACATGAATTAGCATTTACTACTTTCTCTATCTTGTGTGTATCCACATCTAGTTAGCCTGAGGTGTTTTTACCATGCTTCCTAAGTGAGTTTAGGTTCCATCTTTTCCTATATATACCAGCTGTCACTATTCTGATTGAGGATCTCACCCATATCTGGCTTTTTGGAAATACCTATCTGGATTCAGTACAAATCAGAACACTTACCTTTTGTTCACAGGGACTTAAGTTTTCTTCCTATGTCATTGGAAAAATATTTCCTTTCATAAAACCTTAGTGCCATTTTATTATTTAAGGAATGAACTCCAAAATCTTTAACGTAACAATGAAGGGATCTCTAATCTCATTCCCAAATTACTATTTGCTGATTGTTGCTATTTATCCCTACAAGAACACTGCTTTTTCTGTGATATTTCTATTCCCTGAATGTGGGAATTCTGAATCTTCTCTGTACTGTAGATCTCTTTGGCAGTTTGGTGAAGTTTAGGGATGCCTTCACAGAGCAGTATTTTTGAATGTGTAAAATAATAAATGAAGGTTATTTTAAAAATCAATTCTACAGTGAAATCATTCTGTCTGTGGATCTGATGGTTATGTGTTTGTGGTTTTATTATGACTCCTTAGAGTAGAAGGGCCCCAACTCCATTCTTCTGATTATTAAAATCCTCATGTTCCAAAGCCTGTTACATACAGTTGGGTTTTGTTTTTTCCTGCAGCTTTTCCTCTACTCCATGCTCATCTATTCATCACTTTGCCTTTTTCAGTTTCATAGCAAATTATTTGTATTTATAGTGAGTCCTTATCTTAACTCTGCCCTTTATTATACTACATGTTATCAATTAATAGTAAGTTCCAAGCATTGAAATAGCCACTTTCACATATTCTGTCTTTTTCTTTTTCATTGTTTATTAGTATAAGACCAGGGATTTGGCTCAGTGGTTCCAACACATGCCTCACAAATGCAAGGTCCTGAATTCAATCCACAGTACAAAAAAAAAAAAGTTCATTGGTTCATTTTAGGTATGTAATATGATGACATTCATCATTGGGAATTTGTACCTTTACATGATATATCTTGGTTCTTATTTTTTCCCCATTCCTCTGCCCTCCCCTCAACCCCTCCATCCCTCCCTATTTACAAAGACATTGTTTCCATTTTATCCTTTTCTCATATTTTTTCCTTTCCCTTCTTTCGTTTCCCCTGCCCCTCCCACTACCCCTACCCCTTTGGACCTTTTCTTCCTATTTTACA
>NW_004624750.1:17669071-17695119 GCF_000247695.1 Heterocephalus glaber | reverse complement strand
TGATATGGTACTTTACATAGAAGACCCAAAAAACTCAGTCAAAAGCCTTCTAGACCTAATTGACAGATTCAATAAAGTAGCTGGATATAAGGTCAACACTCAAAAAACAATAGCCTTCTTATACGCAAATAGCAGACCCATTGAGATAGACATTTGGGAAATAATTCCTTTTACAGTAGCATCTAAAAAAATGAAACATCTAGGAATGAACCTAACAAAGGAAGCAAAAGACCTCTACACTGAAAACTACAGCACTCTGAAGAAGGAGATCGAAGAGGATATAAGAAAATGGAAAGACATCCATTGTTCCTGGGTAGGAAGAACCTATATAATGAAAATGTCCGTACTTCCAAAACTACTATATAGATATAATGCCATTGCGATTGAAATTCCAACAATATACTTCACAGAACTAGCAAAAACAATCCAAAAATTCGTTTGGAACCTGAAGAGACCTAGAAGAGCAAAACAAATTCTAGGCATCAGAGACATGGCTGAGGGTATCACAATCCCCAACTTGAAACTATACTACAAAGCTACTGTGATAAAACCAGCATGGTACTGGCAAAGAAACAGACTGAAAGATCAGTGGAATAGATTAGAAGATGCAGAAACAACTCCAGACATGGAGTCTTTGACAAAGGAGCCAACCACCATCATTGGAGGAAAGATGGCCTATTTAATAAATGATGTTGGAAAAACTAGATTTTAAACTGCCAAAGATTAAAACTAGACCCATACCTATCACCCTGCAGTAAACTAAGATCAAAGTGGATTAAAGATCTAAATATCAAGGCAGAAACACTAAACTTGCTGGAAGATAAGTTAGGTATAACTCTTGAAGTCATTGTCATAGGAAAAGACTTTATGAACAAAACCTCAGTAGCACAGGAACTAGCTCAAAGAATCAACAACTGGGATCTCATATTATTAAAAAGCTTCTGGGTTGCAAAAGAAAACATCAACAGAGCTAAGAGACAACCTACAATCTGGGAAAAAATTTTTAGCAGCTGTACCTCAGATGAAGGACTACTATCTAGAATATATAAAGATCTGAAAAAAATCAGATCCTCCAAATTCAAAGACCCAATTCAAAAATGTGCATCTGAAATGAACAGACATTTTTCAAACAAAGAAGTAAAAGCAGCAAATAAATATATGAAAAAATGTTCAATATCACTGGTCATTCAAGAGATGCAGATGAAAACAACATTAAGATTCCACCTCACCCCAGAAAGAATAGCTGCTATCAAGAAATCAACTAATAACAAATGCTGGCAGGGATGTGGGGAGCAAGGAACCCTTCTCCCTTGCTTGTCGAGTGCAGGCTGGTGCAACCATTGTGGAAATCAGTATGGAGATACCTCAAAAATCAAGGACTAGAGGTCCCATTTGACCCAGCTATTCCCCCTGGATATCTTCCCAAAAGAATTAAAAGAATCATACCACAGCAATATATGTGCACCCATGTTTATAGTGGCACAGTTTGTAATAGCTAAAGCTTGGAAACACCACAAGTGCCCATCAACTGGAAACTGGATAAAGATGTGTTTTTTTAATAAAATGGATTACTACTCAGCCATAAAGAATGAGAAACTAGAGTCATTTATAGCTAAATGGATGCACATGGAGGTCATATTCTTAAGTGAAATAAATAGGACACACATGTGTAAATACCGAATAGTTTCTCCAGTATGAGAAACTGAAAGTGTAAATAAGGGTCAAAATGATTAAAATGAATAATTGATAATTTGAAATATGAAAAAAAGTCCAAAGGGGTAGGGGTGATGGGAGGGGAAGGGGAAAGGAAAGAAGGGAAAGGAAAAATTGTGAGAAAAGAAAAAAATTGGAAATGAAGTCTATAGAAATAGGGAAGGGTGGGGATGGGGATTTACCTCAGTGGTTCTGGCTCCTGCCTTGCAAGCACAAGGTCCCGAGTTTGATCACTGGTACAAAAAAAAAAAAAAAAAAAAATAGGGAAGGGCACACAGGTAATGGGGAAAAATTAAGAGCCAAGATACATCATGTACAGGTACAAGCACCCAATGATAAATGTAAACGTATTGCATACCTAAAAGGTTCCAATAAAAGAATTTAAGAAAAAAAAATGAAAAATCTGCTGTGATTCTGATGGGCTTTCCTTTGTATGTGATTTGTTTCTTTTTTCTAACTGCTTGTAGGATTTTGTTCTTCTGTTGGGGTTTCTGGGATCTTGACTATTATTTGTCAAGGTGTAGATTTTTTTTTCATGTCTAGTTGAAATCCTATATGCCTCACTTATCTGTATGTCAAATTCTTTTCCTCTGCTTGGGAAGTTTTCTTCCATTACTTCTGTGGACAGTTTTTTTAATGTCATTTGTACTTTCTACTTCTTTGTGGACTCCTGTCAGTCTTTTGTTATTTTTCTTTGCATCATCTAGCAGCTGCTGGATTGAGTTCTCATGGTCCCTTTCATTTTTAAGAAATCTCTCTTTTCATGCTCACTAATTGCAAACTGTCTTCTATATCTGATATTCTGTCTTCAGAATGGCTCGTTCTGCTGTGAATACTTTCAATGGAGTTTTTAATCTCCTGGATATTTGTTTGAATCTGTTTAATGGATTCTATTGTTTTTCCTATGTTGGGTGCTCTTGGTTTCCATTTCCTTCCTATGCTGGGTATTCATGGCTTCCATCATGGTCCTGAGCTCATCTCTTTTTTAATGTTTCTGTTCTAGAGTCTCTACTCATGTCTTTCATTTTGCTCACCATCTCTGTACTTATCTGGGAAATTATTTCTGTTTTGAATTTTTCTAGAGCCTTGTTCATCTGTTTTGTTACTTCCTGCGCTATCAGTTCAGGGTGTCCAGGTGGTTGATTATCAGATTTTTCCACTTCATTGCCCCCAGAATTTGCCTGTTTTGAGCTGGAAATCTGGGTTTGCACATTGCTTAGGCCTCCTTTGGGGTATGTCTCTGCTGTTGCACTAGACAATGTGGGCAGCCGAGTGCAGATCTAAATTGATTAGTCTCAGCAAGCCAGCTGTAGTCCACTGAGATTCAGGCTGATTTCTGGCTGCAAGTCCCAAGTTGAGCTCCCTGAACTCCTGCAAGGTTGAACTCTGCATGGTTCTACTGCAAATTCTAGCTGCCCTTTCCCCAAAGTGAGTCCTGCTTTTGATGGGAGATGCTGATCCCACCAACTTGCCAACCACAGTGGTCTGGTGTGCCTTTATTGCAGAGATTTTTTTCACTTTCCCAGTGGGCTTCAGTTTTCATTGAAGACCCTTAGAGAGGACCTCTCTCTGTTGTTCACTTCTGCTGTATCTTCTGAAGCTCAGAACAATGGCCTTTATGGCCCCCTGGTGCCTCTGCAGTGTGGAGCCAGATACTGCACGGCGGCCTGTTCAGCATGGTCCCGGGCATCCTGGCCTTCTGTGTGAAGGTGCTGGGGCAGGGAGCGGTGGGGTGATCCTGTCTTCATTATTTTTTAAAAACTATGAAACATGTATATGATGGGGAAATGAGGTACAGGTTCTTTGTTGTTTTACCACAATCATATAAGTTGATGCTTTCTCTACATTATAAAATTTGAGGAAAGCCATATTTTATCTTCCTTTTATATCTTTTCAGGGTCTTGTTATAGTACTTGTTCAGTAATGTTTCTCATGTGGTGTTGAAAATTATAGATGTTGGAAAACACTTGTCCATCACTATTGACTATCATTAGAATTAACTATGGGCTGTAGGAGGATAGAGATAGCAAAACTATATTTCTAGCTTAATGTTTATGGGAAATTAACTGTGACTAAATTGATCTCAGCATACTCTTAACCTCCTAATTTCTACTGACTTCACAAGTTGAAATCATACATATGGGCTTTCAACAGTAAATTTCTTGAGATACTGTATGTCACTTGTTTTACTCTGAAAAAACCCAAGATTTCAGAAAAAGAAAACATGTAAGTGAATTTATTTTGAACCATAGTAGATTCAGGATATATTTGAAACTTACTTTTGAATCATAGGGAAGAGTAATTGGATAACCTATTTCCTATTCTACCCTTTCAATGAAAAAAACAAAGAAAAACCAACCCAATTTACAATTGTAAGACAATATATTTTAACCATAAGTCCTTACACTACTTTCTATTTTTAACTATGCTTCTTTGCCACTCTTTCAAACATGTTTCTGCAAGAGTATTCTTAAAGCAACATTTCTAGCTTATCTTTTTTACATAAAATATTCATTAAAATGATTTATTCCAGCAATAGTCAGTAATTTTTCTTTTCAAATTATTATTTGAAATTTAAAAGTCATGTATTTGTGATTTTAATTAATTTCTCATATGGAAATTCTTTGTGTATAGTAACTAGTTTTAAAGTATTAGATCTTTTGATTTGCTAATATGCTGTGAACTGTAAATTAATGTAAAATTAATTCATTATGACTACTCATTTTTCTTGGTGTTTTACATTATTTTACTGTAATAAGTATTAAGTAATGTAGCTGAGTAATTGTTCTTCTGTCACAGCTCCAGATGGTCCTCCTGAAAATGTGCATGTAGTGGCAACGTCACCTTTCAGCATCAACATCAGCTGGGGCGAACCTGCTGTCATTACTGGACCCACATTCTACCTGATTGATGTCAAATCGGTGAGGTATAGTTAAATAAACTTTTTTTGGAACCAAACTGTTTGAATTTGAGTCCTTGCTCTGTTAGAACTTAAGCAACTTATTTCTCTACGTTTATGTATGTATAGCTATAAAATAAATAATAATGGTGCATACAGATTCCGTGAGAACCAAATCAGTTAATATGCATAAAAGACTTGGACTATTTCCTGACACAATATGTGTGAAATTTTAGTAACATAATTATTAGCATAATATTTATTCACAGGATATAATAGGATATATAAACACATAGTTAAGATTCATGAGAAACAGGTTTAAAGTATGGTGGAAAGGAACTTATAATACAGAAGGAGAAGGGGGGAAGCATTAAAGGAAACACTTCTCAGATAAAATAACATCAGAGTTAAATCTTGAAAAATAATTGAAGCAAATCATGAAAAGGAAATGGAGACAAAGGTGTAAAAGTAAGCCTCATTCAAGCAAAAGCAAGTAATGTAGCTTTTTCAGTCTTTCCATTAATAAAGAGTGTTGAGAGATGAAACTAGATGGGTAGGCCAAGTGTGTTACATGGTACAGAATTTGAGTTTTATGTTAAAGGTGGTAGTTGACAAATTAAAGCAAAATATGACACAAGTGTCTGTTGTAGAGGATAGATATGGTTGCTCTGGATAGTTTGAGTGCAATATTTGGTAGTACAAATTTACCCAAGGAGACAAGAAACTATAGAAATAAATGGTCAAGAAAAGGTAAAACCAGAGAAAATGTAACAAGGGAACAGAGTGAAAAAATAATTCAAATCTACAAGATTTCTTGAAAAATAGACCAGCTCATAATGTTGAATGTAAGGGGAATCAAACAATATTGTAAAAATATTTGGACTTGGAGAACAATGAAAAATAGATCTGTAAAGACAAAGAATTAGTTCAGTACTAGCCATGGAATTTGAGATGCTTGGGAGTCCTCCACATGAAGCTATCCCATTAGTAATACTGCTTTTGGATCTGAAACTCAGGAGAGAAATTCTGGATTTACAGATTTACAAAGTGCTGGTATTTGGAAGATGGCTGATATTATATGAGTGAATGAGATTAACTATGGAACATGTAACTAACAGAAGAACCTGAGGATGCAAGCACTTCAATAAAAGGTCACTGAAGAGCTCAAATTAGAGTCAACAGGCAAGCAGTAGGAAAAGTGGGCAATGAAAATCAAGTCCCTTCCCTAAGATAGGGTGCTTAGCAATGTAGACAACACAAAACTGTTAGCTGGGATAAGGTCTGTACATATTTCCTTGACACTTGCTTGGGTTTTGCTGGGCCGTATGATAACTCTCTTCTAGTGGCAGCTGATACATTAAATTAGTTCATCTATGGTGAATTCTCCTGTTTTCTCCCTTGGTCTTCTCATATTTTGTAATTTTATTATGTATTCATTTTATTTCTCAAATAGAAATACTTCTACCTCTCAATCATTAGAGGAAAGTTTAAGGGCTTATGGATATGTTTGTTTTTCCATTCATGTTCTCAGCTTCTGTTCCCTTTTTTAGAGCATATTTGTGTATATTTTAGTGCATTATTAGCAATCAGAAACTAAAGTGAATGCCTAGGGAATATGCATTAAAAGATAAGTATGAAATGATAAAGCTGTGCTCTATCAAATGACAAAAACTTTTTGGAGGAAAATAGTTTTCTCTTGGACTTTGATTAAAAGAAGGAAAAATATTTTTAAAAGTGATTTTGTAATCTCATCCATGTAGCCCTCTTACCTGGTTTAAAAATGAACAAGAAAGAGAAGATAAGAAGATAACTAATATTTTAATTGCTCATTTTATGCTCACCTCTTTATGTATATTATCTAATTATATCTTCTCCAATATTTGATGTAAACATATTCCTTTAATTTACATAAATAAATACTAAGACACAGAGAAGATAAATAACTTCCCACAGAACTAAGACTTGGCTAAAACTAGGATACAGCAACCTAACAGGAGAAAGAAAAAGTCATCATATAGCAAATTAAATGTGTTAATTTAAAATACAAACTCATAAAACCTTCTTTTGGATCAATGATAGTAGTAATTCGAAGAGATTCTAGTAGTTTCTTTGGGATACTTAAACGAAGGAGAATCACTAAGTTTCTTCTTTTTGTCTTTAATTCAACACACATTTTAAATACACCAAATGTTCCAACATTGTGTTACATGATCGTTTTTGTAAAAGTTAACAGATCTTACATAGTCACTGTCCTTACAGAGCTTGACTGAAGTTCATTTCAGAGATATGTGAACTATTAGCATTTAAGAGTCTTTCGCTCCCAGGCCCAGGAAGAACATGCACAATTGTACTTAGGACTTATTTTCCAGCCTGATCTCTCCAAAACATTATCCACAAGGGGATAATACTCTTCCCTTGAAAGATGTAAACTAAAAGTTGATAATCCTAAATAAAGATACAAGGTCACAGATATCATCCTGGATGATTCTACTGGAAACGAATGCATTTTGTCATCTTTTGCTCATTTTTATCTTTATTCTTTTAGTTAACAAATGGTTATTGAATAGTTAGAGTTCACTAGGACAGGAAGGCAAAATGAAATTCTGCTTTCAAGTAGCCCACACTTTGGCGGGAGATGTGGGAATATAAAAATAGCTAATTATAGAATATGAGGTATAAAGCTTTTGAGGAAGGCAAATTAACAAAATAATTAAAGTTTCTGCCTGGTGACCTGGATATATAGGTGACTTCACAGAGCAGATTAAATTTGTTCTGATAGTTGAGGATTGAATAGGGTACAATCAACGATGAGATAGCTTGGTGAAGTAGAAAGAGAAGAAAAATAATTGAGCAGAAAAATAATCAGTATCTAACTATTGACATTCTGTGTGATGTTACAGTTTAAAATGATAAGAGATTTCATAATAATCATAGATGCTAGAATATAATATGATCAAACAACTTGGAATCATGAAGGAAAATGAGGGGTCAAATGGTCTGAGGTCTCAGACCATTGGGTAAGTAGGCAACTGAGCATTAATAACCAAGGTTGAATAGAGTTAGTGACAAAAAGATAATGGGTTTTTATTCACACTCAATTTTAGGACCCAGAATTCCTTTTGGATTTTATTAAATATTTTCAAAGATTATTAGAGCATGTTCAGGTTATGTCATAGTTTTACTCTCTGATATTTGTTATCTATAGTTTCAATGGAAGATATGAGAATAGTTTAGCTTTATAAATGGTATCATATGTAAGATTTAGCCCATTGATTTTGTTGCAGTGAAGACATTTCTGAACTTTTGAAAGACCTCAACTTAAATCCCATCTCAGTTACAAGGTAGCTATTGAATTTGGAGAAAGTCACTTCAACTCTGTCAATTCAGAATTTAAATAGCTATAGAAGTCAGGTGAACAACACCAACCAGCAGGCAAAGTGAAGTCAGTTGAGGGGGTCGTGATGAATAGGAGACTCATGCCCCATTATAGGGACCAACAGTTACTGATCTTTAGATAATTTTGTCCCAGCATGAATATAAATTTATTCTTACAGAAAAATCAAAAGATAATATTTTATATGATATTTAAATGTTGACAACTAATTAAATGTATACACACTTTCCACCCTGGATACATAAACCTGATCAATAAACTTCCTATGCTGATTAGTTTTTGTGTTATTTGAGAGAAATAGCACATTCTTAACTTCTCCTAAGGTAGGAATGCTCTATTTGACTGCAATGTTGATATTATTTATTAGCCTTTTACTGTATTTCTCATATTAACATCTTTAAATTTAAAAAGCTATTAGAAAAGAGCATGTAAATAACACAGTGAACAACAGCAAAATCTTTCCAAATTGCTAGGGAAGGACAAGTTAAAATGAACTTTATAATGCTGACTGTATATAAAAATTGATTTTAAGTCTTTGAAGTCCTGAGAGTAGTATACCTGATAGGGTTTTGAATTTTCTCATAGGTATCTCAGAAAAGTCCTTCTATTTAGTGCAAGAAACTACCTATATTTTAATGTTTTCTATGGAAAATGGGTAAGAACCTCCACCAAAAACAGATTATGTTTGAACAAATAATACACCTACATACAATACGGCTAAAGATAGTCATTTACATATATTGAATAATTATAAGATGCACAACTACATTGGTCCTTATCCCGTGGCATATACAGTGCTAGATCAGTTTTTCAAACCTCTGTCATTACTAGAAGTTTTAAATGTAGTGTAATTAAAAAGGCAAAAAAAGTCAAAGTACATTTCAGAAAGAAATTATATTCTGAAAATTGTGTTTCTTTTATGTTTTGTATATCTTTATCTTTATAATTATATAATGAGGCATGGTTCTATTCATGGGTATTTTTAAAAGTCAAAATCACTCTACTGGCTACTTTAGATATGTTCATCCTATATCTCAACAAAATTCTATAAATTGGTGTTATCACCTCACTTTTACACACACAAAAACTAAGACACAGAGGATAGAAAATTTGTTAAAAGGCTTTAAGTGGCCAGTTTGGGATTTGAAACTTGGGTGACTGGTACTAAAACCTGTGTGCTTTCTTTCATAAGCTATTGGAGTAGAAACTGTTTCATTGACTTCAAAAATTGTTTTTGCTTGTTTCTTTGATGGATTTATTGATTATAGTTTTTTTTCTTTCATTTCAATTACTGAGACAATTGCTAATTAATAAATATTATAGTAGCACTTTAAATTTCCAGAGCAATGTGATTACAAAGAAGTAAATAAATTTTGGGCACATAAATACTTAGGTAGCTGTGTATCATTGTATTTTGCTGACTTGGAACTCAAGTACTACTCTTTTAATTGTAAAATATTTTTCCTGTAGGTGGACACTGATGAATTTAATATTTCTTTCATCAAGTCAAATGAAGAAAATAAAAGTACAGAAATTAAAGACCTAAAAATATTTACAAGGTATTCTGTGATAATCACTGCATTTACTGGAAATGCTAGTACTACATATATTGAAGGGAAGTCAAGCCCTGAAGTCATTGTTACTACTTTAGAATCAGGTAAAGAATATTTTTCATTATTGCTGACAAATTATTGAAACTTAGCTGTTGTCTTTCTTACAATTCCTCACACTATACCCTAAAAAGAATATGTGTTAAATGTTTTTAAAGCACAAAAACAAAAGAATTCAATGGCAGTATGATAGGCAAACATAAAGCTTTCTATTTACATTTTAAAGCAAAGTGGAATTATGTAGACTATTGAATGCTTGTAAATACAGGAACAAATTAAAGGTACCCAGTTGTATTTTCCTATACTTGCTAAATCTGCTAAATATTACCTTGCCTGAGAGATTATTTTTTTCCAAATTTCTATAGTCAATAATGCTTTATCTAAAATTCAATTTTGATTATTTCTGTTCTATGTGTTGCATAAAAGTTAACGTAATAATACTCTGTTATTAAATAATCTGGAATTCAATTTAAAATATAGGGTCCTATTTACCCTAGCTGTTTTCTCCACATAGTCAAATGATATGTTTTATTGTATAACTATTTGATAAATGTAAGAATCGATACAGAATTCTTCAAGTTCCTATGAACAGGGTCTGAGTGAATAATAAGACTGTAGCAGATAGGAAGTAAATGTGGAAAGTCTACCTCCCAGAGCTGGCTTGCCCCATCCTCCTTCAGACTCCTGATGTTCTTTACCACCAGATACGGCATTGGAAAGAGCAGATAAAGGGATGTTTTGCTATAGTTTATTTGTTGCTATCCATAAGGTAAGTATAGGAGGTAAAAATATTTTTCAGCAAGTCTCTTTTACTACGTTATACTCTCTATTTGTTGTCTATGAAGCTGTGATTCTAAATTACAAAGTACATGTTATCTTCAGCACCCTTAAATCCCACTTCCTTCTATTTTGCTGCCAAGTATCATAGTTTATCTATTTTTATGTTGTATTTCTCCCTCATCCTACTTCTCAGTGAGGAAAGAAGTAATAAATGTGTTCACATTTGTACATAAAGCACTTGTCAAATCTTATGTTCTATCTTTTCCAATGAGATAGTGACCTAATATTTTTTTACTAAATCCCTATGAGTAGAATTTTCATGTAAGCTCAAAGATATTTTGGTGATATAAAGTTCTTTCCAGCATTGAGAGAATTCTTTTGCTTATCCAACTTTAAACTTGATTCTAAATTTAGAGAAACATTGCAGATAAACTGAAAATATACTTCTTAAAATGTCAAAAATGTACAGCAAGTGTGAAAATATCTCTCTTGAACCAAAGTAATCTTTATTTTACCTTGTCAACCTAAAATGAGATATTTGGCAAAATAACATATTTATTTTCTCATTGTTATTTAGTTTTTGGCTTGCTACAGGGCTGTATGTATAAAGATGTTTGCAAGATAACAAAGATTGAGCATCTAAACTATTGGCAGCCAAATATTAATTCTTCATGGAAACTTTTGACTTAATATGAAAGAATATATTCATGCCAAGTTGATCAAAATAAATATACTCGTTGAACTAGTCACTTATATAAAGAACACTAATTATGTGCTACAGGAAGACCAAGCTCTTATATTCATAAAATAATTAACCTCATGCATATCATTTTGTTTCATAGTAATTTACTGATGCTTAGCTACTCATATTTTAAGCTATTTGTATTTATCTAAAATAACCTGGAATATCTATATGAAAATTCTCGAAATTCAGCACTTAAAAATACAATTAGAACATTGGCAAAAGATAGTTAACCACCAAGAACATGTGCTTGGTAAGAAAGCCCATAATAAGATAGATTTTTCAAAATTATCAGCCATCAAGGAAATGCAAATTAAAACCACAATCAGATGTAACTGTGGATCTGCTCAGATAACATTATAATTTTAAAAATAGTGCTAATACCAAATGTTGGCAAATACATAGAGTGCTAAACCTCTGATAAATTGCTAGTGAAATTGTAAAACTATACAGCCACAGGGGAAAATAATTTGCCAGTCTCATAAAACTAAATGCACTTATCATGTGACTCAGCAATCACACTCTGGGGAATTGATCATAGAGCAGCTAAAACTCATGTCCACACGAACATCTTTGCATGAGTATCAATACTAGATATATTAGTATTAATAAATACTGGAAACAACTTAAATATCTTTCCATACTTAAAACAATGTAGTACATACATAGCATGTAACATTATTCACACTAAAAACAACAAACTATTAATACATACAACAGTCTTGATAGACACATTATATTATTGTCATTCTAAAAAGGGACAAGATTATAGAAATGGAGAACAACTGGTGTTGTAGGAAACAATGTAGTACAAATATGAGGGAATAATGGCAGGGAATCTCTTTAGGGTGATGGGATAATTTTGTATCTTATTTGTGGTAATGATTACAGAAATCTCTATATGGATAAAATTGCATAGAACTACAAACACATAGATGGAAATATGTAAAAGTGGTAAAGTCAGAATAAAGTCTGTAGTATAGCTAACAATATCCTATGAATTTAAGTTCCCTGGGTGTCTGTTGAAGCAGTTATATGAGATATCACCACTGGGGAAAGGGGAAGAAAGTTTACACAGGACTGTATGTACTGTTTTGGCAACTTGCTGTAAGTCTGTATTATTTGACTTTTATTAGTATATGTATGTAGTACATAATATTTACATTCCTTGTGGGGAATTGATATATGTAAATAATACATCTTAATTCCTTTTTTCATCCTCCGTTCCCTCCCTTCACTCCCCTCTCTATCCATTGTTTGACCCCTTTCCTTCTTTGGGAGGGTGTAAATATTTGCCATATATAATGTTTAGATTCCTTGTTTTATTTGAGGCAGGGTCTTGCTATGTAGCCCAGGCTGGCCTTGAACTCAGGGCTATCCTCTTGCCTTAGGCTCCTGAGTGCTGGGACTACAGGAGTACACCAAAACAGCTGGCTTACATTCCTTTCGAAAAGAAAAGTTTTGAAATTCTTAGAAACACACTTTATATAAAAATAAGTGCACATAAAAGGCAAGATAAATAAGCAAGCAATCAAATTGGATCATCTTTGTACTTTCTGTGACTAATACGTATCAACAATTGTATGATGCATTGGCCATCAACAGTTTCAATAATTTGTGTAATACTCTTTAAAAACAGTATTTGATGTAAATATATTTTACATGGTGAGCAAAAGAACACTTTTCAAAAATAATTAATTACAAATATTTTATTTTAGCCCCTAAGGATCCACCTAATAACATGACATTTCAGAAGATACCAGATGAAGTCACAAAATTTCAGTTAACATTCCTTCCTCCTTCTCACCCTAATGGAAATATCCAAGTATATCAAGCATTAGTTTACCGAGAAGATGATCCCACTGCTGTCCAGATTCACAACCTCAGTATTATCCAGAAAACGGACACATCTGTCATTGCAGTGTTAGAGGGACTAAAAGGTGGACATACATACAATATCAGTGTAAGCATCTGTAGCTTTTAATTGTCTAAATTATAAACTTGGTTTGGTTGATTTCAAAGAATGTCAATTTCCTATTATAATACAGCAAGTATTATTAAAATATGTAGATAATCAAATTTGCACAGTAATAATAGACATCCAAAAATAAGGGAAAATGAAAATGCTTATTAAAAGAGCAGTGGTGTATAAGGTAACTCTGCCTAAAAGGAAACTGTGTATTATAAATGAAAAATGTAAAAGCAAATTGGAAAAGCAAAGGGTAGAGATAACTGTTTATATCTAGCATAAATATATGTGTGAGTTCATATACATTTTCAGAGACACAAAATTTTGTTTCATCTTTGTGTCATGATTTTCTATTTTCAAACAGAATTATTTGCTTCAGAAAATAGTCTTATAAGCAGCATAGAGTTCATTCTAAATCTTCCAGTAGCCTACAACAAATCCCCTTACCAACTCTATGATTATCAGAACATTGTTAATAATTTGTTAACAAATTAACATATATATTCTTTACCTTAGTAGCTTTATATCTTTATGTTATCTATCTTGTTGAGGTTCCTTCTGTGCTTCCCAGTAAGTGAACTGCCTTTGTGAACAATCTACTAGAGGAAGGGTAGGAGTAAGAGAGCAAACTGACCTGGATTGAAGTTCTGGCTTCTGTGAGTAGGCAACATCATCAGGTCTATGCCTCAGTTTCCTTTCATGAAAAATTGGTAATAGGAATGGTAATTTCTCCTTAGGACTTTTATGAGGCCTGAATGTTTACAGTTATGGTAGATAGTGAATGCTATGTCAGTTTTGGCTATTGTGCATAACAGAGAAACTGGCTGCTGTAAAAAAGAGAACAGGAAATAAACCATGGTGCAGCTGATTTATAATTTAAAGAAATATTTTAAATACTGCAAAGTGTAATATAAAGCATCCTTAACACCTTGAAGTTTATTACAAATGTATAATGTTGAAACTTGTACTGACTACTGAATCAGCACCTGCATATTTGCATTTAGCAAGGTTGCAAATGACTTTGCACACTGCTATTCAAAAAGTGCTACCCAACCTTTTTATCCATTATCTCATTTAAATATTAGGTTAACAGTAAAGACAAAATTAATAAACCACACTATAATATCACTTTTCATTTTGAGTACCTCCTTTTTTAAATTTACAAGCACCAATAAATATTTCTTTTAATTATTTTTAACTAATTTATGAGCTTGATTTATTTACTGTATCTATTGCATCATATGTATTAGTATACCTTCAATTTAATAAAAACATTTTGAAAACATTAATTATAAAAGGATGGGTCACTAATGTATAAACTGAATTTTAATTACAATACTGTATATACAATACTATATATGGTACTATACACAAGTATAGTATATACAATACTATATATGGTACTAAATTGTTCTTATCAAATGCAATTAAATTGACCAAGAACATAGTCTTTATTTTATTTAACAAGATGAACTGAACAAAAGCAGATTCACATTTGTGTAAATCATCCTCTATATACAAACAGAAATGCTTTATGTTTATATGCTGCATTATGCAGGTTACAGTGCCAGATACTTTGGGGCAGGGGTGAAGAAGGGCATAAAGGGCAACTTTCAGAGGGATGATTTAATACAGGAAAACTGGGAGGCTGAAGGAATAGGATTTCATCTCAGAAGCAAAAAAAAAAAAAGAAAAAGGAAAAAAGAGGGTCTTGAATATGGATTTAAATGAGGCCAGAGTTACCCAGCTACTGAGAGAAGGAACAGATGTTAGAGGAAGACAGAGTGTAGAGCCAATGACTTTCTATTCTGTTCTTGTAGGAGATCAAACAGAAGCCATAGTTCTTGGTCTTCAATAGGGCTGTTCAGGTCACTCAGCCTTTGCTCTTCAGGGCTTAGTACCAGAATATCAGTTTTAAGATATATTTCCATATAAATGATCTTCCTACATACAGTGTATTTCTTTAAATGGGTATAGGAAAATATAACTAACAGGCTGCAATGCAGAAGTTTTCTTTCTTTCTTTCTTTCTTTCTTTCTTTCTTTCTTTCTTTCTTTCTTTCTTTCTTTCTCTCAGTAATGGGGATGAAACCCAGGCCTTTCATTAAGCTACATCTCTAAGCCTTTTTTTATTTTGAGACATGAACTCACGAAGTCACTAAACTATCCAGGATGTGCTTGAACTTGCAATCCTCCTGCCTCAGCCTCCCAGAGTGCTGGAGTTCTGTGTGTGCCAAAAGGCCTAGCTAGGCAGTTGTTATTAAGAAAAAAAAAATAAGATTATATATAAACATGTTCAGTTATGCATCCACATATGCAAGGACTTGAAAATACTAACAAGATGTTTATTTGTTCCAGGTTTATGCAATCAATAGTGCTGGTGCAGGGCCAAAAGTTCAGATGAGAATAACTATGGATATCAAAGGTATATACATAAGATGCCTTCCTATAGAATGCTGTTTGCTTAATCAGAGTGATTATAATTTGAATTCCATTCCAGAGTTAAGGATGGAGGCAAGCCTTTAACTGATGTATGTACATATAATAAGCATATATTAAGTAATACTCTATGCGTATTAAAACTATAGTTAAATGTCTAATTTACACAAAATAATTATGTAAATTATCATGTTAAATAAAAATAATGCCCACTTTTTATCTTGTATTTCTTAATTGTAAGCTGAAACTTTTCTCTCTTTTTTGGTCATAATGGAGAATTCAGGGCATTCACACTGAGCTACTACATCCCCAACCCGTACTTCAGAAATTTCCTACATAGAGGCAGTCTTACTGAGTTGCCCATGAACTTGTGGTCCTCCTGCCCTAACATCTGAGAGTACTAGGGTTAGAAGCATGTGTCTCCACACTTGGCTCAAAGATGCATTTTATAGCCTGAATTTTATTTTTAAGAAGAAAACTTGTTTAAATTACCTATGCCTATACTTTAATTAATTCTATTTAGATTTCTTGACTGAGTTATCTTAGAAGTCAAGTTCTTTTCAATTAATCAGTGTTTACTGAATATTGTACATTCAAATTTATGATGCTGACTCTAATTAGGTCTATCAATTCATTATTCTGGCAGGTATTATTTACAGAAAATATAACCAAAATTTGCCTTCCCCCCAAAATGACCCCCAATCCCCCTCCCCCAAAGTAGGAATTTTTGGCCAGTCTTGGTGACTTCTCTTCTGTAGATTTTGTTTTGCTTTGTTTTGGTTTGGTTTTTGTTTTGCTGTTTTGTTTTGTTTGGTATTAGGATGGAACTCAGGGGTTTCACACTGAGCTACACACTCAGCCCTTTTTAAATATTGGGACTGTGTCTTGCTAAGTCTAAATTTCCCAGTCTGAGCTTGAACTCACCATCCTCATGCCTCAGAGTATTCAGAGTATAGGCATGCACCACCATGCCCAGCTTCTTCTAGAGATTGAAATCATGCAATTGATTATATCATCTCTCTAAAAATGTTTAATAAAACTTTCAAAGAGATAACCTCAAAACTGAAGTGTCTGGACCTTTATTAGAATTTCATCCAATGCAGCCTCTTTCTAAAGCAAAAATTAACTATTAATTTTTCTTTCTCTTTTTTTTTTTTTTTTTTTTTGGTACCGGGTATCGAACTCAGATCCATGCACTTGAGCAGCAGGCAGCGAAACCACTGAGTTAAATCCCCGGCCCACTTTTCTCTTTTTATAAGGAAGCAGATTACAGTGGTTAACAGTGCCAGCATTAGGCTAAGTTTAGGGTCAAATTCTTGACATTGAATTCTAGATTGTCTACTTTATAATTATTTGACTTTGGGAAAGTTTCAGAGCCTTTTTAGGCCTGCAGAATGAAGACAATGGTAGTTCCTGCCTACAAGTTATGAGGATTAAGAGATCATCTTTGAAAAAAATTGCAAGATACTACCTGGAAACTTACGCTATTAAGAATAAGAAATATCTAGTTATGTAAAAGTAGGATATTTATCTTTCCATCAATGAATAATTAATGGAACTATAATTCTTTTTATAAGTATTAGTTATTTGATTTTAATTGATAAATTCTATACTTTGAAATATACAAATGCATGAAGTCTTCCAACCATCTGTTAAATAACCTTACAGGCTACAAATGTGTAAGTCACATCTTAATTTCTCTTTGTTATTTATTTTTCTTAATTTCTCTTTTATATTTATTGGCAGACATAATTATATGCTAATAGCAATAGACACATTTTTATGCTTTAGCAAAATTTCCTATTTCTTATACTTTGCCCATTCCCATGTCTAGGTGGTTCTGATTTTCACTCTTTATCTAAAGCAGGGAGACTTATTACTGGAATAGAGAGAATTTATGAGTGTGGTGGCAGTGGTGGGGTCCTAGAGAAATAATGTTTCTCTAGTAAATTGTATGAGTGACATAGAGTGTTTAATTAGTAATAGTTTCATTAAATTTACATTTGATAGATAATAGGAAGTTAGATTTTTAAGAAGTCTTGTACTGGATTCTTCAAACATTTGTTTTTAGATTCCTCGGCATCCCAGAATCCTGGATGAGGCCTGCCTGCCTTCCTGCCTTCCTGCCTTCCTGCCTTCCTGCCTTCCTTCCTTCCTTTCTTCCTTCTTTCCTTCCTTCCTTCCTTTGTTCCTTTCTTGCTTCCTTCCTCCCTTGTTTCCTTTCTTCCCTCCTTCTTACACCTGTGATACCTGTTATCTGTGGTCTAAAGGCTCTTTCCACCTACTGCTACTCTGTTCCCCTTTATTCTTTGCAGATATTTCCCCAATAAACCCTTGTTCATCAAATCTCATTTTAGCCTTTACTTGTCAGAATATCAAACTGTTATGTCGAATAAAAAATTGCAAGATGGATGCTGCTATGATCAGAATAGAATTTAGTGATCTATCTAAAGGTAGTAAAAAGAATGAAAAAAATATACTAAAATATTAGTTAAATGTAAATATTTTATTTATTTATAAAAATCATATATGAGTGAGAGTATATATATATATATAAAATGAATGTTTTAACATGTGAAGAGGAGTCAGATACCTGAAAATCATACTTGGGCTCAATTTTTTTTAGGTAAATCTAAAATACATAATTTACCTTCAGGAGATAATAATTGCTAAATATCTGCTCTATCCAGACACATTTGTGTTTCATCTGTTACATGTGTTTGTTATCACTTTATTTTAAATTATCATTATAAAATGAAAAATTGAGTATTGTTCTACTATTCAGGAACAAAAAATCAGTTATAGCAATATTTCTTAATTACAGCTCCAGCACGTCCAAAAACCAAACCAACCCCTATTTATGATGCCACAGGAAAACTACTTGTGACTTCAACAACAATTACAATCAGAATGCCAATATGTTACTATAGTGATGATCATGGACCAATCAAAAATGTACAAGTGCTTGTGACAGAAACAGGAGGTATCAAATCTCCATTTATGTTGTTAATCTGTAGAATGTGAATTTCTGAAGGCCAAAGGACTTTCAATTCAAATTAGTAAATTTGGTTGACTCCTGATTATCACACAAATCTCGAGATTACTATATTGCCAATACTGTCTTTATTTTTTCTTTTTTGGTACCGGGGATCGAACTTGGGACCTTGCACTTGCAAGGCAGGCTCTGGAACCACTGAGCTAAATCCCCAGCACCCCAATACTGTCTTTAATTATACCAATCATTTATTTATACTTAAAATATTTTAAGAAAATGAGAAAAGGCATAGTTAAATTATATGATTAATTTACTCCCCATACTAGTATGATTGTTTTGATTTTGACAAGATGGAGCCCTGATAGCTTCCTTGAAGGCATAAACAGACAACAACCCTGAGGAATGTTCTTTGTCCATCTAAAAAAGTCGTCCTTTAAAACATTGCATAGATTTGTATATGATAAAGAAGGACAGGGTTACTTGTGTAGCCAAGTAGATCTGCTGAATTATCCCAAGTGGCTCATAGAGTGGCTGATATTGCATCCAAATTCCCCCAATACAATTATAAAAGTACTCTTTATAAATGTAAAATTCATTTATATGTTACTTGTAATCATTATTCTCTTCTTCCCCTGAAAATAGCTCAGAGTGATGGAAATGTAACCAAGTGGTATGATGCATATTTTAATAAAGCAAGGCCATATTTTACAAATGAAGGCTTCCCTAATCCTCCATGTATAGAAGGAAAGACAAAGTTCAGTGGCAATGAAGAAATCTATGTGATAGGTGCTGATACTGCATGTATGATTTCTGGCAATGAAGAAAAAATTTGCAATGGACCTCTAAAGCCAAAAAAGCAGTATTTGTAAGTATAGTTTATGCTAAGCATGCACTGTGTTAGCTAGCTTGTTAATTTCTTTCATCCATTCATCTAACCCATCATTATCTTTTCAATCAGCTCTGGATATTTATCGTGTATAGTAACCCTTAAATTTTAGTTACTAGGAATGGAAATATAAACAAGATATCCTTCATTCCCTAGACATAAAGCATTGTAGGGGAAGCATACAAGCTTCCTAGAAATTATGATTTGATATAAGTTACATAAGCTCAATATGAAAAATGTGCCATTGGAGAACATAGTAGGTAGGACAATTTAATTTTTCTGAAGAAACAAATGTGACTAATGTGTTTTTTACTTATCATTTTTCCATTCAAATTATTGTATAGGTTTTCAGAAACACTATCATAATTTCAGCTAATGATGGTTTCCTTTCTATGTCACTCATAGCAATAATTCTTTGCAGCTTATCCCATCAAATATCTGAATACATGACCAGAATCTTTTCTACTTACTTCATCATTTTTGAATTTTGTATCATTTAATAGCAATATATTAAAAATAAATGCTGATAGTTTGGCTTTATTGAATTCTTTGCCAAATTGTTCTATTGAGTTGATTATACAAGTATTATTTTTATATTGTAAGCCCACAATTTTTAAAACAATGATCTTAGCCTTGTTTGATTTTCAAAATGCAATTTTATTATTAATTTTTAAAATGCATGGTTTTTTTTGCCTTCTAGTTAAAGCACTGTTAAGTTCTTTATAAATGTCCCAAGCCAAGTAAGCATTTGAAAAGTTAGGGAAATTAGGTAATTAAAACTAGCATCTTATTATTTATTGTTAGTTACAATTACTTTGGCTCAAATTCTAGGTTATTGCTTGAATTAAACGTGACAATTTTGAAAATAATATATCAGAAATTTTCATATTTTTATTTTTCATCCTTGTTTCCCAGCCAGACTCTTTCTATAGCAAATACAATAACAAGAACTTGATAATGTTAGAGATAATGATAATGATAAATCATGTATTATAATTTATAGATTAAATTTGTAATGCCCTGATGTCTTTACATTTTGGTGGTTTTTTGGAGATGAAACTGATCTTGAATATTTTTATTCATAAAAGTCTGGAGTATATGATATTACATTCATCTTAGGGCATGTGTAGAAGTACTGAGCATATTTTGATTCTTTTTATTCCTGTAGACAAAGTTCATTAGTCCTTTAGGATACTTAGAATCACTCATTTATTTTTAAGCTTCATTCTTTTGTGTATTTTTTATTTCAAATATTATAAATGCATAAAATGGGCAAATATGACTGTGTACACACAGAAAGAAGATAAGTTGTTTGTTTTCATGTAAATGAGACAAGTTCCATATGATCATCGTAATCTAATTCACTAGCACTTCTAAAGATGGTTGAAGTAATAACAATTATTATGCTTTGTATTTGTTAAGTATATTAGTATTGGACATTTTCACAGATATGTAATCATTCCATCCAAATAAATCTATGAGAGAGATGATTACTGCATTTGCTTCAACTGATGACTGTTTATGAGTGTGACCAAATTTTTTAGTCACTGACCTGTTAAATTCATTATGCCCAGAGCAAGACAATGAATTTATTCATTTCATGCAAATATAATATAAATTTGTCCTGATTGTGGTTTAATTTCAAAATTTACATCTCCTAAATTCATTTTTTGAATAAAATTTTCATAACTGTTTGTTAAATTATTTGTAGAAAAAAGTAATGTGATTTGCAAATTGTTGACATTTCTTTTATTTGATCTTATAGGTTTAAATTTAGAGCCACAAATGTCATGGGACAATTTACTGACTCTGACTACTCTGACCCTGTTAAGACTTTAGGTAAGGCATATTTTGTAAATTATTTTATTCTTTAATCTTAACATGTTTATATCGCTGGAACATTTATTAAATATTTAGTAGATACATTATTCTGGATAATAATGACTGGCTATTCTTAAATACAAATTCATTTTATGGTTAATTATCCTGACTAAGGAAAAAATAATATTTTTAATATTCTTCTAAAAGATGGATACTCCTTCAATTCAAATTTGAATATGGATTTTGTTAGATATGGGATCTCTTCTGACATCTGATAACATTATCCAAAATAAATATTTACTTAGCTTTTAAATATACAATTTTATATGTAAACCAGTGTTACCTAATAAAAGAGAGAGTGGCTTATGGAAATTTTCTTTTTTATAATTTTAAAAAGTAGAAGCTTGCAAGTCCCGTTTAATATATATTCTTTCATTCTTCTCTTGTATGAGTGTCTTCAATTATGTTCACATAAATTAAGCCTAAAAAATACACAAATTCAATTCGGTTACATATATAATATGTATATATGTGTAAAATATATTATATATCATAACCACCACTATCATCATAATCATATCTAATTTAAATATGTGACAGATAAAATTCTAGCTTCTTCTCAGTCATTAACTGGTGAAGTCTTCACAACTATCCTTTCTTTGGGTCAGTGTTTCTCAGCCAGGATGGAAGCTGTGCCTGTGGGGCCATTTGAGAGTTGTCTGAAGCCATATTTTGTTGTGATGCCTGAGTAGTGACTGTGGGAGTGGTGGAAGTGATGAATACTACTGGCATCTGCTGGGCAAAGGTTACGAGTGCTGCTGAATCTCCCCAATGGACCAGACACTAATAATGCTGATAATGCTGAGGATGAGAGACTGAATTAAGAGCTAATGTTTTCTCTGCTTTGCAGATGAGGATGCTCAGGCTTAAAGTGTTTAAGCAATTAAATATACGGTCCAGGAATCCAGCTTAGTATCATAGCAATCCCAAGCCACTATATTACAAATACAAGATTGAGATCTGGATTCAAATCTTGGCTCTGCCATTTGAAAAACAAATACTTTTTGTAATCTCTTTTTCTTTATTTGAAAAATGGAAATGGAACCCTTCTCTGAAGCGTTGCTGAAAGGCTTGGATAAAACAATATAAGTAAATATATTAATAATTTATACTTAGCAAATTTTTAAACACTTCATAGCTTCTATTGGATAGGTCATATTCAAATATTTTAGAAATATCCTTACATTGGAGAAATTATTTCTCTAGAATTTCACTAAGCAGATTAAAAACTTCCTATTTCTTTTGCACCAACCCCTCAAATCCCCCAATATATCCATCTACTGTACCTTAAGGAACCAAGAGAATACTCCATCTCTCAATACCACTTGAAGATGTGGGATTGTGCCATTGCTCAGGTCCTAGTGAGCTCTTTTTCAGTATATAATGAGCTATTATAGATTTGACTGCGGAAAGACAGAGTAGTCTACCATTTTCAGGCAGAAAGTCTATCAAGTTGTGGAAATATTAACTTATAAACAGCCAGCTTCTGTAGCCTCTAAATGGGGAAACTGCAGCTTCAAAAAGTAAAGAAGAAACTTGTGGTTTGCCTTACAAATATTTGTAGAGGAATAAAAATTAATTCATTTGGTTAAACTAATTCCAATCATTTGCTTGATTAATTTTGCCCAATAACATAATCATTTTAAAGCTAGATGATTAGCTTTGCAGTTTTACAATTTTGGTGAGTATTTCTTCGTTTGATAAGTGAGTCCACCACACCCTGCTACCACATAGTAAAGTACATATCTGTAGGTTTCAGCATACAGAAACCATTACTGCAGCTAATAGTGACCCCAGTGCACTTTTTAATGAAAGATAAGAGACACAAACAAGATGGATAAGTACTGTGCCAGAGGAAGATAATACTTTATAGGAGCAGTGCTGAAAGAGGGCTAGACTTGCTGCACTGGGTATCATGTGCTTTGTTTCTCATAAGCTTGCTGG
This sequence comes from Heterocephalus glaber, assembly GCF_000247695.1. The sequence continues at coordinate 17,671,868 of NW_004624750.1, read as the reverse complement.
TTCCATATAGATTATCAATGGAAGGACATGCTTGGGCCACTTATCTGAGAGGTAAAGTTGAGACATTCAGGGTAACAGAGAGAGAGCCAAAAGTCAGGAACCATGGTATCCTGAGGCATGAGTCCTTAGACTCTGCCAAATTCCATCCCTCTGTCCAAAGTTGGGCTTCATACAGCACTGTAGTCTCAAGATGCTCTTCAGCAGTGGCCTTCTCTTTCTTTCCTTGTCTCACAGCCAAGGGAGTGGAATAAGACAACCAATTCTAGAAAGGAGCAAAATATACAATCAGTTCTCAGGTTCCTACCTTGGAATCATAACCACTGACACCTCAGTTGTCTACTTGCTACTGCTTGTGTGTCATGGTAACAACAGGAATCTAGAATGTGTGGGAGGTATGGAGTGAAGTGCAGAGCACAAGGTCCTGTGAAGGCTAGAGAAACAGGGACTGGTGAACTATAGACCGGACATAGCAGGGAGAAAACCATTGGGCTGGTGAGGGAGAGAAAGGGAGTGTTCCACGTATCTACTACCAGATTCCTCAGAGTTCAGTATATGTTATTTGTAGACCAGTGAGATATGTATCACCTTTTGGGGTCCCCTTTCTACTGGCCTTCTCAGAACTTTCTCTTAACAGCAGCTTTGAAACTGGCGTTTGCCCTTTAATGCTTATTTAGCCAGTAAAACAGTGACAAATAGGAAAGAGAGACATTAGTACAAGCTGTGGTGTCAAAATAATTGTTGGCAAAAGAACATTACCAGAAAAGACAAAGGCTAAATCCTCAGAAAGGAAATAAAGTTGACCATTTCTGCAATGTGCAAAAGTCCATGGGAAGAATTGTATCATAGCTGTAAGGGACAAACATCTCATAGCTGTAATGGGGACAAACAAAAAAATAAAGTAATTGATATAATACATGTAGTGTCATCAGAAGATGATGAAAGATGATTAAGTCTTTTCTCCCATCAAATATGTCACGTGTTAGGTCTCAATATTCCTTGTTGGGCCACTAAAGACTTAAGTACACACTGAATCCTGGGCTTCAGTGAAAGAAGTCTAAATCCTGTCTGGGTCTGCAAACCACCAGTGGATAAGCATTCATTCACTGGCATTTTGCACACCACAAGCAACAAGCTGAGTTGGTTGTTGATTAAAACTTCAGGACTTGAAAGCTTTGACAAGTCTGTATTTCTGCAGACCATTTTGGTGATAGTGATCCCTTTCAGAGGTGTCATTATATGGAATTAAAATAGGGATAACAGAACCAGCATAGATTTTTTTTTTTTTTTTTTTTTTTGTACCGGGGATTGAACTCAGGACTTTGCACTTGCTAGGCAGGCGGCGGCACCACTGAGCTAAATCTCCAGTCCGCACCATAGATTTTTAAAGTTTTATGTTCAGTGAAAGGAATTAACTAAAGTGAGAGGGGAATGTGCAGGGCTTTACTGGATAAGGATGAGTCTGCAGAAGAGGAGTTTGCACCTACAGAAATGTTTATGGCCTGTAAGAATAAACAGAGGAAATGACATAGGCATCATTTTAATCCTAAAAATATACTTACAATTTATGTGATTTTATTTTCAGTTAAGATTGAACATTGCATTTTATTAACATAATTCACAAGAACCCCTCTTAAACTCTTTTTTAAAGATCCTCTTTAGGCACATCAGTTTATGGAAACTGCTTGTAGGCAATGTTTTGATTACAAGGCTTAATTATAGAGGATTCCTGTGATTTGAAAACCAGATACCCTTTCTGCACCTTACAGGGATCTCATTAAAGCTGAACAAGATGAAACTTTAAACCCTATGGCAAAGGCACTCTGTGATTGTTTTCTTTTGTCATAACACTTCTCATTTCGTTACTATGCTAACAGTGAAATGTTTCAATAGATTCACTTAGGAAAAGGGACTTGCTCTGTATCATTTGCAGCTAAAGGCTCACTTTCTCCAAGGGACCAGAGGAGAAGTCTTGTTTTTTTTTTTTTTTTTTAATAAGGCAGCAGTAGTGCAGTGGAGGACCTCACAACTCTGTAGTCCAACAGGTATATTTTAGGTAGTTTTAGTATATATTAAATTTATATGACTTTGGATTACTTAAAATATTTTTTAAATTCTGAAATATTATTTATAAAATGAGAATATAAATACATATCTTATAAGCTAACTTGAAAATTGATTCAGATGAGTAAGTGAGTGCATTAATATGAAAGTCACTAATAAAGATATCTGACATTGTGTATACTCCATGCCTTTTAAGTGTTTTTTACATACACATTCTTCAGTGTAACTCAATAGGATGACTCTCTTTTCATATATAGTCTCAATTCGTAGGTAAGAAATCTGAAGCACTGTGTTTCTAAACAATTCGCCTGAGGTTTTGATGATAAAGGTGGTGGCAGAAGCAATCTTCAACCCAGGGAACATGAATCCAGTCAGTGCTGTTCTTATAACCTTTCTGCCACACTGCCTAAAAATCACGAAGTGCCAGGCAGCTTCAGTTGGATTACTGTCGAGGATGGCTCTGCTCCAACAGGCTTCCTGTCCTTGCTGTACCACTCTCCTCAATATTTTTATTATTTCCAGTATGTTTGAGGTTAATATTTTTATTGAGGTTAACATTCATAAATCATCATGTTTTGTTTTGCTTACAAAAGTATGGTATTTTCTTTTTATTTTTTAAACAATGGATATGAGTAACTTTTTCCCACACTGTGTAAACATTGTTCATTATCTACTTTTAGAGTTTGGCAATTTGAATGAAAATGACACCTGCTTAGGCATTTTAATTTATATTTTT
>NW_004624750.1:17620735-17668971 GCF_000247695.1 Heterocephalus glaber | reverse complement strand
ATATTTTATAAATTATGAAATTGAATAACATTAGTAAATTCTTTGTGCAGTGTTGCCTGTCTGACAATTAGACCAAAAGAGGAAGAAAGTTCTCCCTATATATTCGTTCTAAGAACATTTAAAAAAATAATTTAAAGATCTTCCACTTTATATGCACCTATATGAAGAGTCAGACATTAGACTAGGAGCTTTATGTCTCTTATTTAATTCAAAATTCTTCTTGTAGATATTTTCTAAAGCTTACAAAGTTGGATCTATATGCTGAATTTAAATAATGATATCAGTCAGAAGATAAAGCTTTTGAAAAATTAGTGCTTCATAACTATGGGTGGCCAGGTGATAGCAGTACAGCATATTATGCAAGCAATTTAATTTGATCTGTCACAAGATTTTAAATCTAGTCAACAAATGACTTATGCATGTTATCAAAAGAAATGAGTAAAAGAATTCCATTTTCTGTGAAAGGATTTGGAGATATGACCTCATTCTGTGGATCCATGCATAACAATGAATCAGCAAGCTTAATTAACAAGCAGGGTACATTTTGTACACTCCTAGTGGCGCCTTTGTAATACATGTGCCCAGAGGATTACATATAGTTTATTAATATATTGTATGTCATTTCCTCTCTTGGCCAGTGCTTTGAAATGGTAATCTAATCTGAAATATTTTTTGTGGTCTACGAAAACATTTTTCCCACTGAGTTCTAATCCCCAGTGGTTCAATCTAACCTAATAAAGTTGATTCTTTATTCATCTTCATGCTTTCTTTCTCAAGTGTATAAAATTAGGGTTTGCATATAAAATTTGGTAAAAACAATCCACTCATATTATAATGTATATAAAAGATGTAGCTAAAATACTTATAAGATAACATGTTGCTATAGCATCTTTTAAATTTATATGGAGATACTAGGGACCAAGAAGGTGCGATAACTATTTAAAATTCAGTATTCTTTCAAATCTGTCATGGAGAATAGCTACAGGAGCACTATCATATTGGCAATATTTTATAAGTGTCAATCCAGGGAAGAAAGATGAAACATTAATCTGCATGATTTACAGATAGTCAAACTATTTTCTCATGGAACTGAAACACTCTTTTTGGTAAAATTATAAATCATGTCCCTCAAAATTGCTTATGATTATAATTAGTAGCTATGCCTAAAATCAGTGCTTAATTTTTATAGTCTTATTTTGTTCAGTGTCTGATCCTCAACCTGAAAATTTTAATAACTGTTACAAAAATCAAAATATTTGTTCATTAACAAATTTAACAAATATTTATGGAGCATTAACTGTGTCCTCCTTACTATACTGAGGACTTGGAAGAGTTTTTAGTAAACAACTTCTATCCTCAGGAAACCTACATTCTAGGTGGAAAGACAGATAATAAATAATAAGTAAGTGAATTCTAATATATTTTAAAAGATGATTTGAGATATAGAAAAAAATGTAGAGCATGTAGAAAGGGTGATTTTAAATGGATTGATTTCTGCTCAGGTTGCCATGACAAAGTACGGTAAACTGAGTATCTTAAACAACAGAGGCAACAGAAGTTCATTTTCTCACAGTCTGGAGTCTAAGATGAAAGTTGTAACCCATGTGGTGTCTGGTGATGTCTTTCTTTCTGACTTACAGATGACTGGAGGCTTTCTCACTCTATCTTCACAAGGCCTTTCTTTGGTGCATGTGTGATGATAAAGAGGATGAGGGAAGTAGGGAGAGAGAAAAAGAGAGACGGAGAAGGAAGGGAAAAAAGGAAGGAAGGAAAAAAGTGGGATGGGATCTCTTTTTATTTCTACATATAAAGAGACTTCTCCTATCAGATCAAGGTCATATGGCCTCATTTAACTTTTAATTTCTTCCTATTCCTAGTGCAGCCACACTGGAAGTTAGGACTTTATCATACGAATTTTGGCAGAACACATGTATTCAACCCATAACAGGTGGTCATTGAGAATGTATATTTGAGCAAACCCTTGCTGGAAATGAAATGGCTACCCAGACAAATACAAAAGGGTTTTACCTCTCTGGGTAGAGGAAGAAGGCACTGCAAAAGCCCTTTATCATGGGAAACTTGGTGTCACTCCTCAGTAAGGAACCGGGTCTGGCCCCAGAGGAGTAAGCAAGGTAGGGATGAAAAAGAAATAGGAGAGGTAACTAAGGACCAGAGAGCTAATGAAGGTCCAAATTATGCAGGCCATTGGAAGGACTTTGTCTTTCCTCTGTCAAAACAGTGAGGAAGATTTTCAGAAAAGAGGTAATGATTTAAAAAAGAATTGGGCCAGGGATTTAGCTCAGTGGTGCCGCTGCCTGCCTTACAAGCACAAGGTCTTGAGTTCAATCCCTGGTGCAAAAAAAAGAAAAAGAAAAAAAGATTTACTACTGATGCTCTTTTGAAAATAGATGGTAGAAGGACAAGGGGGGATACAGGCAGACTTGTTATGTATCCATATGATAATTCAGCCAGATGAACGGGGGCCTAGATTAAAGTGCTAGAAGCAAAGGTGGCAGAAAGACAGTGGAGCATAACTAAAAGTAAAAAGAAGGGATCATGATCCCTCACATGCCTACTAACAAGATGTTTATAGTGATATTTTGCTATTTGCTTCACTTTTTATTCATTCATTTATTTCTAAAAGTATTTAATAGTAAGTCACAGACAGCATGCTATCCCACCTCTGAATTCTTAGTATGTTTCTTTAATAAATACATTTTATTATATTTCCACAATAAATCCTTGATATTTTAATACTGTATAAATTTCCAGATCATCTCTGACTTTATTCTTCTTAATTTTTAAAATCAGGGCAAGGTTGAGCTCACCCTTTACTTTTGATTATGCCTCTTCGGACTCTTTTAATGTCAGACACTCTTTCTCTTTATCCTCCATGACATAGACTCATTGAAGTAGCCAAGGAAATGATTGTGTAGCAGGCTGCACCTTCTGGATGCACCTGACTGTTTTTTTTTTTCCCTAGTGCCATATAATTTTATTTTAGACTTTCTTTATCCTACTCTCTTGTAAATTAAAAACGAAGTCTAAAGGTTTGAATATTCATGATCAGCGTTTTTGTTGGGGAGCCTCTACACATGTTGCTGCCTGCAACAAAACATCCTCCATTGGGAAGTATGTAATATCTGCTTGTTACACATGCTGCTAAAATTGATCAGGAGTCAATAGCACTGTAATTCTTCATTAAAAATTGTTTATTCCTAATCGATAATGTAAAATAGGAAGAAAAGGTCCAAAGGGGGTAGGGGTAGTGGGAGAGGCAGGGGAAAGGAAAGAAGGGAAAGGAAAAATGATGAGAAATGGAAAAAATGGAAATAAAGTCTTTGTAAATAGGGAAGGGTGGAGGGCGTGAAGGGAGGGCTAGGAATGGGGAAAAGATAAGAACCAAGATGCATCATGTAAAGGTACAATTCCCAATGAGAAATGTAATTGTGTCGTATACCTACAATGTACCAATAAAAGAATTTAATTAAAAAATTGTTTATTCCTACTTATAACCAGAAAATAATCTGTGCGATGATATTCTGATATCCTGGTAATGTCCAATTCTCTATCAACTTTCTCCTCAATCATTTTTAAATGCACTTATAGTTGTTACCTGAATCAACTACTTCATTAGGAATCTGAAATTATGAACTCTTTAATTTGATTATTTCTGCATTTATTAAAGAGAATTCTTATTAAAGAGAATCCATACAATATAGCTTATGTGGGGAAGGTAGAAAGTTATAATTTTTAATTATAATTTAAAAGTATTTAGTGTAAGGAAATGGTCTAGGTATATCTGTTGCTTACAGTTCACTATTTTTGTTTATTTTTATTTATTTTATTAAATTATATTAGAGCTCATGAGTTTTTAATATATGGAATCTATTTTACTCTATTTCAGCTTTTATGTTTTAAAATGCTTAAATTATTCCATCTGGTTAGTTGGAGTCCCTTAAAGATGATCTTTTGTTCTTTTCATACCATTAGCCTTTGTTAATTTCCTAGCTTTCTGGGACCTATGTTTTGAATTCATTTTATTCTTTATTCCACTTAGGAATTACTGTCTTTCCAAGGCTTCCTGGTTTTGTTCAGTAAAAAAGTACATTTAGAAAATGTTCTTTGAAAGAAAATCAAATTTGACTCAGGTTTTGGCCAGAGCAATCAGAACTATGGAATCTCTATCAGCTGAACAGTTAAAACATGCAGTTGAAAAGAGGAAAGTGTGGAGGCTCAGTTTAGACACCCTGACTTTGAAACTCATGTTATACTTCCACATAAAGGTGTCTAGCATACAATTGAAAAAATGTCTGAGGTCTAACAGATACAAATTAAGTACTCTTCGTATTACAGATGAATGTTAAAACCATGGTGTCTCACACAAGTGTGACTTTAGACACAGAAAGGAAAGGGACCAAGCACTGAATCTCAAAATTAAAATATCTAGAAGAGAAATAAACAAGTTTTTACACTTTACTAGCATTCTTGAGCAATATGCTAAGAAAATACCTTTTTGTGGTTTGAGGCCCAAGATAGCATTCCATGATAACATTTTTAATAATCATGTCACCCCTCTTTTCTAGGTGAAGGACTTTCAGAAAGAACTGTAGAGATCATTCTTTCAGTCACTTTGTGTATCCTTTCAATAATTCTTCTTGGAACAGCTATTTTTGCATTTGCAAGGTATGATTTATTCGTGCTCATGACATTCCCAACATACTTCCCAGTGACATTTATACCAGTCACAGTCCAATTAGGAGACAGAAGCCCCAGCAGTTACATGAATGGAAAACTTTTTTTTCTTAAATTAACAGAAATATTTATTGTGTACTACATGACATTTTAAAGTATATATACTGTAGTTTGTCTAAACTAGCCATAAAGAAGGAAATCTTGCAGTTTGATGGGAAACATTTAATATTAAAAACAATTAACTAGGCCGGGGATTTAGCTCAGTGGTTGCTCTGACTGCCTTGCAATTGCAAGGACCCAGGTTCAATCCCTGGTACCAAAAAGCAAAACAATTAACTAGAAGAAATGGTTAACTTCTGCAGGAGGTAAAAGAAAGTTCTACCGAGTCTGGAAGTATCAAGTGTAATAAAGCAGCTACTCTGTTTAGATTGAGAGAGAGAGGACAATAAAGGGACTAAGACCTGCAGCAAGTCCCTTCGCAAGGGTGTTCTAGAGTGACTACTCCAAGCACGCACAGCGTATCGCCTGTCAGTGGGCAAAGAGACATGACAGATGGAAGGGAGTTGTTTGCAGAAGACACTCGTTGTTATCAGAGGGTAGGAATGCTGAGATTGGCTGTAGAAATGTCTCGTTCTTTGTGGATGGTGTGGGTAGGCTGGAGATTCGTGGAATCATTCACCAATGGAATGAGGAGAGCACATCTAGGTGGGCTGCTGAGCTCCAACAAGGAAAATACTAAAGCAGAGTAGACCTCATCATGGGGTAGCAAATCCTTGTCCCTGTTGCCTGCAGGTTCACACTAGTGCCCTCAATACACACACACACCAGAATCTGCCAGGCCTCCTGAATATTTTTGAATGATCTATACATCTGATACTTTACTTTTAAACATTTTAATACAGTCTAAACTTTAAAGTTTATAAGAAGACATAATTTTTATAGTGAGGACAATACTTTTATAGCGAGGACAATTTCCACACATGGCTGACCCCTTATGGTTGCTGTACACACTTGTCTGGTCTGAATTTCTGGAGTCTTCCCCTCCATTTCAGAGAATCAGCCTTCTCATTCCCTGATTGTCTAAGATTTCAGTGGAAATATTACTCATGAGCCCAAAAATCTGTTTTCATAAGTTAGCTTGCTAAGATAATGGGATTTTACATTTGTAAAACCAACCATGTTATCTTGTATTGTAAATGCCATTCACACTGTTTTAGCTTGAATATTTTTAAATCATCTTAATAAATAATTGAAATTCACTTCACAATGGTATCTTCTTAATATCACCTACTGTTCAAAGATTCATCCAGAAGATGGTGAAAAAAAGAGTCATTATTCTAGGCACTAGATATATTGTGTAAGATATGGGACGTGTCCTGAAGGAGTGCACATCCACTATATTTATATTCTTTCTTCGCTCTAAAATTGTCTTTGACTTCTCATTTTCTTGCTTTAAGTGGGCAGGAAATGGTTCTTTTATTCCTTGCACCTTCCTTATACTCTTCTCTTCAGCCAAAGGATTCTATTCTCATTTGAATATTCTTAGACTTTTACATAACTTTCCTTTTGTCCAGTAAACCTGAAATGGGCTTTCTCTTCCTTGTCATCATGGATTATTCAATACAAATTCTACTTCTTTACTTCTAAATACTAACAATTGGAATAACTTATATAACATTTTATAATTAATAGGTGCTGTCTTTTGAGTTGCAATTTGAATATTTTTCTTTTTCTACATTTAGAACCTATCTCTCCACTAAATTTTAGTTGTTGAAAATAGGAACCTTATTTTATGCTTTCCATAGCACCCTCAATATTTAACTCTTAATAAATAATGAATATTTGGATTATCAATGATAAAATAGCCAATTATAACCTTGTAGTATACCATACTATGCCATGGGGAAATAGGCATGTATTGGTGGGCTTAAAATGAAAAAAACTTTAGCTTAATTCTGAGATTCTTGTGTCTTTCAGTTCTGAACCTCAGTTTTCTAACTGTAAACAAAGATAATAATATGTACTTCTTAATATTTTCATAAAAATTCAGTTCAAAAACCACTTTTATGTATTTGCATGCATGTAGAGGTGTTTCAGTATGCAAAAACAATGCGTTGTATTTTAGCACTTGTGTTAATTCTTATTTTGATATATTTTCTTGCTATGACAAATCAATGAGACAGAGAGAGGAGAAACAGGCTGCAGCCTCAGTTTTACTGTGCTCAGTTTTAATGTGCCATTTGCTCAGCCCTTGATCAACTAAATATCATTAAATTTGGAGTGTCAAACATCTTGTTTAAAAAAGATATTTGAATAAGTTCTATGAAATTCAAACAGATAAAAGAAATTGAATAGCTATAAAATTGTCACATCTTCTGAGAAGTGATTACAACAAAGAAATCATTTGACTCATTGTATTTCCTTGAAAGAAAACTAAACCTAATTTCATATGTTTTCATATGATATTCCCCCCTTGGGCTTCACTGCACTTATTTTAGAATTCGACAGAAGCAGAAAGAAGGTGGCACATACTCTCCTCAGGATGCAGAAACTATTGACACTAAATTCAAGCTGGATCAGCTCATCACAGTGGCGGACCTGGAGCTGAAGGACGAGAGATTAACACGGTGAGCACACTCCCTTGGGCGAGCAGTGGTCCAGAGGGCCCGGAGCCATGACCCTGTCCTGACCTATGCTTGTTGGAAGTGTTTGTGGGGCTCCAATTTACACAGGTCACAGAGATCTTCTTTCAAAGGGTGACCTCCGTCTTCTACATACTTCTCACTGGCGTTCAGAAAATCACTTAATCTTCCTAATATTTTGAGTTCAGTATGAACCTTGGACTATAATGTGTTCAACTAAGATTTTTTTTCCTGAGACAAATATTTCTACACATTAAACCTTTAACACTTTGTTTAATAATTCATTTTATAGATTTAAGGATGGATTTCTTGTGCATCAGATTTTTCTAGAAGTGTCCACAATTAAGTTACAAGTTTTTAAATTACATTTATAAGTTTATTTTAATATAAAACTACATGAAAGTCTAATCTGTATATGACATTTTCATTTTTAAATTTGCTTAGTATTTAAAAAGTAAACACAAAGTAAAAATTTACCTTCAAATGTGTGACTGTGTACATAAGCATTTCATTGGTATGTATTAGAAATTATAGTAAAGTGCTTAGTTTTAAATAAAAAATTTTAAAATTCTTTTAAATTATTCAAATTATTCAAAATGTTAATGCATTTTAAAACTTGTCTATTAAGATAATTCATCAAATTCTTAATGAAAGCTATCAACAGGCTGTCTTAACAGTTTATGCCCTTATAAAATCCAACAATATGTGATGCTTTTAAGTACAAGATTAGTAACAAGTATTACATGGCTCTCTCATTTTAAAATTACTGTGGTTTTTAAAATAGGGCATTAAACACACCGAAGATTAAAAATAATTCATTTGTACTTGTCATTTTTCAAAGTTGGTCTTCACATAATATTTTGACTTGTAAGCATATTTCCAGCATGTCTAAAAATATCTAATATATGTTATAGTGGGACGCATCACCTCAGGGGCATTGTCCTTCCCAATGCTACAAAATAGTTCTTTAGCATTATCACTAAATTGCAGGAAATTTTGGTTTGTAGAATGTGAAAATTTACTTTTTAAACATTTGGATATCGATCTTTGTTTACATTCTAATAGTTCATTCCCTTCTCTTCTCATTCCACTACCTTCCAGGTGGTCTTACAAAGACTTAAGTATAAGATGATTGGATATTACTTAAGACATAATTTTCACATAAGAAAAAACTGTGTATAATAGGTCAGTAGATTACCAACATAACCACTAAAGCCAAACCGTATCATGGAAACACTGCAACATTATTAGTACTAGGCTGTGTCCTGGGCCTCAACAGGTCACAGTGCAAAATAAAAGATTTCTTCTCTTCCAATGGAGGTTCAACTGAATTTCAGTAATTCCTTCTCTATTCACTTTCTGCATAGTTTTTCAATTATTTGTGCTCCCTTCACAAGCTGGGAGCCCGAGTTTCTTTTGTGTCCCTTCCTCGTACACCTGAAAGTATACAGTGCTAACTTTGGCTCTCTCAGTACAATTTTTGCTACTTGAAAATCTTAGTTAACCCTGTTTTTAATAAAAATGTGAACTTCAAGGAGCCCGTATCACTTGAAGAGCGTTTTCACTTTTTTAAAAAAAGAATCTTTACTAACCTCCCCCAATTTATGAATAAGTAAATCTTAAGGAAATATAAGATAAAATGAAAAAAACATAGTATGGAAGGAAGTATTTTTTAGGAAGGAAGTTACTGTTCTAGGCTGCAGAATCTTGGTTGAGGTTTGTTCCCCTCAGCTATGTGTTTTTACATCTTGCCCCGTTCTCCACTTGTGAACACTGAACACAGTCATTATCAAAAATCACAAACTTTTGACTTTTACAATGACTGTCATGGCAGCTACAGGGAAGTTTTGGGTCATGGAAACCTGCACAAGGCTCTTCAGGTTGTTTATTATAGGATATTGATAATTCAAGGGCTGACCTTGACTCCTCTGTATTTATTTTCCTCCTTCTCTCCTTATTTGTTTATATATCATATTATTTGTAAAAGGCTGCAAAAGTGAAATAATATTTTGAATAATTTTTATTTTTCACACCATAGAAAATTAGTATTTATTCCACCAATAGAAAAATTGAAAGTATCCATTTCTGTATTTTTTACTTTTTTATTTGTTATGATACAACATACTTATTTGTAACCCCAATGGTACATAATAATATGCTCTGCTGTATTTATTACAAAAATTTTATTAAAATGACAACTAAGTAGGTTGAATATCAACTTTATTACAGAGATCTATGATTTTTCATGTCACTGTTCATGACAACAGACTAAGAAAAAAGTAATTTGCTACATGCACATATACATAAGGGCCTGTCAGTGGAGCTTGACAAGTCTTCATTGTTCTTGAAGATCTAAATCTCTTCAAAGTCAGAGACCTGTGGTAGCTTTTTGGAAATGAAGGATTGAGTTCAAGTTAGCTCTCTATATAGTTTAGCAACTTATTCATGTATCTTCAATCTTCCAGGAAAGATACTAGTTTTCTTTAAATTAATCCAGCTAACATAACATTCGACTTTTTACTCGAATTTTAGATATGTCCCTTTTCTTCCAGCCTACCAAACTTTTCATGTTAAAATGAATTTATAATTTTCCTTAGTGTTGTATGTCTTCATGTGGCTAAAGAGAAGTGATAAGAAAAGGACATCTTGGGCCAGGGATTTAGCTAAGTGGTTTTGCTGCCTGCTGCGCAATTGCAAGGACCTGAGTTCAATCCCCAGTTCCAAAAAAAAAATAAATAAAGAAAGAAAAGAACATCTAATCCATAATTAAAATACTAATTTAACAGTTAACAAGTGACAAAAACATAACATTTGGTACTACTTTTAAAGACTTGCAGTCTTATAATTAAGAAATTAGGTGGGGATTTAGCTCAGTGGTGCTGCCACCTGCCTCGCAAGCGCAAGGCCCAGAGTTCGATCCCTGGTACAAAAAAAAAGAAATTAGGTAGCTATTTTGTTTTCAGCTTACATTTTAAAGCCCACCCTGAAATATTTTTGTGTGCATACTCTCATTTAATTATATTCCATCTTTTTTCACAAAGAGTTCGAAGATACATTTTTCCACATTATGCTCTTTCTTCCCAAAGGAGAACAGAAGTCAAGTTAGGATTTAGTATTTCTTTTCTTTTCTTTTTGTTTTTTTTGGTACTGAGACCTTGAACTTGCGAGGCAGGCGGCGGGACCACTAAGCTAAATCCCTGGCCCCAAGATTTAGTATTTCTTAATTCCATGAGAACATTTAGGGATGTGCTATGATAATGTTTTATATTCTTAATTAGACTGATAATTATATTATTAAAATGCACATTTTTCTATTAGATTGAAGTTAGGCCATGCAAGCTGCACTCTTTAGAAAGGTTATTTAATATTTTGGGATCATGGATTCCACATTCACTAAATAAAGAAATGGCCTTTGGATTTTTGTTCTCTGATAAAATGATCTTTTGTGATGGCTCCTGAAAAACACAGCCACTTAATCTTCTAAGGTGAGAAGGATTTCTAGGAGAATTTATTTGTTGGTATGATCAGTAGACACACACACATAAGACACAGACTTGTATCATTAAAAATCACTAAGTTAGGGCTGGGGATTTAGCTCAGTGGTTCTGGCGCCTGCCTTGCAAGCACAAGGACGAGAGTTCGATCCCTGGCATCAAAAAATAAAATTACTAAGCTGACTGATGCTGAGGATTGTCTTTAGTTTATTTGTAACACAAATTGCCTTCCCAAGAAAATTAAATAACCCAACAGAACTTTCACAAATTAAAAATTTGCATAAAAATTTATTTTTCATTATCTTTATTTTACATAATTGTTAAAGAAGTTTTGTTTCCTCTGGTAACTAAATCAGGAAAAAAAAGTAGTAAAACAACATTAATGTTGACAAAAATTTAATTTCTTTTAGGCTTTTAAAATTTTTCCCAAAATTTTGTGCACATTTTACATTTATTTATCTGCCTATTTTAGTTGAGTTATTGTAATGGGACATTATTTTAAGTTTGAATGTCCAAATCAGTAATCATGAAGAGAATTAATGCTTCCAACAAAATGGAACAAATTTTTGAGTGATTTGTAAAATTGCTATTTTTAATGGAAACTTTCTTCATGACTTCCTTTTTTCAATATCTTTAGAAATGTGCATATTGAATTTTTTGTTAAATGTATCATGTCTTTGGGAAGTTTACTACTTCAAAGAATTCTGTGAGTGTGCATTGTCAACTTAAATCAAAATGCATTAGGTATTGTTATTATTGTTATTTATTTTGGTGAAGTTAAAAACTATGTCAGTCTAATTTCACAAATTGAATTGCTAACAAGGGAATCGCTATTGTTTATGAGCAACTACTACCTCATCACATTGGATGTAATAATTTCACTTAACTTTTTAAATCCTTTGTAGTAGGTACTTATGTCCCCAATTTACAGATAAAAATATATGTCCTTAAATTGTTTAAGTAATTGTCTAGGGTCATATATCTAGTAAACAGAAGAGCCAAGATGCTAGCCTAGTGTGTCTGATTCTGAGGTATCAAGATACACCTACATTTGTGTGTATATGTGCACTATGTTTAACTCTGAAACAAAATAGAGATCAATGTAAACTCTATTAGCCAAGGACCTGGGCTATTCTGCAATAACTTCTTTGTGTGCTGTGAATAATTCTAAGGAAAGACCTGCTGCTTTTGATTTACTTACTGTCTCACGATACACAGTAAAGAAAAGGTGGCATTTTAGTGCAGGACAAACTTGCAGAAACTGGAAAGCCATGAGTAGTTTTATTCTCATTTTGGTTTAAATCAGAATACGTTATCCTTGACTAATATGTGAATCTCTATCTAAAATAGTTTGTATTTATTTGTCATCACTATTTGATAGATTTGGGTCAGTTTTTCATTGTCTTAATCTATCTTTGAAAGCAATGGCAAAAAAACCCCCTATGAATCCAGAATATAAGAAATAAAGTAAAATGAAATTTAAGATACCTAATATCCATGTTATTGTGGTAGCATATCTAAAATAATGCAATATGTTTTGCATACTAAATAAATAATGAATCTCTACTTCCAGATACTCTTCATTTTTCTTTAGACGCAAGGAGATTTTTGTCATCCAGTAAGTTATGTGGTAATGCAGAGCTCTGCTGTGATTATTTTAATCTTTTCAGGTGGTGTGTTCTGTTTTTTAAAAATGATATTGAGAATTTTGTTGCTTAATATGCTATTTTTCAAAACCAAAAAATGCTTTCTATTTACAGTGTATCCTCTATGAAACTGCATGCTATTGATATGGTAAAGTTAATTTTATCAAAATGTACATTGACTCATAATGTGCATGTCTTGAGAATTTGCTGTGTACTCATGTTGTGTTAGCTTTGATAGTAAATTAAGATTTCACCTAGATTTCTTTACAGGCTTCTAGTTCTATTATTACCATGATGTAAGAGTTGAACTCTCCATCTGATGGGTGGAGTCAGGATTCATACTTCATACAAGCTTATTTCTGTAATTGTAGATGGTAATCTCTAAGGAGCAAGACAGTAACATTTATTGTTATCTGACTCGCTGGTTCCTGCACAGAGTGATATATTTCATAGAACTTGCACTTCTTCCCAGACACATAGGTAGCCAACTGTGCGTGCTTTAGAAACTCCCTTGCTGGTCAGAAATGCCATTTGTATCATGGTGTAGCATAGCAGAATGTCAACATTAGCAGAGACCCCAGCATTGATTTAGCGTCCCAGAGATAATACATTTCTTCATGCAAAGGGTATGAATGGAAGCAGAGAATTAAGATGGTTTTGATTTCAAAATCACAAATCTACTAAAGAGAGGAGTCAGTCTCCCTGAGCTGTGAGGCTGAATGGGGTCAACACTGCTGACATTCTGGTTGACCATGCATACTACTCAGTGTGATTAAAACAGAAGCCAGCTCTATTTCTACTCTAAGCACATTTAGAATCTTGGAATAAGTAATGCTGTTCTACTTCAGATTAACCAATTAAGAAGTTCCAAAGGACTGAATTACAACAGTTTTATGAAAATACATTTTCTTTAGATTATATGCGTGAAAGGATTTTAAAATTTGTCAAAGTAAGATGATATTGGACTAAAGATTTAATTGATCACATTGCATAAAATACTCATTTCCAGCCAGCACTCAAAGCTGACCTCTTGCCCTTCCAGCCTTACAAGTGGTCTAGTTGAGCAACTCTACTGATGACTTTCTTCATCATCATAAAATAGAATCATTTTACTTCTAAATTTTTTTCTCACAACATGTTATTAGTTCTTCAGAAAAATACTTCCAGTTTTACAAATGCTTAGTGCCTCCAACACCCAAACTTTCTTTGCCAGAATTAGTGAATAGTGTCTGTTCAGATTAAGGCCTTACCTTGACAGAGCTGAACTTAATGGTTTAGATTAATCACAGCCTTTACAGATAACATCATATGAGTTAAAGAATATCTGATTTCCAAGTTTTCTGAGGACCTCCATTGCTTACCTGGCACTCTAGTGAATAGCTCAAGCCATAAGATCTTTTCAGATTGTGTGATGCCTCTTTCTCCTCTTCATTAAGTCCTTGCTGAGAACCCTCGTCCACCTCTTCACACAGCTGCTAACAATCTCTCCTCTCTTTCTCTGCTTCTTCCCCATTGCCCTTGAGATTGCTAAAATATGCCCATGGTTTTAATTTAGAATCCATGGTTGGTGAAATAAAACATCTGTCAAGAATTTATGTTCAAATGTGCTAATATGGAGAGGTTTAATAATGAGGCAAATTTAACTCCTGCCACAATGGGAATCTCACATCAACCCATTGACATCAGAAAGTGTTTTGCATTTCCATCTCAATCTAAAAGCCTATTCCACCTTATTTGAATGAAAGATATCTGAAATTGGCACCTATCATTTGTCAGGCACTGGAAATACCACCATAAAAAAGGAAAGGGTACTACTAAAGAGATGCGATTCAAATTGCTAATGCTCCTCTTACACTGATTTGTCCTTACAGATATGAGAGGACATGTTGGGAAAGTACTAGATATCACTTACTAATTGATTATTTTTCTAATTAAGAAAAGTATTATATTACTCAGTGATTCAAGTGGTATGTTTCCCTTTTAAAATGAAGTTTTAGACTCAGTTGTAGAGAACCAGCCATTGGTTAGAATAATATTTTTAGTTTATATTGAGAACCACAAAAAATTATGGGTGAGTGGGTAAAAGAATGAAGAAAGATCTGAAAGAGCACTACTTAAAAGCCTAGAACAAGTAAAAACAATGAGGAAAAAAGTTAAGCTACCACTAAAAGCATTACAGTAAATATTTTGGATAAATAATAGAATGTTGTTATAAAAACTAAAATATAAAATTTTTGAGTAATGACTTGATGAAAAATATAAACTAAAACATTACATTCACTATTTTACAAAACTTGGCAAATATTAACATATTTTTCCAGAAAGATTCTTCACAAGTTTGTTATTTGAATAGTTAGTGTATACTGTATTCAAATACATATTTTTATATCAATGCAATAAATTTGAATTTGTTTTATTTTTAACTTGATTTAACTGTTTAAGTAGAGAAAATAAAGCTTCTCAATTTGTCCTATGCCACTGGTAACGCAAATGTAAGCTTCTCATCTATAGGCGATCATCTATGGCCTTCTCTTAGGACTATATTGTAATTCCCTGCAGATTTCAGCTGATTGACCTTGAGGGAAAGCTGAGTCTCTGTGACAGTATGGCCTTCAATCACCACTGCCAACATAAATAAATGGTTTCTCTCTGGATCCATCAAGAGTAATCTGAGTGGAATTTACGTTTTTGATAGACTTTAAAGAAATGAGCCCAGATGTGAAATAATACTCTTTCAACAAAAAAAAATAGGATTTAAGACAGCTAAGATTTATGTAATAAAAAAGTATTTAGCCCTTTATTTTGGAAGGTGGTCAGTTATCATATTGAAATCTGGACAGTTCCCAAATTGATTTATCTACTAATGAACTGAATATAATCTGACAGTAACTTTCATTATCATTAGCAATTAGGACTGTTAATTCAGTCTAAAAATGTCCATTTGGCATTTTTAAAACAAGGTTTAAAATGTTATATGAAGATAAATTTTTATTTGATTTTGAATGCCTCCTCAGATCATTTAATTTGAAAACAGCACTCCTTCTGAAACAACTTTGTTCATTTTTATGTACACCAATTTCTGTGGGATTTTTTAATGTGTATCTAACCAACTGTTCCTACAAGGAGTTAAATTACCTCATTAGTGAATAATCAATGCATTTCTTTCATAGTGTGTCTCATCTTTTCTAAATCTATAACATTTCCAAGTTAATACATTTTTTATTTAAAAAGAAAAGTTTAAAAGGAAGAATATTCTTCAAGGAAGAATAATTTAGAATACAACCAGTACCTAAGGGATAGATACACCTATACAACATGAAGCTAAGAATTAAAGCAATGATGTATATAGATAGGAATCTAATTTTTATTTAAAACCAGTAAATTTTAATTTTTATTAAAAACCAGTATGACAAAATGTATTCTCAATTTTAGCTGTCCGGATAAGTATGACGAACAAATTACATAAAGTCATCGTGTTAAGGTAGATAGTGATACAAAAGAGAACAAAGACAAATTACATCCCCCCTTCTTTTTTACAATTTGCACCTTAAGTAGGCAAGACCAGTTTTATTGTTCTCATATCTAACTAAGTATTTAGGACTTGTTAACTTCTAGTGTTAGATGATGTGATAGGGGAATTTTAGACTCATGCACTCCTTATTGAGGGAATATAATGATCATGCTTATTTAAACCTTTGAATTATATTTTGTGTTTAACAATGACTGATTTAGTATTTACTATGAGTAAGGTCAGGAGGGACATGTAGTAAGTTGAGTGTTAATCCTGCCCGAGCCTTAAGTATATGTGAACCTAAATGTATAGATCATTAGTGCATGTACTTAAACAACCCTAGCACAAGGTAGAAGGTGATTTGTCCTGCATATTTGATAATACAGAAGGGAATCATTATTTTATTTCCTGTAAAACATTGTGGGGTCCACCAGAATTTAACATTTGAATCATATTTTAAGAAATAAGTAGAATTTTGTTGTGGGGACAACACCTGGAGGGGTACCACATTGACAGGGAAAGATATCAAAAAATATAGAAGTATGGCAGCATTTGTAAGAAGGAGTTGCAAGGAATAATGTCAGAACTGCAGGAATGATTAGAAATGTTTCACACGATTATATAAAAACTAGATTAATATAGGCATTATATTAGAAATGTGTTTGGGACCTTGAACTGAGAACTGGGAAACTTGGATTTGAAGTGTATTTGAGACTACAAATATGTAGAGAGCCTAATTAGGAAAATACAAGAGGAAATCTTGCTGTTTAATTTAGCACAATTTAGTCTGCCCACTTTTGAGCAAAACTTTGAAAATATTGTTTTGGAAATAACAAAAAGTTCCTTATTTATATCAGTGTTGATTGTAGAATAATATGAGCAGAAATGGCCTGTGTTATAAAAAAATAGAAATAGCAATCATAATACTAATAAGTAGTAAATTTTAGGCCTTTCTTACTAAAACCAGGACCTTGATCCAAGCACATCACATATATCATTTTGATTCACATATACTTCTCTTATTTTCCAAATTAGGAAACTAAGGAACCAAAAGATTAAGTAACTTGCTCAAGATAACATAATTGACATCTGTTGGAGCCAGTATTTGAAGCCAAAAGGGCCATCACACTTTATAATGAGAAAAATTCACATATATCCACCCAAACTCAATATTTAGCCCATTATAGTTTAAAATCAGATTCTTTAGAGAGATCTTTCAAATACAAAAAAGTGAATAGTAAAATTAAAATACCTTTCAGTAGAGTCTTCCATTGAAAAGAAATGGGTTTAGGAAATGTATTTTAATTATTTTCAAATAAAGTATAGAGCCCATTATTAAAAGAAGACAAAAGATGCAATAAATTAAATTAATCCTTTAGCTATTTATGGCTTTTTTATACTTACATGTGATTATTCTTGTTTAATGTCTCTTGGAGATCTCACAAATGTGTACTGATTCTTCAAATGACTTATTGATGACTTCCCAGAAACTAGTGTCTATATTAGATTGCAGTTATCCCAGTAAAAGTATTTTTCCAATACAACCTTAAATAATCCTAGATCTTCTGGAGAAAGAGAGAAACCCTTCCCTGAGGCCTGACATTCTGTCCTTAAATAGGTCGATGTGTTACTGTATCAGATATAGTATGATTGAATCTAACCAATCTGAAACAGCATAGCATTCCCTGTTGCTTTATAAAAGTGATCTTCACTTAGGTCAAGAATTTTTATACCCATGCAGTAACAGGGAGACCCATCTTGCTAAGTCAAGCATCTTAGTTGTTTATGACTTATGCTCACTTAGGATTTTCCCAGCCCAACTCTCTCCTTTCCTATTTTTGAAGAACATGATGACTGCACAGAAACGTTGGACCACCAATTATCTAAAAAAGAATAAGTAGTATGAGTCTGACTCATCATTGTGTTTCTTCTTGCTTGTCTTTGCTAGAGGGGGATTATTTCCAACAGGGATTGATTGTTTCCTCATTCTCCATTGCATTTGTTACTATGTCAAAAATATTTCCAATTTTTAGACACTATTTTCCCTTCCTAAAATCAAGGATTCTTCTGATTCAATAGCCCATTCATCTGTCTCTATAGCTATCTATTTAGGTTAGAAGTCCTCTGCTGCCGTCTCAAAATTACTCTAGGGTATGGTGGGAAACTCTTAATCTTATCCATCATGATTCTTTATTCAGCCATTGCTGTCTTAGCACTTTGATACCATGTTTGATAAAGGGATACTATACCAGCTTATACCCTGTGAAACTGGAAGATACATCCTCCCTGAGGACGCCCATTATTAATTGAGAAGTCTATCATTATGCTTTGTAAGATCTGCTCCACTAACCCTATATTTTTCACCAATTCCTCTTTTGTAATAAAATATTAATTCATATTTTCTTCATTGAACACACTTCTTTGTGACCATTTCTAAAGTATTCATTATGCTGTTTTTCAATCTAATTATTTTCTTTCAGTCATTGTTACTTTAAAAAAAAAAAACAAAACAGATCTTGCCAGGTGTGGTAGCAAACACCTGTAATCCCAGCACTGGAGAGAGTGAGGCAGGAGCCTTGCTGTGAGTTTGAGGCCAACCTGGGCTACATAGTGAGTCCAAAGCCTGCCTGAACTATAAAGTGAGACCTTGTCTCAAAAAAAAAAATCTCATACTTTTCTCTTAAAAGATTTGATAAAAATCATTCCTAGTATTATTTAAAATGAAAAACTGAAAAAGTCACACATTCTTCACTTTATTTCATATATTTTAGGTCTTTTGTGCTTTGTTGCAGTGTAAAATTTTTGTGCATGACAAGTATTTTATTAATAGTACACTCATCTTTAAGTTTGTGTATGTTGCATAATCTATTAAACTGTTTAAAGTATTTCAGTTTTTTAGGTAATAAGTAACTTGGTCAATGACATGTCACAAAAAGTAACAAATTGTTGAGATTTGTTATGGCTGTATATTCATCCAAACTCATTCATAAAACAAGGCTTGAGCAATATGATGACAATTTTTACAGATTCATTCTCTCAGGTTCAGCACTATTTAGAGATAAAGAGAATATTTTCTTAAATTCACATACTTCTTTTAATATGCAGTGTATTAAAATCTGGCCTGCTTTTCAAGCACTGTCCCAAAATGTCTCACAATACAGTATAATAATAACTTTGTAGTTGGAAAAAGAAGCTAAAATGTTATTTAGCCATGTTTGAATCCAAGTAAAAGTAGCTTAAGAAAAAGTGAAATAGAATTTAAAATAATGGTTATATGTTAAAGGCATAATTCATTATACATTACTGATTTATTAGTTTTCTGATTTTAATCTAGAACTCTTTCAGAATGACCTGTCTATTCCCACTCACAATGCATTTAACACAATCTCTGTTGCAGGTTACTTAGTTATAGAAAATCCATCAAGTAAGTCTGCGAAACATTTTTTCTTCTTTTTTGAATATTGACCTTAGATTCACTGACTCAATGAATCTTATTGTGTGGTTCCCTTTTTGTATGTTTGTTGGAAAGCCCTCTAAGCTGGATATAAATCATAAAAGCATGACTAATTGCATGGTAACTGGAGAAATGCTTTCTCTCTCTCTAGGGTGAAGCTTGCATGTCTGTATTTTAGCTTGGGAAGTAATATGGGGATATTTAAACTCCTTGGGGTTTAAAACCCATGTCATTATGAGAATGAGGTCACTGCAATATTTTATATCTTCTATAACCTTGTAATGTATAAAATGTTTTCTTTATGACAAAGAGGTATTATGTGCCCTAAGATTCAATGATAACTTTATGCCCTTATGTTTACTTGAAAAACTTTATTTATTAAAATGTTAAATCCTTCATT
Organism: Heterocephalus glaber; assembly: GCF_000247695.1. Next base: position 17,649,129 of record NW_004624750.1, on the reverse strand, counting down.
TAAAGTCACTGAAAAGGTGAAGGAATTCTTTGTACTATCAATACAAAGAAAGTGAACTTAAAAAGGAAAAAAGTTATTTGTAAAGTCTTTGTAAACACGACAGAGTGACTTTATAAAACCATGTTGTTTGTGGTCTGTGAAATGTTCCTCCTTCTTTAAATGTTAACAATGCAGCCAGAGCCCAGGCTTAAGCAAGAAAAATATGATCTAACACGACTTCATTTTATACCTTTCTTTACTTGGAGACCAATAAGCAAGAAATCCTTCCTGCAACATGTTGAAGAACTTTGCACAAACAACAACCTAAAGTTTCAAGAAGAATTTTTGGTATGTTACCAGCAGTTGTCACAACATTACAAGACCTCCAGTCGTTTCATGTGTCACATTTCATGTGCATTTTAAGCATGCAAGGCCATGAAGGACTCTGGCCTTGATAATCAATACCCAATTACCAGGTTGATTGTTTGGATAGTAATGTTACACTGGGCAGCCCCTGTTGCAACCTGATCAGAATTATTCACCTACTGTGTCAGGAAAAGGTGCTCTTCTTCAGACTTCCTCCTCAATGACTGTCTCCCCTCCTTTCTTATCTGGTCTTTCATCCAGATATAGATGTGAATTTAAAGGGATGTATTCATTAGTTTTTGCTTGTATACAAGCTTTAGGTTGTTGCTTTCTATATAAACAATTACTTCAGATTTAGACTAAACAATTCCATTTTATATTTGACTGCTTAGTTTACATTAAAGGCACAGGAAAATATGAGAACAGAACTGGATATTTTCAGAAGTTATAATAATATTACTTCTAGAACTATTCCAAAGTGAAAAAAAATAAGTAAAATGTCCCTGTTTTACAAGGCATATTTTTTAATTACTATAGAATAAATGCTGTCACATTATGGAAATACATAAAATTATTTAAAGGCTGTTGTAATATTTTATATATCTGTAAAATTGAAATTATTTAAAGTATAATGGAGATATTAGACCTGCAATCTCTTTTGAGACTTGTAGCATCTTTCCTAACTTAGATGATTATTTTATAAAAATTAAGTAGATTTCTATATGTCAGTAAAAACTATTTTTGATTTTAAGCATTTCTTAATATGTGAACTTATAAAACAATGAATCAAACAACTGGCTTAAATAATTCAGGATTACAATATTTCAGTCTCTCCGGGAATGATAACAAAAATGTGAGAAGATTAATGGTATTTCCTGCAGCTTTTTGGTTATGCTTCTTGAGCAATGTTGGTCTGGACTTAACAAAATCAATGGAACCATAAAGTTTTCCTTAGCATTTATACTGTGAGATCTCTCAATTTTTCAGGAGCAAAAGTGTAATTTCACTAGAATACAAGCGAATATAATTACATTATGCATGACTACAGTAGACAAGAAGTTTTATTAGCAATAAGATTTTCACATATTAAAAAGTTTCTAGTTTAACTTTTTTGGAGCTCATGTTTTTGACATTTCAAAAATGTATCCTAATGCTTCATTAAGTATATTAAGGCAAAACTATTATGCTACAATAAACAAATATATGTTGGATGCATGTATTTGATATATTGAACTCTTACTATGTGGTAGGCATTTTATTTGGCACACAGATGTATATCAATTCAGCACTTACCTGCTAAGTATTCTTGGAGAAATTATTTAAACTCTCTGTGCCTCAATGTCCTCATTTGTAACAAAATAATATCTGCTGCACTGAACTGTGAATACTAAAATTATTGAATATATGCTGTATATGAACAGTGCTGGGCACAAGGATAAACTCATATGATGATAATTCCTATCACAAAGAAGCTCATATTATGGTAAGAACTGTAGACATATATTTTTAAAATTACAAATACACTAAATGATGATAGAAGTATACATAAAGAAGAAAGAGTCAATTGTGAACAGATTTAATTTTTAAAATGTTGACTGTGGGTATCAGAAGGTGATCTGGGGATAGAGAAGATGGTAAGGGGGAAGAAGGGAAAGTAAAAAGGATCAAGATGTGATATGTATATATACCAATTCCCCATGATGAATGTATTTATTTTGTATCACAAACATATAATAATCAAAAAAGGGAAGAAGAAAAAAGTTGACCTTTGAAGTAAACTAGAACAAGCAGAAATCCAGTGAGAAGATAATGGAGAAACTCAATTCCAGAGGGACTAAATGCAAAAGGGAAAGGAGGCAGAATAGTCTAACTTATCTGGGATCCCATTGCAAACAGACCAAACAATAGGAGAAAAAGCATTAGGGAAGATCATTAAGGCCATGTGTACCTTAATAAGAATAAGGCCACCTAGTGTAACATTACTGTCCAAACAATCAGCCTGGTAATTGGGCACTGCTTATTAAGCCCAGTCCCTTAAATGTATAAATAGAAACTTCTATGTGAAATAATTACAAAATAGAGGTTCTACTTGTCCATCAATTTTCTGCACATCTTTCTTACCCCCTCTTTATGTATCCCCACAGCCTTGACAAGGAAGCTCTTCTAGGTTTCCTCATTTGATTAATAAAAAGTGTTTTTCTGAGCTTTTGGTGATAAGACATTGGAATTCAGATGCTTACACTTTTGCCCTCTCACACATACTCACAGATCAACAACTCCCCAGATTTAGTTTTGGGTAAAAATCAAAATGGGAGATTTATTGAATTAAAAGAAATAACATGATGATGTTGAAAAAATTACAAAAACACACATTTTAACAATTTTAAAGGACTTTGACAAGTTGAGACTTCTAAAATGGAAAACTATACATTTCATACAGATAAATCATCAGCATAACAAAATTAATGAACATAATCTCTTGCATTAACTTCCTCAAAGATATTTATATTACAAAGAGAAAGGTCCACAGATAATATCATAATGTTTCACCCAAATGTCAACTATAGACTGTCTTGACCCTTTGTCTGTGGCTGCTAATTCTTAGTTGCACCTCTGCATTCCACTATCAATTTAACAATACCTACAGCATACAGGAATTGACCTTTGGCATCTTCTTAAACTAACCAGTGTTGTACCAATTAATGGGCATGAAATCACACTGCCCAAGAAGAAAAAACAAAAAGTAAATCATTTCCTTCTTCCCACTAAGTAGACATTAAAATATTAAATAATAGTGTTACTTCATGAAACCACGAGTTAACATGCAAAAGGATCCCTAGTATGATTGCTCCTCTCAGGGCTTCCCAGACTGCACAGAGATTATCTCGAGAGAAGGAAGTAGCCCAACTGACAAACATGATGCAGATAATAATGGTGAAAGTTTAGGTAAATTCATTACTGCTCATTGGACCTTATTCCCGTAGGTATGTTAGGTGTTTTTAATTTAGAAAGTTAAAAAGGTTTGAATAAAGAATTGTGGAATTTTTACTAAGTGGAATTTTTTGTGCCTCTTTGATTAAGTGTAAATTTTGCAATTAATTTATTTAACAGGAATTACCAAAATTCCTTCAGGATCTTTCTTCAACGGATGCTGATCTCCCTTGGAATAGAACAAAAAACCGCTTTCCAAACATAAAACCATGTATGTGCATTTATTATTACTGGTTTAACTATGAAGTGTTTTAAAGTGTCTACCATTCTACCTTTCTATATTTCTTTAATGTTTTATTACATATTAAATTATAATGTTGTATTTCCTTAGTGGTGATTTTCATTGTATCTTTTTCACTTTGTTCATATTTATTAGCGTTAATATACGTGGTTTTCAGCTTGTTCAAACAAAGGTCATTTATGCAGGTGCAAGAAACTGTAGATCTAATGGTTTCATAGCTTTGTAATTTAACCCAAGTAAGGAACTTGTTTAACATCTTCCGAAAGACCTAGTCTCGAATGAAAAGAGAAAATTCACACTTGACTTTGAGCATTAGTTTCCCATAAGAGTGTAACAGTCTTACAAAACATTAAAAAAGTTTTCATAAAATGCTAATTGAAGATCCAAGTAAATGTGTGCTTACCAAAATTGATTTTATAAAGGAGTCAGAGGTGTGCTTCACCATATCCCAGCTTCATTTTTCTATCAATGAGAAAATAAACATTATTATTGCTTTAAGAATCAGCAATGATGTGAAGAGGAAAATGTGACATAAAGTTATATGTTTTATATCATATTTTGTGAACAGATGACCCTGTTATCAATATTCTGATTCAACATATTTTATATTAATACATTTAGAAGTAATATTTTTGATGCTATAAAGTACTGTTTGTTTCAAAATTTAGAGATTTAAATAGTCCTAATTTTAAACTGGGCATGTTGGTAACCTCAGCAGTGGGGAAGTGGAGGCAGGAGGGTCACAGGTTGAAGGTCAGTCTGAACAATTTAGCAAGACCCTGTCTCAAAGATTTGTTTAAGGGCTGGGGTGTAGTGCCAAGCAGTAGAGCATCCTGGGTCAATCTCAGTACTCCAGTCAATTAATCAATCCTAATTTTAAGGTTGACATATTTTATATATTCTATTTTCTGTATCCTTTCAAAAGTACATTGGGGAATTTTTATACTTCTTAAAATGAACTTTTCTATCTAAAAAGTTATGAACTTAGAAAAAGATATTTACAGATCATAAAATCTGGAAGGACTTGAATAGGAAGAAACAGACTAAATTCTGATATTCTAGAGCTAGAGGCTAACTTACACATGAAAGAAACAAATTTAGAGAAATGCGATCTAGGAGGTAGTAATCTAGGAGGTAGTAATCTAATGCAGTGTTTTTTCTAAGAAGTAGGATTGGATGAGAGCACTGCCTGAAATTATTTCTGCAACAAAATGAGTCAATGGCTTTAAAATCAAGATAGTAAACAAGACTTTGCTATAAAAAATAAGAGACATTAGTAATACAGTTCTAAATTTCTAAAACTATGCCCTTTCTCAACATGTGCTTTTGTTTTCCCTTTCAGGGAGTTAACCTGAGTTGGATATATTATAAATCTAAATGGGGATTCCCAATGTTTTTATATTTCTCTGCATAAAATTTTTCCAAAACTGTTTCGTGCTTATTCAGTGGTATTCTGAGAAAATAAATATTATTTAATTGAAGGACAGTTAAAATGAAGTAATTTGTATTTATTTCTTATTTTATATATTGTATATATGATTGAATTAATATTAACATATAAGAAGTTATTCAAATATGTTTAACTTATGTTCTTCAAGGAATATATAATTTAGAATGTGTAAAATTTGAGATTTTTTTTTGGTATCTGGTACCAGGGATTGAACTCTGAACCTTGCACTTGCGAGGCAGGCAGTGGCACCACTGTGCTGAATCCTTGGCCCTTAGATCTTAAAAAGACATTTTTAATGCAACTTTTCGTTCTTTTGTGATTAAGATCTCAATCTATTATTATCTAGATTCTCATTTTGACCATAAAAAAGTCAGACATTCTAGTTTATTCCTTACAGGATGGAAAGGGATTAAAAGTAGTTGATATAATGAAATAATCTTAAAATAATGCAAAGGACTAAGGAATATAACTGCCTCAACTGTTTGTATCTGAGCCTAAACCCAAAAAATAATCAGACTTTCCATGGTGCAATCTGCTATTAATTACCTTAGCAATTATGGCATATTGTTCAGCGTTGTATACCTCATAAGGTTACTTTGAGAATTAGATGAAATGATCATGTAAATCACTTTGCCCAGTACTAGAACACAGGAAGCACTCAATAAATATTAGCTCTTATGATGACTAGTCATCAATAGATTGCTTCCAAGAGGATGTAAAAAGACTAAAGATATGTGATGTATATGTACCAGTTCCCCACAATGAATGTTACCATTACATACTGCAAATATTACTAATAAAATAATAGATAAAAGGTGCTAACTTTCTGAATAAGATTAAGTACAGCCCCTTGAGGTCTGCACTTGGGAGATAACAAGTGCACTTCCCTAACCGGGGTTAGAAACCAAACTGTGAAGTTAGAGCCTCCTTTACAGACAAGATACCTTTATTTCACACAGGCACACAAACGCTACAAGTGAAAACAAGATATTTAGACTATCACGTTCTGCTTGTAGAGAACCCATAAAACTGAAGAAACATATCTCTCCCTGTGAGGGAATGAATACATTTTAACAGAATCTAAAGTATAGCTTGAGCCAGTTAAGTAAAGTGCTTTGTTTCCTTTCAGTAATGTAGGAAGCAGAATTTCAAATACGCAGTGCATTTTAGAAGATATTAGTTTACAGGGCTTTAGATACTAGAATTAGCAGCAAATACTCACAGAAGGGATTTCCAAATCTCTGTTTGACAGCACACCGTGACCTTAATATTCCAACACCATGAAGAAAAATTTAGCTTGTTGACTCAGCTAGTTATAAACAGGCATATCGAGTGCATCAAAACATGATGGGTTTCCTTCCTGAGTTACAAGACTACCTACAGGGTCATTCAAACAAATCATCACAAAATTCATTATCAGGCATAAGTCACTTGCAAAAATCTGCTTAACTATTTGCCATATAAATTTAAACACATTGGATAGGTAATGTTAATTTCTAACAATATGATTTAATCATTTTAACATATATGCTTCAGCTTTGAGAACATGAAAATCTGTATTGAGCACTTCCTATAAGCTTTCATATTAAGTTTTCCTCACCAAGATTATACAAAATAAATATTATAATTGCATGTTCCCACTGAAGTAACTAAAAACCAGAAAAGTTAAATAGTTTATCCAAGGCCGTATGTATGAGAGATGGAGCAACAGGAATTCCAACCCGTTCCTGTTACTTTACCTATTTTTCTTCCATGAAAACCACAACATCAAAAATCTTTAAAATAATATATTAATTGATATATTATCTCATTCTCATGATTAGTTAACTTTGCCTTGGACAGTCCAATATAATAAAAACATAAACTTGGTAAAATAGGAAAGCATAATATCTGATACTTTGAAGAAAAATAATGGGTACAAAGTATCTAATATTATAAGATCTTAAAATATTCTAAAGAAAAATAACTAGAAAATTTGTGTTAAATAAATAAAGAGCAAAATTAATGAGAAAGAATAAGTGGTCTAAAAATACACCTAAATACATAGAAAAATCTAGTGTATGATAAAGGCAATATTTTGAATTAGAGTAAGGATGGAATCTTGAAAAATTAGGACTGCTTGTCATTCCATGTAACAATAACTAAACAATATAAGGTATATCTATAATTTATTTCTTAAAAAAGAATAAATATCAATAAATGAAAGTTTGAAATACTTTAATGTATACCATAGAAATCCATTAAAATTTCAGAAATTACAGAGAATTTGTAAAAATAAGAATATTTTATATGACAATTTTGATGCCTCACAAAACCCAGAAGCCATAATAAAAATAATGAGCAATTTGATTACATAATACAAATTTGTGTAAAGCAAGGTAGAACCAAAGACAAATTATACAATAAAAGAAACTTTTAGTCAACATAACAAAAAGCTGTATATAGCCCAGCATAAAATATTTATTGAAAATAGAAAAATAAAAAATTTGAAGATACAGTTAACAGAAAAAACATTTTAAGTGACCTGTAAACATAAGCAAAGAAGCTCATACCACTCATATTTAAGTAAATTATATAAATACCATGAAGCATCAGTTTGTGTCTATGGCAAGAATATAAATTAGGGTACTTACTACACGGTGATAATGAAAATAAGAGAATATAGAGTTACTCACTTGCTCAGAGTCTGAGTTAATAATATTAGAGAATCATTTGGCAGTATATTTCAGAATTGAGAGATGTGATTTGAGAATTTCACTGCGGGTAATATATTCTACAAATATACACCTATATATATGCAAAAAGTTCAATTATACTCATTGATCATTTTGTATTAACAAATGAGATCAATTTAAATCATGACAGAGTTAAATAAGTATGTTATATTGAAATAACAAAATACTGTCTTTTTAAAATAATGAGCTGTGGATATTTATGCTTGTATGGAAAGATTAGGTAAATTTAAAAAGTAACTTGCCAAGCAGACCATATATCATACCATTTGTAGTTAATTTCCTAAGAATATTTATATAAAATTTTGGAATTACATATAAAGATATATATTAACAGTGATTATCTTTAGATGATAGAAATAAGAGGGAATTTCTTTAATTTTATACCCATCTATAAAGTTTCAATATTGTGTCAGGAATTCATATTACTTTTATAATGAAAGTATAAAATTAAAGACAATTAGCATTTATTACTTATATTTTCTTCTTAGATAATAATAACAGAGTGAAGCTAATAGCGGATGCTAGTATTCCAGGATCGGATTACATTAATGCCAGCTATGTTTCTGTAAGTTATTATTTTTATATTTATATTTTTACAAATTATAAATACAGAAATTTTATTTCCTTTTAAGTACTTAAAGCAACAAATTCATCTATGGATCTTAATGTGCTAGTACCTACAACAACAGTATGCACCCCTATTTTATATGTAGGCATATAGCGGTATCTAATAGATTTCTATTTATCTGCAATCATTTCAGCAGTTTGTGGCAAACATGCAATTTCATGTTACATATCCTGTTCTTTTCACTGTTTCATCTGCCTTGTTAGTGTAGTCTTTGTATGCAAGGAGGACTACCAATCTCACCTTCAGTGAAAAATTAGCAAAATGGGCACTCATTCACATACAGTGTAAAAATCTGTTTGGTAGTTTTTCCTTTCTAGATTTACAGCCCTTCCAGGGGGATGACGATATCTTGCAGTTTCTATTCTCAACTACTTACAAAATGTACACTCCCTTAGAGCTATTCAATGAACATATCGTAAATAAATCAACATGGAATTGTGGTACCCTTGATGTACTATCTTTCACATAATAGAGGAGTGCTTAGTGAATTGGATTGAAAATTGAATGAAACCAAATTTTTTTCTCTTTCTTTCTCCACGATTCTCTTGTCCTGTCAATGGTGGTCACTGTCACAGGTCCTTAGAAACATAGGCACCCAAACCTTGGTTAACACATTCATGCACCTTTCTTGCCAATGACTCAGACATTTACCCTGCAATCCTTTCTAAAAGATTCATGAAAATTAAATGCCAATCTCTCTTGGCATTGACTCATCCACTTTTTTTAGTAGCAGATGATTATATCCTTAACTCTTCTACACAGATATTTCAAATCAAGATAAAACCCTTTATATTTTCACCCACTGGCTTCAATTCTACTACACAGTGAGGTTAGATATTTTCATCCCAGGAAACTACAGATACTTGAGGATTTCCTCTACTTTTCACTTTCTCCATAAGTGTATTGTCATCACCATCACCCTTGTGATTTTCATATTCACAGATCTTTTCACCCAGGCCTGCCACTTCCTTCAGTTCTTTTGAGGGTCTTCTCAGTACTCCATCTTTTCCCCAACATCCAACATATCTGTCCTGTGTTTTATTACCTCCACGCCTCTGTGAAGGGATGGCAGGAAAATTCATTCTACATCCCCTTCTGGTTGATAATTACTCCAAAACTACAATACTTTGGATCCTATTATCTAAGGAGTCAATAATGGGATAATTAAGACTTCTTAACAGAATTAGTAAAAGAGTGTTTAGAGAAGGTAAAGCGTCCTTTGAATTTCATCCTGTTTTTTCATGGCAAAACTTTAAATCTGTTGAAATAATTATCTTGATTGTATTAACTATTGTAATGACATTTTATTCATTTTTCTAATGATTGATTTCCTTGAAAATATAATTCATCTCTAAACATTTCGCTGAAATGTTATCGTTGCTAAATTTAATAGCCACTCTAATGATCAAATGTCTTATGATGCTATATTATAGAGTAGGACAAAGGTAACTGGTTGTATAAGTGACCTATTAATTTGTACGTTTTTATTCACCAGTAGGTATAAGTAGATACAAATCAATAGCTGATGCTCTCCTAATGTTTCACCAAATATTGAGGTAACTGATAGTGCAGGATAGGAACATGATTAAGAAGGAAAACAGATGATTTTAGTAGGCATAACCTAAACACACAGATTATATAAGCGAAGTAATATTTATGAACCCCCAGGGTTCCCTCTAAATACTCTAAATTGTCATCAGGTGGCCATGAACAAGTGATAATGTGGTATGAGCAATATAACAGGAATCCTGAAGATATATGTTCTGCTATAAACAAATGTTGTTATACTATAGTAAATCTTACAACATTTACTGTAACGCATATGTAATGATATGCATAATCATAACTGAACTGCATGGTAAGCGGGCCAAGATGGAGTGCGCTTTATGTGAAGGCAGATTTCCATATTAAAGTGAGTTGTATATTGTATTGCTTTTACTTTTCAAGGCAATATCCTTTGCTGAGAATGCCAGGAACAATGAGAACAAACATAGCCATGATATTGTATTGGACTTCATTTCTCCAAATTCAGGCCATCTTCACCTTAGAAAGAATATCCAACACCTCAATTCCCTCTCCCCACTTACTATTCTGTTACATGGCACCTCCATCTAAAAGTTCATGGACATATGTCCCAGATTAAAAAGACAGAGGCTAGTCGGGGATTTAGCTCAGTGGTGCCACTGCCTGTCTCGCAAGTGCAAGGTCCTGAGTTCAATCCCCGGTACCAAAAAAAAAAAAGACAGGCCAAATACACATAAATTCTGGATACTAAATCTGGGGAGCGAAGAAAGGAGGACCAGAAAGTGATCTAGAGCAGGGGTCTCCAACCATCCAAAGCTCCATCTGTATTTACAGCTGCTCTGCATTGCTCACATTACTACCTGAGCAATGCTTCCTGTCAGAATGGTGCGGCATGAGATTCTCATAGGAGTGGAACCCTACTTACTGTAAACTGTGCATGGAGGATCTAGGTTGTGGGCTCCTTTAAATCCTCCCCAAACCATCTTCTCTTCCCTGTTCCAAGAAAAACTTGTTTTCCATCAGACAGGTACCAAAAAGGTTGAGGTCTAGGGGTTGTAGTTTATTCAGGCCAGGGTCTATATGTAGGCTAATATGACTTTGTACATTTCTTTCTTTGTGGTCGTTCTTGGAAATTGTGTTTAGGGAAAGCCTGTAAATTTTTGATGAAGAATGGAGTACAAGAGAAATAGAAAAGAGAGATTGCAGTCACATAAGCGGCTACTAACTGTACAGATAAGTTTAGAAATGTCTTCAAGGGAGCTATCAATGAAAATATGATTTTAGAGACAAGGGGAAGTCCCTGAACCCTCAAAATTATCTCATAAAGTCTTTGAGGTAAGCATACTGTAATAGCATCAGAAACATATCCGTTCCCACTTTAATAGAGGGTTATAATTCTAAAGAATTTTGAATCTATAAAAGAGAAAGGTAAATAAGCTGGAGAATCATTTTATAAGCTAATGAGTTTATTTGGTCTCTCCTCTTTGGTCCTTTTATATTTGTACATTTAATCTAGCTTTGTCATTCTGTAACTTAAATGTATCTTATTTATTGCTATATAAGCAAATAAACAAGATACTGGGCATTATATGAAAATATACATGTATATTTCTTCGTACCTAAATACTTAAGAATGAGGATTTGACCTTCAGGATGTTAATACCAGTCATTCAACACGTATCAAGGATCCACAATCTACACCCATGTAAAAACATACATACAAATATACACATGTGCACATTATTGACAATTATATGCTAGAGAGTTTGAGAGATATTAAGATGAATGATTTCAGCATTCAATGGCATTGGAAGCATTTCAGGGGTAAATGTGGTTGTATACAAACATATACATATAGGCATATACAAATATATCACTATCAATTCCCAGCACATTTTCTTTAAAGAAAGCAATTGGCAGTGTTTAATGAATCAAATATAAGTACACATTTTACACTTTTTACCTAGAGCTTAGCCTACTGACTTTCTTACATGAGTAAGTATAGAGAAGCTGTTTAAGGTCACTGATAGACACTAAGATCATTATTGTCTATATAATGTGGATATAATTTAATTTAAAGGTTCCTTACTATTTATTTTTTAAAGTTTTATGGGGTACTTTATAACTTTAAGAAACATTTTATATCCATTTTCTTACAACTAGCATTCAAAATTACTGTATAGGGTATACCAGAAAATAATTGTTATTTCTGACTTATAATTAGGAAACAGAATTAGCTAATTTAAGTGATCTACTCAAAGAGGTACACTTCTAGAAGGAATAAAGCCCAAACCAGAATTCTAGTCTCTAGGTTTACACATTATTTTCATTGCCTGTACTAATTGCTTTTTCCTTTAAAAAATAATTTAAATTAAGAAAATTTATTGAAAACTGTTACTTTCACTAAATTTAATACAGAAACTATTAAAAAAGCATACAAATAATTTAGCTGTACATAGTCCAAATTTGAGAATAGTTAAATCTGAAAGTGAGAAACAGATTGGTATTACCTGCTCCATATATCGGTACTACTCTGAGACTAACTCCTGCGTGTATAAATTTACATGTAACTGAATAATAATTATGCTTTCATAATTTATTAGAATAAAGAAAAAACTATAGCTTTTCAGGCAGTAGTTAAATTATTATTTCAGACAGTAGTTAAATTATTTTAGCATGTAGTTCTACAACGGCTGGATGGTAGAAGACACTTAATAATGAGCAAATGAGTTTGTAAAAAGAAATATTATATTTAAGAGGGTAGGAAAATGTGCTTCAGACCTCGGATGTACTTAGATTAAAATTCCTTCTCTGCATATAATTTTGTGGTTGTATGACTTTAAACTCTTTAGGTAAATTTCTTTAACAATAGAATAGGAATAATAATACCTTCCTTGAAGGCTGCCATGGAGATTAAAGAAGATAACACAAATAAGTTGTAGATCACATTGGAAGCACTTTGTAAATGCATGCCACTTTTATTGTTGTTGATGTGGAGTAGTAGTGGCTGGAGCCCACGAAGCTAAATTAAGGGCTGCAGTGAAAAGTCCCATCAATAGTCAAAGATTGTTAATGAAAGTTGTCATGTGAAATGAAGCTCACATTTTGTTGTAATTGTTATAGAACTTTAAAAACCAGCCCAACTCTACATTTCAATTAAAGGACAACTTTCTAGTTGTGAAGTTCCTGCTCAGAAAAATTCAAGTTTGGACACAAATTTCAAAAATATAGGCAGAAATAAACAGAACTGGCATTTCTCCCTCCATTCTCATAAAACACAATAGGAGTATGTTTTAAACAGTTTACTTTTGAACAAACATTTTGCCCGTGCTAGGCCTTTCTTTAAAATAAATTTTCTTTACAGGAGGAAAATTTAAGTGTATCTTAGTTTCTTTACATAGAAATCAAGGTGGGGGAAGTGTGGCCATATAGAAATATAATTAAATAACAGATGGCACATTGATACATGATATATTAAAAAACTTAAAACATTTTTAAACATGTTTTTATGCTGGAAATGGATTATACAATGTTATTTTTGTGAATAATTTTTCTCTGGCTGCAACAAACCTTTAAAGAACTAACACTCCCAATTATTTAATGTATGTAAATATAATTTTATAAAATATAATATGTGGTATACAATGTATACTCTACATCAAACCCAGTTCCCCCCTAAGGATACAGCCTCCCTAATATTGCTTACTAATGGTTCTGTATTCTCTTTCATACACTTTAAGCATAAAATATGGCTAAGTTGTTGCTTTCCTCCCTGCCATGTCCAGATCATTCTCTTTCCTTCCTCCCTAAAATCACGAATTTGAATTCATGACATTGAGCATAGGTGCTGTATTCCTCCTTTCGGAAGTTAACTGCTATCTTCTAAGTTACTCTTTCTCATTTCTTAAATATTATCCAGAATCACTGCTCCCCTCTCAACACTACTTCTATCATAATTCTTGGTGATGACAGAATCCCTATAGAATATTGACTCAGTACCCTGTCCATCATTTTCCTGACCTATTCCAATAACTTGTTCTCTGCTCAACCTCATCACTTGGTTCACAGTATAGACCTTGTCACCACCAAGTGTAGCTTCTTCATAATCTTGATTGTAGACATTTTGTTATCTCACAAAATCTTTCAACCCAGACCACTGGACTCTGATAATTCTTCAATTCGGTTCTGACCTGACGTCTATTAATCTTATCATAATATTATTTTTTCATTCCTATCAAGACTTCATTTGCTTCCTTGCATTGTTTTGTTTCCTTCATTGTGTATGCCCTCAACTCTTGATTTGTTCTCTTTTAATCTCTATCACTTGATAAATTCCAAATCTTTGTTATGTAAAATTCCATGGGTTCTCTGTGCTACTAGATGCAATTGGAGAAATACTCATGACTTCACCAACATGTCTTGTTAAACTCATGACCATTAACCTCAAAAATATTTTTGAACATGTTACAATTTCCTAATCCAGGGGTCTCCAATCCAGTAACCTGTAAGTCTTGTTAGGAACTGCACTGCACAGCAGGAGTGAGTTGAGATAAACTAGTGAAGCGTCATCTGTATTTATGACTGATTCCTGTTGCTCCCATTAAGCCTGAGCTTCTGATGTATCAGTAGTGGCATTACATTTGTAGGAGCAAGAGCTATACTGTGAACTGTGCATGTGAGGAATCTGGGTTGCCTGCTGCTTACAAGAATCTAATCCAGAAACCATCCCCCCCTCTCTGTTTCATACCATCCAATCCCTCTACCCCCATCCACTGAAAAATTTTCTTCCACAAACTAGTCCCGGTGCCAAAATGTTGGTCACTACTGCAGGCCAAATCCATACGAGCACTTTCTCTTCTGACTACTGTGGCATTTCTTCTCTCACATCAACAGCACATCCTCCATTTTCACCTACGTCTGATGGTACTTTTACTATTGCACTAATAAAATGGAATGAATTAAAAGTTTCCTGCCTATCTGCATCTGTATTTATACAATCAGTCTTTCTTCTGTAGCTATGAATGAACTGAGTGAGCTGAATGAATGAACTGTCTGTCCTATATTCAAGTAATAGCCTATTCCTTGCCTCTCGAGAACATGGATTGAGGAATTTCCTTTTTTTTCCCTGCTCCATTAATTTTATTTTTCCAACAAATATATTTAAAAATATACTTCTGTTCTTAAAAATAGAAGTGTATTTTTAAAAATAGACTTGGTATCACAGGTCTCTCTAGCAGGTCCCTATTTTTCCGAGTCTCATTTATACTAAAGCCCATTGAAGAATTGTCTATACTTACTATATGTAATTCTTTTTTTCCCATCAGTCCCACTCATATTAGGCTTTGATGCTAGGGAAACACAGCATTAACACTGCTGTTTTCAAGGTCACAATTAACTACTCAAAAAAACTAGCATCAAGTGTCAGGCGCCACTTTATTTGATCTTGCAACAGCTCTCACCCTTTCATCTTAGTCCCATTGGCTCTCTCTCATCTCCTCGACCTCCAAACACTGAAATGATCTACAGTTCAATCCTTAAATTTACTGTCTCTTTCCAAACTAATCTCCTTGGTGATCTCATCCACTCTCCTGACTTTAAATAAGAGCTGTATGCTGATTACTTCTAAATTTATCTCTCTACTTTGAATTTCTTCCTGAACTCCAAATTCATATACTAAATTGCTTTCATGACATTCCCACTCGAGTATCAGAGCTATTATGTGTCTAATATGTTCAACATGAATTTCTCATTTGGCCTATAAATTTTCTCATCTTGATGTCTTCTTCGCCTTCCTTTGGAGCCATTATTGATTTTTTATTTCTCTCATTCCCAATACCCAATCTATCAGCAAATTTCTTACACTGTAGAATGTATGTGGTTAAAAGTAGATGTTAGATATTTTGAATAACCATGACTATTTACATTCAAAAATATACAATACTTTAAAACATTAGATCATATTACAGCAAGTATATTTTCCAGGTATTGATAAAACACTAAGAAATACTATATTGTTGTAAATATTGATGCTGTATATGTAATTATATCCCTCTAGGGCTATTTATGTCCAAACGAATTTATTGCTACTCAAGGTCCATTACCAGGAACAGTTGGAGATTTCTGGAGAATGGTGTGGGAAACCAGAGCAAAAACATTAGTAATGTTAACACAGTGTTTTGAAAAAGGACGGGTAAGTTACATAAAAACCTTTTCAAAAATATTATATTTGTGTTAATATGTGTGAATATTTTAGCTCTCTTTTAATTCATTTCATTTATTAATTTAGATATCTATGAAGCAGTTTTAACTTAATAGCAATACTGTGAGATAGATAGATAGATAGATAGATAGATAGATAGATAGATAATCAATGTAACAGTGATTCTTTTAACTGGTGATTTTCTCTAAATACAGATCAGATGTCATCAGTACTGGCCAGAAGACAACAAACCAGTCACCTTCTTTGGAGATATAGTGATTACAAAGCTTATGGAAGATATTCAAGTAGATTGGACCATCAGGGACCTGAAAATTGAAAGGGTAAATAAGCAAAAAGGAATATGATGTAAAATATTGTTACCTAATTGTCTACAGTAGAATTTATTTCTATAACTGTCTTTCAATTATATTCATTAATGTGTTTCCATGTGTTTTTAAACAAGTTTGAAATTGGTATCTGATATCAGTATCTATGTCACTATATTTAATTCCAGATCATATATATAGTTAAGGGATATATTAATCAATCAGCATCAAATTCTTAGGTTGATAAAAACAGAAAATTGAAGGAAAACAACTACATTGCTGGGTTTACTTAATGAAGAAACTGTAATATTTGATGTGTGACAAAAATATTTCAAATCACTCATCTCTATTTGAATCCGAATAACTTGATTTTCTATGTAACCCAGAACCAATAAGGCAGTGATAGTTCAGAATCCTGATATACTGGTTTATATAAGTTCTTATCTACATGGAAAATTATATAATGATCTTCATATTTTCTGACATATTCGACATACTATCTGTGTTTTTTTGTAATTGGTTAACATGTTCAAGTTTTGGGGGCAAAGTTGTTTTGAAATCTAGGATTCTAACTAGATTTGAATTTTAATACTCTATATTCGGATCTATTTGCAACTTTTCTTCTTTTTGGCATTCATACTGAGAAGTGATTCTCTTTATTGGAACAATAAAATATATAAACAGGAAATAATAAAAACAGATTTTTTTTTCTGTTTTATACATAGTTACTTTAAGATTACCGGCAAAAACTGATGCTTTAGTTGTTTTCAACCTTCATGTAGTACTTACATAATTTTATTATATGTAAACCTGCTACTTTGTCTAGCATGGGGATTGCATGACTGTTCGACAGTGTAACTTCAGTGGTTGGCCAGAGCATGGGGTTCCTGAAAACAGTACTCCTCTCATTCACTTTGTGAAATTGGTTCGAGCAAGCAGAGCTCATGACACCACACCTATGATTGTTCACTGCAGGTAAGAAAAATATTTACAGAGCCCTCTATTAAATGCTATTAAATGGTGTTGAAACCCAGTGAGGTCTTTTTGTTATCAGGATAACAAATTTTATTTTTTTAATAATATTAATATGGATTCATTTCAGGTTTCAGTTTTCAGATGTTTTGCTGATTATAACAAGTCAGGCTGTAGCTTTCTAATAGTTCAAATGACAGAAATAAAATGAGTGATGCAAATGTCTAAAAGCAATGAAAAAACACTTCCACACAGAAATTCTCCTAAACTATTAGATTATGATTTTCAAAGGCCTTTAAAATACATTCTAGTAGTGCATCACTGATGTTTATATTTGTGTTTGTGTAGGATTTTATAAATTTTACAAATAAATTCTGATCTTTCATTTATTTTAGTTGCTATTATTCTATCACAGTTTAAATATTTTTGTAGAAAACAATTTCTAGATAACTAAATTACAAAGAAAAGGTCAGGAAAAATAAAATAAAAATCAACTCAAATGTGGTTCTAGATTTTTACAAAATTTAACTATTCAAATTGTTTTCACTAGATCTTTGAACATTGTTAATATATTATGACTATACATAGTTTTCCTCATTATTGTCATTGGTATTTAATATTCTTAGAATTAAAACTTAAGGCTATTTATCATTCAAAATTTTTTTCTAGATATGTAGTTATAATTTTTCTAATAAAAATATCTAAATCAACCTCAACTTGACTACTTTTTACAATTAGAGTTTAGAGATCAGAGGAAAAGTGAGTGATTATATATTATGATTGTATCTGCAAAAGACAATGAACAGATAACTTTACAGAGTTAGAAAGCAATGTAGTCATCAAGTGTCTTAGTCAGCTTTCCTATCTCTGGGACAAAATACCTGACACTTGTAATTTAAAGAAGAGATTTATTTGGCTCACAATTCAGTGGGTTCAGTAGATGGTTGGGCAGTTCCAAAGCAGAAATGGCATAGTGGAGGGGTTTGAGGGAGGAAAGCTGTTCACACCCAATGACTCATCCTTTCTAATCAGGACCCATTGTGGAATATGAGACTTTTGAGGAACATTTGAGATCTAACCTACAACACCAGGAAAAGAAATACTGTAATTTGCATCTAAAATGTCCCCCCAAAAGCTTGTGTGTTCAGAGGTGGGGCTTTTGGAAGGTGATTGGATCCCAAGGGCTCTCATGTCATCAGTTGTTGATTCAGAATTTGAAAATATTATTGGGAGATGATGGAAACTTCGGTGGTAGGGAGGTAAGACCTAGTTGAAGGGAGTGGATCACAGGAGCATGACCTTAGGGATTATATCTTGTCTCTGGCCCTTTCTACTGCGGCTCCTTCTTTGCTTCCTGATCAACATGAGGTAAGCTGCTTTCCTCCACAAGGAGGCCTAAGTCAATGGACCCTGCAGGCCATGGACAAAAATCTCTGAAACCATGAGCCAAAATAAATTTTTCCTGCTTTAAACTGACATTCTCAGATATTTTGTCACAGTGATGGAAGTTAGACTAATGCAGGAGAGATACTGAGTTACTTCCAGGGATGATGAAAAAGTTCTAGAACTAGATAATGGTGATGGCTACATAACATTGTGCATGTACTTAATGCCCCTGAGTCATACACTTAAATATTGTTAAAATGGTAAATTTTGTGTTATCTATTTTTTTAAAACAATAAAATGTATTTACATTAACAGTGTATTTTAATTATTTTTCTCACTACACAATAATGTTGTTGAATATATTAAAAAGATAAATATATACAATTTTTAAGTCTTTAGAGAAAAGAACATCAATATACAATTTAAAATTATATATTTTTCATGAGTACTTTGAACTTTCCTATTACAAGAGTGAAACATAAATGCTTGCTCATTATGAATTACGTGAACAATGTCTATATTTATAAAGCATATACTACAAAAAGTAAAAGCATTCACACTTTCAATTTAATTTCCCACTACATACATGAACATTTAACATGACATTATAGTATGTAGATAATATGTTGCTTTGCTTCTAGAGTCAGTGATTGATTCTATGCTGGTATTGATGATGGTTAAAACCTTTAATGGGCAATAAATGAAGGTAACAAAGCTGCCTTCAGCTTATTTATACCTTGAATATACACTGACACTTGCACTAAAAGCTATTTAAAAAGAAAAACACTTTTTCTTTTCAAGTGTCCAAGAGTGGAGAGTTTGTTCATGTGTTATTTAAGCTGACATAGAAACTAAAAAGTTCTACAAATCTGATGTGTCCAAAGCAGAACACTTGACTCAAAGTCCCAACTCTTCATTTGTTCCAGTCTTGGTGAAGAGCAAGTTCCTTCTACTTAGACCACGAGCCCTGAAGTTATCCTTAACTCTCCTCTTCTTCATCCACATTCCACCAGCAAACACCCCAATCCTTGGCTACCTCTCTTACCTGCCCCACTGTACTCTTGCCTCCTTGGTCTCCTTGCTCTTCTTCCACACATATAACCTCCTCTCACTAATACCTGTTCTCATCCCGCAGCCTCAGGGTCCGGTGATCCTCTCTGAGACACTTGCCTAGATGTACCCTAATTTTATCTCTTTTCAAATATTGTATTAGTTGAGATGCTTTTTCTGTTGACGCTATTCAAGCTTATCACCCTGTATTTGTGTTAAGCTGATTTGTCTTTCTTCCTGGCACTTGTTACTATGAAGCCCATACATTGCCTGTGTTAGTGTACCATTGTCCTCTAGATTATAAGCTCCATTATATGTGGAGACTTTGTGCTGTTATATGTTATACCCATGATACCTAGAACCGTGTCTAGTACTAGAAATATACTGAATGGTTCAAACATCGGTTTCTCTGTTTGGGCACATGAGTAAACATGTTATCATGATCAGTTTTACATTGCCATACACGATTTTAGGTTGAATCATGAAATTACTGACATTTGACTCTCCATTACTTATAAAAACGACAATTTCATGTGGTTTAAAGTAATATATAAGATTAGTGAACCTTCCAAATTTTTTTTTCAGATTTATTCCTATATTAATAATTTATATATTTAAGGATCTTGTCTTTCTAATAGGAATTTCTGAATCAATCTTGGGAGGTTTATCAATTAATAATTTTTGTGAGGCATCTACCCTTGGGTATTTAATTTCTTGAAAGGAAATAATGTGTCAATTTCATTATCTATAGCAAGTACAAAAAGTTCAAAGAAAGTGAGAAAAACACTAGTGATTATTTTCAATATCATACAGAGGAAATGCTATTTGGATTAGGTAAATACTTGACATTCTTCATAATAAGCATTTCCAGTGGTAATCAAAAATATCACCATGTTTCTAGTAATGAGTGTTAAATGCTTTTTAAAAAAAATTCTTCTCCATACTTTACCAATACTCCCTAAAATATTATGGAAGACATTAAAGTCAACTGGTTAAAAAAATGAGAAAAACTCAAATATTTGATAATACATTATTGAGAGTCAGCTTGCTATATTTAAACACAGTCTTGTAACAATAAAAATCCAGATAAGCTCCAAAGAAACTCTATCTTCAAGAAAAGAAACTCTTTAGAATTTATTTTTATGATAATTCATGTATCTTCATAACTTTCAAAGTGAGAAAACTTTTTTTTTTTTTTTTGGTTTTTTGGTACCAGGAATCAAACTCAGGGCCTCGCATTTGCCAGGAAGGCACTCTTCTGCTGAGCTACATCCAGGGCGCTGAAAACCTTTATTGAATAAATTTTGTGTAACTTCTTCCTGCAGTGCTGGAGTTGGAAGGACTGGAGTTTTTATTGCTCTGGACCACCTAACACAACATATAAATGATCATGACTTTGTGGACATATATGGACTAGTGGCCGAACTGAGAAGTGAAAGAATGTGCATGGTGCAGAACCTGGTAAGACCTCAAAGCCTGTACTCGTTCCTCAGTGTCAGCTCTAGAATTTCTGTGTGGGAGGATCCTGGTGCAGTGATCCGCTTCGAAGAGACCTTATAGCTGTCTGTGCACAGCAGGCACTGTCTTCTACATTCTACACCACCTAAGAAAGGACAGCCGTGGAATCATGGAAGAAATAACACCACCTTTAAGTGCTGTTGCTGACTCTTCATCCTAGTTTATCTATACTGATAAATAAAATTGATTTGTATTTGTCATTTAGCAAATTTGAGCAGTGTAGAAAATAAGTTCTATCAATTTCTTTTATAATTATTCTAAAAATTACAATTAAACTTTAGAATATTGACTTTAGTGAGTTGCTATGAATTTCATCTGTATATTTATGTGTCCTGAAAGATCTAATGATTATTGTAGTGTATTATTAACTAACTGGTAATTTATGTTTATTATTTTGGTTTGAAGCAAAGATATTTCTAAAAGTGTTTTTGTTAAAAAAAATCATACCGTATAATTGAGTCTCTAATGGGATCCAAGTGCTATATGAGATCTTTTCCATGTATTATCTTATTTACTCTTCATTTAATCCCTTTTTTCTGTAAAAGTCAATCAATCAACAGGCTAGGTATCATTGGCTGTACTTTACAAATAGGGAAACAGATGTTCCAAGAAGGTAAAAGATACTCCAAAGAAATATTAATGTCACAGCCCAAATTCAGATCCTACTGTATTTATAATATGCAAAAGGTTCTTATCTGTATCTTTGGATTAAGCTTTGTATGTAAAATCAATACTCAGATTTTCTTGCAGTAAATTCACAGGTCTGCTGTAGTATTATTTTCCAGAGTACACCCTAAAAAAATAAGTGGCATCAATACTGCTAAACTGTAAGGAAACAAGGTTCTTAGCTAAAATAGATGTGAGATGGAAATTAAACTGATTTTAAGACAGAATTTCTTAGAGTCTTTATCTAATGTGTTTTGACAATTACAAACACAGAATATTGCCCTTGGCAGCAACATTTTCCAAACTTGAATGATTGTGGAGCCCTTCAGCCCTTTTGTACTCAGACCTGTAATGCCAATATCATGGGATGTTAGTGCTCTTCGGAAGAAGCTGCTCGAGGACAGAGACATCATACTCTTCAGGAAAAACTTTGAAGTATTCAATGTAAACTGAAAAATATAAGCTCAAATGAGCAATATTTTGAAAACATTTCTAATTTCTGTGGCTTCATATCATCATTAGGTATTTTGAAAAAAGAAATACAGAGTGAGATCCCTTCCATTTGACAGTAGTTTTAAAATACATATTTCAGATTACTTACATTTTTTTAAAAATGATCTAGCTTTTTGTTAGATCTGATTACATTGTTATTTTTACATCATGATCTGGCTATAGGAAGATTATCCTAGCAGTAAAAAGACTGTCAGCCTAGTAATTCTTTATCATTCATTTGGGCTTTCATGCTAAATGCTAATTTCAATCTGTAGCCTCTGTAGGAATCTTTTACAGCCTTTTCGATTCTGTGCCATTAGGTAAAACTAGATCATAGAAACCATGCACATTCCCTTAAAGGCTGAAAGGAAACAAGTCAAGAATCACTCTTCCCTCCACTCACTTCAGAATTGGAATATGACTTGTGACCAGAGCTGCTTCATGAGTACAAAACCTGTGTAGTCTCCCAGGTTCCCACACTCACAAAGACCTGCTTTGGGTCTGATGTTTGCTTCACTGTCTTAAACTTTTTAAGGAACGGACTTTGCATTTTTATTTTACAGTGGGCCCTGAAAATTATGTATGCTCAGGTTTTATGGGAGCTTTCATATCAACCAGCTATCAACTGTTATTAAAAGTCAGTATCCCTCTTATTTTAGTTTAAAAATAAGGATACAAAGAAATCTAACATCTTCTTTCCATGTCCCTTGTATAGATACTAGTGGTCAGAACTCTAGAAAAAGTTCATAGTTGGCTCCCTTGCCGGGACAGAGGGTGGGATCAATTATTTCTTTCTAGGGTCTGAAGTAAATCTTCAAATAATATAAGAGGAAACAGGGGGCCGGGGATTTAGCTCAGTGGTTTTGCCACCTGCTGTGCAAGCGCAAGGACCCAAGTTCAATCCCTGGTACCAAAAAAAAAAAAAGAGGAAACAAATTTGTTATGTGCTTTGTGGAGCTGAACATTGTAAACAGTGTGTTCAAGAATGCCTATTAATTTTACCCAGCTTGATAGCTGTTATAACTCTCATACATTATGACTGTTTAACCAGTTGCATCAAAATGTTTCAGGTTGGGTAAGGAAATGCAAAGAGCAAGGATTTCAAAGTCAGAGATTGAGTTCAGAGTCCAACTGCACTGATTATTGCTTCTAAGACATTTTTTAACTTCTCTGGGCTATTTCTTTTATGTGAGATGGCACAATTTTCATGTTTTTGTTATCAGTATTAAATAAAAGAAACTATCTAAA
Organism: Heterocephalus glaber; assembly: GCF_000247695.1. The sequence continues at coordinate 17,625,358 of NW_004624750.1, read as the reverse complement.
GCAACAAGCATAGCAGCCAGCATGCAGTAAATATTTTGCTTGATTCCCTCGTTGCTCAAAAGCAAGTGCTCCAAAACTCCTTTTTATCTGTCTGAGTTCTCTGAAGCTATGTTCTTACTACCTTTTTTCTGTGATGAAATAGAGAAAAATAACTCGTCCTTACCAACCGACATTGCTTTGCACAGGGGTGATTTTTTATTTTCTTTTGTGGTACTGGGCAGTGATTTTAGTTTCTATGAGAAAGGCCCATGTCTCAGCATGTACTACAGCAGCCATGGGAAGGTTGAGGAGGCAGGAACTTCAGTAATATCCCACAAAACGGCACCAGAGGGGAATGGCCCATATCCAGGAGAGGGCTTTGGTATATCATTCACTCAAAAAAAAAAAACGTCCAGAGATTTTAAAGTTCTTTTTTTTTTTTTTTGGTACTGGGGGTCGAACTCAGGACCTTGTGCTTGCAAGCCAGGCTCAGCACCACTGAGCTAAATCCCTGGCCCTTAAAATTCTTTCTGAAAGAATGCTCTTCAAGATGATAACATCCTGAAACATGACTGATGCATTGAATAAAGGTTGATCTGGATCAGTCTCTTTCCTGCTCTGAATCACCTAGAAATTACTAGAATGTACTCACATGGTAGAAAGAAAGGAAAAGTATATTTTGGATGCCTATCTTCTTGTGACATATATATGTGTGTGTGTTTGTGTGTGTGTGTGTGTCTCTCTCTCTCTATATATATATATATAGAGAGAGAGAGAGAGTCTTACCATATAGATTTTTACATGAGATGAGGAATTTGAGCATCAAAGGCATTTAATTCTTTAGTGCGGTATCTAGGGTAGAAACCGCACTGTTCATGACACCGCACAGCCTTGTTGGCAGTAATACAGGTTGCCAGAGGGACTTGGCATCCTCGAGACTGTCTTGTACAGCTCAGCTTACTCTGTTGGCACAGTTTATGCTATCATTTTTTCCAGTGGAAAAGATGAGATCTGGACAGTCAGAAGCTTCATGTACTAAGTAGGACTTCAAATTCAGATGTGCTTTCTTTTAAACTGCTAGAATGCATAAATTGAAATGACTTTTTAAAAAATCATGTTGTGTCAGTGTATTTCTATCAATAATGTTATTTGCTGAGTAATATACATCTGAAAATACTCTTGGGAGTATCGTGAGAAGTAACTTACTAGCAATTTCAGTAGAATCATTATTACTTTATACCACTTCATTTATTACCAAAATTGAATCCTGTAACTTGATCATCCACCTCAGTTACAAAATTTGACCCCTAATGACTTTTGAATGTTCTCCAAATTATATCTGTCCTTAAATAGTAAAAATTGGCAAGCTGTGAGAATTAAATGAGACCAGGTCAACAAATATTAGTTATGCAACTTGCATGTGCTAGGCAGTATGATAGGCAATGGGAATGCAGCAATGAATATGAAGTTCTACTCTCATACATCTGACGTTCTAGTACTAAGATGTTAAGGGAAAGATTTTAATAATCCTGGAAAAAATAGGTATTGCTAATGATGCCAATAATTTCTGAAGACAATTTTAATAGAATTCCAAGAAAAGATTTGAAGTATTCTTTTAAAGTCAAATGTGTTTCCTATGTACAAACAAGGATGGTTTAAAACATACTTTTCTTTAGAGCCTTAACTATCTTTGGAAAGTCCAAACTCAGAAATGGAAGTAGGTAATTGAATTATATTGGATAAACTTAAAGAATCCAGATAGTACTGAATTTAACCCAAACATTCAAATGAAATGTTTGAACTCCTTGTCCAGCACCTAGAGGTTTGGATATTTCACCAGCCAACTGCCTTGTATTTATGAGTTTTGAGCAGATACTTGATAATAAGTAGGCCAAAAGTCCAGGTGGTTAACAGAATTGTTAAATATATTTAAATGTGTTCACTTTCAGATTTCAAAAGTAAGTGATATCTGCATTCTAACTAGAAAAGTAATTATAAGCAAAATTATTCACAGCTAAAATGAAAAAGGAATCTTCTGCACAAATTAAATAATAAGATTTGCCATATTTTATGATCACAGCAAGAAAGAATATATTAACACTTGGTATTTAATGATAGGTATTTTTAAAAACTTTGAAGCTACAAGTCACCATGGTAACTTAGCAAACATTATATTTGAAATGGTAGAAATCTTCTGTATACTATGGCAAATTTTGTCTCTAATTTAGCTATTTCACATTTGTTGAAGTTAATACTGCTTTTCGGTGTAACAGTATATCTCCTCGTATAAGAAAAATGCCTACCCCATCATTTGTTTAACTATACTTCCTTTGATATCTAGGCACAGTATATCTTCTTACACCAGTGCATTCTGGATCTCTTGTCAAATAAAGGAAGTAATCAGCCCATCTGCTTTGTTAACTATTCCACACTTCAGAAGATGGACTCTTTGGATGCCATGGAAGGTAAACAGAGACAATGTGTACTTAATTCACTGGTGGGCTATTTAGAGCAGAAGGATTAATTTCATAATAACTGTAAGTTTAAAATGTTGTAAAAGATAGTTTAATATATATATATATATTTTTCATTTCTCTCTAATCTAAATTGGGATAACAACCTTTCCATCTGGATTGTATTTTTGCCATGAAACACTTAAGTCTTTTGAACTGCTAACTTCAATACTCTCTTGTGATGTGTTACTTTATATTGTAGGTGATGTTGAGCTTGAATGGGAAGAAACCACCATGTAAATATTCAGACCAAAGTTTACAACTGGAAGATATTTTCAAATCCCAGGAGCCAAAATTCCCCTGTTATGCTTTTGAATTGAAACGTGCAACCTTAAAGAAATAGTTATACTTCCCTTGCTGTGCCTTATAAAATGAACAGTTGTAGGAATTTTCTAATTCAGGATAGTTACTTGTTTTATACAAAATAAATATTGTACTTTAAAATGTTTAAGAAAATATGTCCCATAGATTTTGCAGGTCCTCCATATTTTGGAATAAGCCAAATATAAAATTATTATTATATTAGTATTAATGTTTCCTTGTGGATTTTCCCTATGTATCAGATTTAATTTTGAACAAAAGCTGTAAATGTTGATTCAGTAGTGTTATTTTGGCCTCCAGGGTGTTGACGTTTCTTGTGGAAGATTTCCAGGACTGTCATAATGATCTGTACTTCACGTATGCCCCTGTGTTTTGAGTCCTCTGTTTTATGAGTGCTGAGATATCATCTTATGATCCTGAACAGCTGAACAGTAACCCCCTGGCACTGAAGGGATTACTTAGCCTTTATACAGCACACAGTAGCTCTTTAGGGGAACTTGGGGCTATTTAAATTGCATTGTGATCTTCAAAAAGGAACACTAAAAGTGCAATTGCACATATGAAGTTAGAGAGTACCTTTCTAGCCTGCCTACATTTATACACTGTTGGGTTATACCATTGTATTGTATATTGAAATGCATAGTTAAATGTATCAGGGTATTTGTGCGTTATGTTAATTTTGAAGGGTTTCTTCAGCAGAAATGTATGAAACCAGTAATAAAATTATGCAGAGTGTTGCAAGCTCATGAGCTAATGCTGTACTGCTGCGGTGCCAATGGAGACTTCTGAACGGATGACATGAAGTGGTCTTTATTTCACTCCCAAGGGCGATCATGGAGCAGTATATTTGATGGAACAGAAAACAATGAAATTAAACATGTAATAAATTAGAGATTTTTTTAAAGAAAATCTTTCAGCTTTCATTTTATTAGATATTAATAATGTCATAATAAGTTAAGCTATATGAAGTTATTTTACTATAGATTTCAATTAAAATCATAAAAATAAATGGTATCAATTATTGTATGTCTTCTGTAATAAGAATTGTTTCTTATTCTTATTTGCGCTGGAACTTACATATAGAATATGTGGTGGCCAATAAAACTGAATTTTAATGAATTAAATTGCTTCACAGCATGATTTTAGAAGTCCTTATTTAAACATAAATATGACTTTGCATTACACGTAAGATATGATGGATAATTATATTAATTATATTACATATATCAATAATGTTTTACATATAAGTAATGACATAATATAACTTGTATAATAAAAATAATTAAGACATAGTCATTTCCCAAGGCATAAACAAAGAGCAAATAGTTTCAATGTGGGATTCATTATTCAAGGAATTAAGTCCTTTATCTCATGAATAGTCTGTAGGAAAGTGTAAAATTTGCATTTTCTTTATTCGCAGAATGGAAATATAAATAAATACAATTCACTGCTGATCTAACAAATGAGTATTCTCTATAGAAAGTTAAAGAAAAATTATGAGAAGTCTGAAAGATTCAAGTTGAGGTTTAAATTCTTGTTTTATCCTGTTAGTCATTGATGTATGACAAATTGGTATGACCAGTATGGGGTTTTTATTCATGAAAGACAGAAAACAACCAGTGGAAAGCACTGATAATTTTACTTTTTAACATATTAAATGATAAAAACAAAAAATAGCTCAATCTATAGGGCAGGCCATGTTCTATAATATCTGTATAAGTCAGACACTCGTATGTAGTAAATAGGTAAGACACATATATATGAGTATGAATGTATGTAAAACAAAGTATTATTATTAGTTCTTTTTTAA
>NW_004624750.1:17520244-17604577 GCF_000247695.1 Heterocephalus glaber | reverse complement strand
TTTAGGGCTTGAAATACATCACTCCAAGCTCTTCTTGCCTTGAGGGTTTGCATTGAGAAGTCTGCTGTGATTCTGATGGGTTTTCCTTTTTATGTGAGTTATTTTTTTACCTAACTGCTTTAGAACTTTGTTCTTCTGTTGGGATTCTGGAATCTTAACAATTATATTCCTCTGTGTAGATTTTTTTTTTATCAAGGCTAGTTGGAGTTCTATATGCCTCACTTATCTGTATGTCAAGTTCTTCTCCCCTGCTTGGGATGTTTTGTGCCATCACTTCTGTGAACAGTTTTTTTATGTGATCTGCACTCTCTCCTGTTTTTTCATTGACTCCAATCAGTCTTATGCTTTTCTTCTTTGCATTGTCTAGTAGCTGCTGGATTGATTTCTCACGGTCCCTTACAATTTTAAAGGAATTTTTTTTTCCTAGTCACTAATTGCAATCTTATTTTCTATGTCTGAAATTCTGTCCTCACATTGACTCATTCTGTTGCATAGACTTTCAGTGGAGTTTTTAATCTCCTAGAAATCTGTTTGCATCTGTTTTATGGATTCTATTTGTTTCCTATGTTGGGATTCCATCATGTTCCTCAGCTCCTCTATTTTTTTATCTGTGTCCTCTCTAGATTTATTTATCATGTCTTGCACTCTGGACACAATCTCTGCTGTTATGTGAGAGATTATTTCTGATTTGATTTTTTTCCAGATCCTCTTTCGTTGCTAGTTCAGGGATTCCAGGTGGTTGAATATCAGGGTGTTCCACCTTGTTTCCCTTTGAGGTTGCTGTAGGGGATCTGGAAATCTGGTTCTGAGGCTTGTTTATGTGTCTTCTTATTTCGATGTGGGGGGAGGGTACTGCTGGTGCCCACACGACTCACCTCCTCTGTGCTGGGAGCAGTGGGAGGTTGGTCTGGAAGCCTCCTACTCTGCACTGGGAGCTGTGGCACACCAACCCAGAAGCCTCCTCTGTGCTGGGAGCTGTGGTGTGCTGACCCATAAGCCTCCTCTGCCAACTCAGAGGTTTTTAAACTTGTAGTCAGACTGCCCCTCCCTCTAGGAAGTCAGACTGTTGCAAACATTTATATCACACAACTAAAATTAAGACACTTTCATAACAAAAGCCAAAACAAAGGCCAGAACTTATGAAACAAAAACCAGAATCTATGAAACAAATAGCCAGAGCCTATGAAATTAATAGTAACTATCTATGAAGCAAAAAGACCAAAGTTAAAACCTATGGAACAAAACCAAACTCTTACCTCTGACCAGTAATGTTGTTGCAAGACCTCCAAAATGATACAGAGGGAAGAGAGATAACTCCCAAACCTGCTAGATATCTGAAACATGAGTTTGTGTTCTCCAAAATTGAAGAATGAATTCTAGGAACAATGGCGGTTAAGAGTAGGAAAAATTTATTGGGAAAAAGAAAGCTTGTGCCTAAGAGAGACAGAAGGGGGACCAGAGAGTGGGTTGCTCCTCACATTTTTTGATGGAATATCAATGCCCCCTTTTTATTGGCTTTCCTTGACTTTTGGGGGGAAATGAATTCATCCTCAGTTCATTCCCAGAGCACTAGACTAGAAGAGATGAGAAGTCACAGGCTTTGCAATAGGTGAGTATGAGATCAGTTCTTAATTGCACATTTTATTTGAAGTATCAGCTCAACCAAATTCCTAAAAGTCAAGAGCAAGTGTACTTCACAAGACTGTTATGAGTATTAGTCACAGTTACTTTTACAGACACATCCTACCTATAATAATGCTCCATAAATTCTTCCTTCCTCATTCTTTTTTGAAGTAGTAGGACACTCAGACCGCCAGCAAAGTTGGCTAGGTAATCATAAAATTTATCTTACCCTATGGACCCAATAAGATAAGTGTCTTATCCACAAATGTTGAATCCATGACATATAATTTTAGAGTGATCCTTTTACATAAAATTGCATTTTTGACTAATCAAGATTAGCTTCTCAAAAATTTGGACTATAATGTAATGATTTGTAGAAGAAAAGAGAAGCAAACACCAAAGGTTCAGATCTCAACAAGCATAGGATATCAAAACAGTCATTTTTTATAAAAAGAAATGAGAAATAAATAGATTAGACCCTCAAATATTTCACAAATTGCTATCACCATAACAAGCTCTAATCAATGAAAAAGTATCTTAATACACTGGTTGTTAGCCTCACAAAGAAATTTCCAGCGCTGACAATTAGATGGATGGAAGGAAGGAGGAAAAAAAGGATAGATGGATGGATGGATGGATGGATGGATGGATGGACAGATATAACATCAGATAACTCATACTATCACTGAATAGTTCTGGTCAAGGAAAGGTAGCTTCTGCCTGAGAATTGCCCATAAAAGTAAGCCACCAAAAATGTATAGCAGACCTTCCATGCCCAAAGATTCATAGAAAAGAGATGTGGTCAATAACTTGGAAACTGACAGTATCAATAGTGTGGGAGGTTTTTTTCAATGACAATGATTATAAATGACAATGATAATAAAATTAGTAATTCTGGCTAGTAGCAGAACTGCTAAAAATGTACAGGGTTTCCCAGAGCTTATGTAAAAAATTTTCAAATAAATCCTGTATTATTTTTATCACATAAAATGTGTTCAGTTTTTACTGCAGTCGTCTTTTATGCTGTGTGCTTATTCAAAATTAACATCTTGAAAGTAGTAGGCAAAGAGTGTGGGTAGCATCCCTTACTTCCCTTCGTATGGTCCAAAAGAAGATGTGAGCACTCATAAAACGGAGGTTTGGGAACCTGGAAAGAACATTTCTCTGCACATCTGAGCTGAAAGTATGGCCACTCAAACCCAAGTCAAATAGAAAACAATGTCTCCATGTGTTTTTTGTTTCAACTGTGACGGAAAGGACTGGTTTAGCATATAACAGAAATTTTGCTTTACTTTCCCATCCCTGTTTTCTTTCCCTCATTTTTCTTTTTCCTACTGTGCTCTTCTCTATTTTTATTTTTTATTTGTTGTCCTTTTCTCTCTCCTTCCTTTCTTCTTTTTAGAAAAATTTCCTTTACTCCACCTGCCAGTTTCTGCCTTTAGAAGGAGAATGCTACAGATTCATAAAACTATAAATGTGCCAAATAATGAAAAAATAAAAAAGCTGACAAGCCCTGATTCCATAAATGGCAAAGTCAACCTTCCTCTGGAAGAGAGACACTCAAATATTTCACAAATTACTACCACCAGTGACAAGCTCTAATCAGTGGAAAAGTATCTTGGATACACGATGGTTAGCTTCTCAAAGAAATTTCCAAGTGCTGAATAAAGAAAAATCTTGAGTTAAATTTTAGTCCCTCAAAATCATAATTAATAATTACTATTTTTCATTAATAGAATGGAAATTTACTTTCCTGAAGATACTCAATGAAAGAGGTTTTAAAGGGATTTTACAGTAGAGATTGTTATAAAGTGATCCCTCTGGGGCTCTTCCATGAGACTAAATTATCTCCTGTAACCTCCACACTAATGAAGGAAGAGAAGGCAATGCAAATTCTTCTTCAATTGAAAACAGAGTTTTGTTCATCAACCCATAAGACTCCAGATCCCTTGTCAAGTTTTCTAACTGCACTATCATCATATCTTCAAGCTATATTTTCCAAATACTTGAGGCAAATACAAAAGAATAATGGCAAAGAAAACATGACCCAAAGTGCAAATAGAAATCAAAGATTTCCAGTTCAGTAGAGCCAAGGAATTTGATTGCAGGACTTAGTGATCATTTACCCAAGTCAAGAGGAAAACTGTTGGACTGAAACAAACGAAAGAGGTTGTGAAATCCTCTGGTGACATTGAGGACATTTTACCCTATCCAAAGATTAACTTGGGGTGGACATAACTGAAAGAATGTGCCTTGAAGACATGCCTTATAAATACTGAAACTCATTGTTTTTTTTCAAGAGATTAATCCCAGCAGCAGGAAGGTATGACATGATTCTAACAAAAGAAGCTAATCTGGGAGTTCCTCTTGATTAGCTTGGCCATTCTACGTAAAAGGTCACAATGGTAATCAGAAAAGGTATCTCTGAACTGTGCAATACAGAAGGTGTCAAAATGAAATTAATCTACCCACAGAGACCAATGATTCATACAATTTAGTTCTTGTGTTAAAAGGTTTGGCCAGGGGAAGTCAGAGAGTGTTCTTGAGGGCTTCCAGAAAGTTAAACCAAGAAAGAGAAATACAAATTTCACTGTTGTTCCTTTCGACTTTTGTCACCTCCATGACTAGTCATCTTCTTTCCTACCCTCAACAGTCAGGAATAATCTGAATTCCACAACACAAAAGGGAAACAGTTATCACCCCAACAACTGCACCAATTAAGTCTGCTCTAGTATTGAGGTAAATGAGACGTGTAATTGGAAGAAGTAGATACAGTTCTGTAAAATAAGAAAATTAGTAAGCATCACCTGAAATAGAAATTATTTGGTCAGTAAAGTTAAATCATTCTTAGTGTACAGCAATGGGGTGGTCATGAAGGCAGGCAAAGAACAAAGAGAAGGAAGATTATAAAATAAAAAAGAAAAATACCTAATAGTAAAAATATCAATGGTATGATTTATGAAAATTCAAAGGAACAAATATTTTGCTTATACTATAAATGATGAAGATGAAGGATAGTTGAGAAAAGGGGAAAACATGAAGTATGGCAAGAGATTCTGTATTAGCATTTCAAGCAGTTTATAAGTTAAAACTGGGTAATGTTCCCAAGGTAATTTGAAAAACACTTTTTGACGTTTAGAATATATGTTCCCATAGAAACATAGTTGAAGAAATGTGAATTATGTTCCTAGGTTACCTGTGAATTCTATTTAAATCAAATATCTAGGTAAAATCATATTAATCTGTATTTTGAATCAGTAGAAAAGAAAGCTGTTGCATTGGAAAAAGAATGAGTTATATGAAGGTGAAATAATGAAGGAAATAATTTTATGGAGCTCTGATAAGAACGTGTAAGGAATATCAAGAGGCTTAAATGCAGATGGCACCAGATCTTAATTTAGGTCCACTTTCATGTCTTTGTTCTCTAGCTACACCCTTTCCCTGAAGAATCCAATCCAGTCTGTGGCTTTAAATACCACTAGTGTGTTGAGATTGCCCAAATTTACACCTTCAGATCAGACCTCCCCACTGAGCACCAGGAAGCAAACTCAATGCTGCTTGTCTAAAAGATATCTCAAACATGTTAAATGTCCCAAACTTAATTCCCATCTCCCTACCTCCCACCCTTTTCCCTTTGTCAGTTATTCCCAACTCTTTCCTTCTGTGTCTGACTCCTCTTCTGTCTCACACTGTAAACCTCGTCCTTTAGCACATCCTAGCAGTTCTGCTTCTAACATACCTCCGGAACCCCACCACCACCATTTATCCCATTCTCTGTTCTACTACCTTCATCCAAGTCACCATCTTCTCTTACCTATACTACGGCAACTTCCCCTTCACTGATCTCCTTGTCTTATTCTTGCCTCCAAAAATCAATTTGCAACAATGTGATCAGAAAGATTCAGCTGTACCTTAAGTCAGATCATGTCTGTCCTCTACTCAACACCCTCTTTCAGGTCTCATCCCACTCAAGGCAAAGAAAGTGCTCAGTTTGCCTTGTGAGACCTCTGGCCACCTCCCCACTCTCTGAGCTCACTCCTCCTGCCTTTCTCTGGAGCACACAGCTCTGCCTCATGGGCCACTTCACTTGTCCTTAAGCATTCCAGTTCTGATGCTTCCTTGGGGCTGTCATTTCTGCTGCTGCCATTGCCCCAAATCCTCTTCTGCTGGTCCTCCACCACTCACATGAACACATATCACCTCACCTCCTTGCATCTTTGCTGAAAGTCCTCATACACTTTAAAAAAACTCCAATGCTCACTGCAAACTTATTTTTATTCTTAGCCATTATCGTCATGGAACACACTGTATGTTTTACTTGTTTGTTTAATATCTGTTCTATTCTGCAGTGTAACCCCCACGAACACAGTAGTTTTTGTCCCCTTGACCTAGAACAATGTCAGGCATACACTGGACACTCACATATTTGTCAAGTAAATTGAATGAATAAATAATGTGAATATCTGAATAAAAAACAAATGGTTATCTTTTCCCTTTCTCAAAAGTGCTCTGTTAATATTGTTCTTATTTATAATTCATTGCAGATATATTTGCATGACAAATGGAGAGAAAATACAAAGTCTTTCCATCTCCAGTCTTAGGCAGCTACAATGATCTTTCTAAAACTCAAACCTGCAGAAACTATGGAACTTCAACATGGTTTGGAAAAAATAACCTCGATGGTCTACTCCTTCAGATCTTTCCAGCTTCATCATCTTTCCAGAGTTAATTTTATGTCACTAATGGGGAAAAAATGAGGCAGGAGAGGTTTTGAATCAGAGTTTAGTCCTGCCAGTCAATGCCTGTCAATGCTGGATCTGGGTAGCTCCTTGATTGTCGGGAATATTTTACGAGTTGGCCACTTGCCAGTCTTACGAATAACAGTCTTTAGGTGGCTGTTATTTATTCACAGAGACCCTATTCCTTTTAAGATTGTAATACAGTGGGCTTATCTACTCTTTTTTCCTTGAATTAAATGTTATACAAAACCCCAGTATTAAAGTGCATCTATTTCTGGCAGTGCTGTTTTACTTAAGGTAATAGGGACCTGAGGGGGCAGAGGTCAAGACCTGAGCAGTCAGTGCCCATCACTCCGGCGTGGCCCTTCTCATGGGGCTCAAAGGCAGAAGAAGGTCAGGCAACCTCACAGTGCACAACAAGAACAAGAAAGCCTTCCAAACAGCTAAGTCTACGATTTATCAAAATTTCCCAGGTAACTGAAATGCACTCTGCTGTCTTCTCCTCCTCTGTTTAGTGTGTGACAAACGGCAACATCTCCAAATGGCAGGAAACAACAAGACAAGAAATATGTCAGCATCTGTGTCACACAGGAGATGGAACATTATGCAGTTTTGCACAGACGATAGGCTCTCGGGGGAGTAATTAGGCTTTGGCGCACTTCTTGCAGGCGCTACCTCAGCTTCTCTGCCAGAGGCTTCTGAGAAAAGGTTTGTTGTTTCAGTTTCAAAGCTGCATTTGAGATGGGCTCTTTGAACAGAGTGCATGTGGGGACAAGAGACACAAGTGGTTAGCAAGCAGGGCTCGAGTGCACATTCTGTCTCTGAGCCTTATGTCCACGGCAGGTTTATTTTTCAGAAATCTAATAAAAACTGAGATTAAAAAATGTAAAGTGGAGTTTCTAACTGCTCTAAAATATGATTTTTATCTCAGATACGAAGGTGAGGGAGTCTCAAAGGAGCCTCAAAAGAGTCGGGCCTTTTGTGACTGGACTGGACAAGTTTTCCTTCAAATTGAGAAAGAAGACCATCTGTAATTTTCCAGGCTCAGTTTGTGCCAAACAAAATCAACCCAAAGTGTCAGTCCACTTTGAAGAAGGGCTATTGCCAATGCAAATGTAATAAAAATGTCCCTAAATTGAGGTGAAACACATACACAAGTCAATACTTGTACTTTACACACTTTCTAACACTTCCACGGCAGCCCTCTCCTTCTCCGGCTTCCTTACAACATAACCAGTTCCCTGGAGGACAGAGAGGGCCAAGCAGGCCTGGCAGAACAAACTGGCCAGACATCCGTCCTCAGCCTATCACTGCTTTGGAACAACCAAGAAAAAACAGCAGTCATTTCTGGACACGATTATATTTATCTAGTTTTTAGGACAGAACTAATTGCAATAAAGGCTTGAATAGCCCCTCAATGAATGTGGGACTTCTAATGGCTATTTGTAACTTTACCATACATCTAGCTTCTCTCTCCCACACACCCATATACACACAGAGTCGCACACATCATATCCACACTATTCACTCACACACTACACACAAACATAACCTGCACACACACCATACACCACTGAAAGACACTACTCATACATACTACATGTAGACACACACATATCCACTAGATACACGCACGCATGTGCACATACAACATGCATATGCCACACAAAATACACATAAATTCGGGCTCCATCTACATACTATATACCAATGCACACATATTATATGTCCACTATATATGTCATACACAACATGCACAAATGTATAACATTTACAAATGTACCGCACACACATACATATATATACCACATCTAAATCCACAACACACACATATACATCACATTAAATGCTAATATACATACACTCATTATGACAGACACATATAACACATGTGTGCGCTGTGCACAAAGATATACCAGTACACCATATATATATATACACACATATATATACACATTATGATACACACACACATCCACACTCAATGCACTTAGATACACAATCACACCACTTACAAGTGCATACCCTACAGTCATACCACACCTAAGGCATACATATACCATATACAAATTCATCATATGCAAACATATACACATCACATAAAAAGTGACATATAAACCACATATGAATACCCGTATGTACACACCACACACAATGCATGCACAAAAGTACATGCACAAAAGCATATACTATACTACATACATATGACCATGTACAAGCCACATATATACAACCAAACAACTTATAAATGCAAGCAACAGACATATATATGCCACATCACACATATCACATACGAATTCATCTTCGAACAAGTTCCCAGGGGAAACTAGGAAAGAAAAATCTATGGGAGAAATTTAAAAATTTTATTTTCACTTTGAATTTCATCAGCCTGACTTTGGGAACCATAGTAAATTGCTACCTAGAATCATCATTGTTGCTTTTACTCATGCAATGTGTGGTTCAAAATGAGATCTTTTAGCAAAGTACAATGGTGCACACCTATAATCTCAGTGCCCAGGAGGCTGAGGCAGGAAGATTGTTCAAGGCCAGCTTGGGCTATGTAGTGAGTTCAAGGTCAGCCTGAACCACATAGTGAAACTCTGTGTCAAAAAACAAAAACAAAAACAAAAAACCAAACAAACCAAAAATAAAAGATCATTTAGCATTTTCTACATTACCAAAAGGCACCAGGACCTAAGAGCTTCATATTCCTTGCTTCACTGGCCCATGTGCCCACACAATGCACCTGCAGAGAAAGTTTAGAATAGCAGTTTGCCCTTAGAAATCACTTTTATTTTGCCTATTAGCATTAACCCTTACAGTTTTTTAGAGGAGCTCTTAATTTCCAAATATAGAATCTATAATAAAACAAAGACATTTCTACAATATCTACATTATCCCCTGATTTCCAGACTAGCCTCTAGCTATAAGTACATGAAACAATCATTGCTAGTTCCTGGCACCCCTACACCGTTCAGCTTTAACTTTAACTAACAGCACTAAAGAATCTGCCCACCACCTATGAGGACAGATCCTAGACCAGCAGATGACGAGTCTAAGCTGAATGCAGTGGTGCTACAAGCAAAGAGCCCTTGTTCAAGTCAACCGCAGCTCTCAGTGGAATGTGAAGCTCTCCCTATGGATCACTGCAGAGTTAATTGTTCTCACTACATGAAAGCTATGCCAACCCGTGTGCCATTCCTCTTTTGGATGCCAGTGGCCATGCTTGCCTCAAGTATATGCTCTAGGAAGGCAGTGTACATGGTGGTTTTGTTTAATAAATAGTTCTCAACTCAGGAGGAAGCCAACTCCTTCTCTCTTGGGCATCCTCAAATAAGTCACTTACCCCTGTAAAGCATTGGTTTTCACTAGTCAATTGAAAGCATAGCTTGTTCCTAGCTCATAGAATGGTAAGAAAAATTAAATTGAACAAAATGCTCAGCACAAGGGCTAAAAAATGTAAGCCCTTCATAAACTGCAGTTGCAATAACAGGAAAGAAATTTACAAGAAGATTTGGGGGTTCTCTTGTCAAGAAGAAAATGGAAATGTTTGCTACTGATTAGACATCTTCTCAAGCTGGTCTCCCCAATCCTATCATTTTGGTATTGTTGCCCTAATTTTGCAGATAAGAAATAGATGTAAAAAGCTATAATAACTGTCCCTGCTCCTGGGAGATGTGGTCCTGTCATCTCAGGTCATTACTGGCCTTCCTAGAAATCTTCTCCAAACCCCTTCCCCTCCCAAAGGTCCCACCAGGCTGGTGCTCCTGCAAACATGGAAGAAGTAGGACACTTCATATTGGACAAAAGGGAAGAAGATGATGACCCATCATGATTTCTGATAGGATACTCTCACATAGTAAGTGGCAAACTTGAAATCTGAGCCATGGATAGAATATCCCCAAGCCCTTTTGTTTACCCCACTACTACATAATACACTTTCTGAAGAGCCTTTCCTAGTTACCCTACAGAATTGTTTCCTTACCTCCTAAAGGCCAAACTAATAATAACAGCCCATTTTCAGAATAATGGATTCAGTCTAATGTAGGGCAATGGTGTAGCAGAAATAAACAGGAAAGGTATCAAAGCTATCTTGATTATGGAATGTGAGCCACAGTCTGGAGGACGGAAAGCCCTGCCAACAGCTTCTGAGTTACCCTATAGAAACATAGCTTCTCAAGATCACCCTGGATTTGGAAGCAACTCAACAAGACAATCACGAGTGTTTTCTAGTGGCATGTACAGGAAAGAAAACACAAAGGAAAATATTAGGGAAAAATTGTAGAAAGGAAGAGAAGGGAAGAAAGAGGAGTAAAGAAGGGAAGGAGAGAGAGAGAGAGAGAGAGAGAGAGAGAGAGAGAGAGAGAGAGAGAGGGCAATTGATTTTGTCCCAAAAGATTTGCAAGGAAACAAAAGACCCTATAAAACTAGATGACATATACAAGGAAGGGGAAGGGTAGTTGGCTCAGGAAGCCAGAATGTGCACGAGGTCAGCTAACTGAAAACATATCTACCAACAGCCCCTTCTTCATCCTATGTTCTTTATCCATCCCAGAGTGGAAGTCTCAGAAAAATCAAGCCTCTTAGGTGAGAACTGGGAAGCTACTTTCTATATGTCCTAGACAAAAGATGGGTAAAACACCACCAAAGGTTCTGGTGGATCATCACTTCCTTCTCCTCTGTCTGATACAAAAGATTCCACTTTTCCCAGGGCCATGGAAGCACAGCCCTTCTGAGAGCCTCGGAAGGAGGAAAAGGTGCTGAGAAGATTGCCAGGAAGGCCATAAGGTGAGCTGGGGTGACGGGACCCCATCTGCCCAGAGCACTACCCTAGTCAATGGGGTTCCGGGACTCACGTACCTTCCCCAACTCTGCATTTGGACTTTAATGCCTTCACATCTTAGAGAAGATTTGTTTTCAGCTGCAAAGCAGCCTGTGCTCTTTGTCTCCCACATGTTCAGGTAAACAAGGTGAGATTGTGGTGCTGGGTCCGTGTTCATCCAGAAGGAAGAGAGGCATTGCTTTTCCAGTTGCCATAAAGAATGCCAGAGGGGAAACACTATTTACAAACAATTAAAATGCACACACACACACAAAGAAGCATACATGCAGAGAACAGACTCGACAGCTCTGCTCACAGAGCCCATGTCAGTGGTCAGTGAAAAAGGCCTCTGAAAGCCAGGAAGTTGAGCTCACCTACAGAACTGATAAAAGCCCTTGTTTGACTCTCTATTGTTCTCTGTTTTGATCAAAGGCTGCCTCTCCTATCACTTTCTCCCTTGTCACGGTATCTCTTGGTCAACACTGAGACAGAAGAAAATTGCTCATTCCACATAAGAGTAATACACTCCCCTCCTTTTGTCTTTCTCAGGAAATTAGTAGCCCGTGTTCCATTAACTGGAGTGTTTTGCCTTATCTCCTTCCTATAAGTGAAGTGGGAATTTCAATGACATAATTTAGAATTACTCTGTCCAATTCATCCTAAATGAATTCTGTTCGCATTGAACATTTATCTTCAGACCTCACTAAAGATAATATTCAAGCTCACCTATAAGGCCACAATTGTCCTCTCTTCAGTGCTGGAGGCTTTAGAAACATAATGAAATGTGACAAGCTTTTGAATCAGGCTCCAGAAACTGTCTCTTTTGTGGCCAAATGGATTCCTTCCCATTTAGAACCCAGTCTCGACATTGTTTTATAATTTATTTTATAGAACAACCTGGGAAAATCTGTGCTTTCAAAATACACAATACTCTTATTGTTCCAGAACTGTCTTACAGTGATTTGTTACTTTCTCTGCTATGTATTTGAAATACGTGGTTTAAAAATAACATGTAGTCATCATCAGATGGAAGCTTCGATGTAGAATTCAATTAACAATGCTGGCTAGTGCTATGGCTTTTTACTGTGCATGATTCAGTTTCAAAAGAAAATTTATAGAGCTAAAAGTTGGGTGACATTCTTCCAGAATGTACAATTCACCTGATTGAATTTTTTATGCATGCTATCTGTTGTGGTTGGTGGGAACCTGTGCTACCTATGCCAGTGGTTAAGTAGTTTACCATCTAGCTCAGTTTCTCATTTCAAAAATAGTTCAAGTCTCAAAGAAGTTAAATGATTTTTCTAAGAGTCATACAGATCAGGTCATTTGAATTCCATTTCAATACACTTTTCACTAACTTGTATAATTGTCCAAATATCTAAAATGATGATGTTCTAACAAGACTCCACTGCTTCAAAGAGTAAATGAGATTCTTAAAATCAGTGTACTAGCTCAATTTCAGTGATACTTCGGTTCACAAATGCTCCTGTTCTCAAACAAAAGCATTTGACAAAATTTTACTTCCGTTCATAAACTGCACATTGGGTAATAGACATAATTGTGGCCATCTTCCCCACACAAACACAAATGTGCCATCTTCCTCCAAATCATAAAACAAGTTCATGAACCGAGGCATAACTGTATTCTATAGAGCAGCAGTACTATAAAAGTACCTACGTTATAGCTTATAATAAGCACAAATATCTTTTCTTTGACAGAACGTGATAGAGACAAAGCTCAGATAGATTTATCCAGTAGCAAAAGAAAGAAAGGATCTCTGGATTCTAGTCCTCGCTGTCACCATAATTGTGTGACTGTGTGATTCCTTAGTTTCACATGTAAAACTGGATGCATATTGAGGCCATACTCTTAAGTGAAATAAATAGGACACACATGTGTAAATACCGAATAGTTTCTCTGGTGTGAGAAACTGAAAGTGTAAATAAGGATTAAAATGATTAAAATGAATAATAATTGATGATATGAAATAGGAAGAAAAGATCCAAAGGGGTAAGGGAAGTGGGAGGGGAAGGGGAAAGAAAAGAAGGGAAAGGAAAAATTATGAGAAAAGAAAAAAATGGAAACAAAGTCTTTGTAAATAGGGAAGGGTAGAAGGGGTGAAGGGAGGACAGGAAATGGGGAAAAAATAAGAACAAAGATACATCATGTAAAGGTACAAGTTCCCAAAGATAAATTCAAATGTATTGTATACGTAAAATGTACGAATAAAAGAATTTAAGGAAAAAAATAAAAGATAAGCACTTTGCTTAAGATTCTCAGGTATTTGTTGGACTCAGTAACAATTGAGATCCCCTTGTACACCAAGATCTATCATCCTCTGCTCTGTTGACCAGGAAATTGATTTAAGAGCTCCCCTCCCTGACTGTTCCAAGGTGCCTCACTTCCCCCACATAGTGGAGTCCTTAATGATGGTCACGGTGGAGTCCACCCGTGAACCAGCACTGATGGAAAAAAACCAACCCACAATTTCTCATAAGCCACTGCAGCAAAGACTTAGCTTTCTACCAACAACTGTTCATTCCCTTTTTAGTAACTGAATTCCTTACATGAATTTTCATTGAGTTTTGGGGCTTCTAACTATAGGGAGCAATTCCTGTCCTCTCTTAAAAGTAGGCGTGTCTCTGTAACTGAGTTCTGACTAACATGATGTGAGCCAGAAGTGATGTGCATAGTGTCTTCTACTTCTTCTTTTACCTTTCCTACTATCTAGGGAAGAGTTGCTATAGCCAAACTGAACACAGGGATGGGAACTGTATTACATATAACTGAGTCAGTACACCGCTCTTCTATTGCCTGCTCTTTCTGTGACTCATTTTGTTTAACCCTCTGCACTGTGAGCCTCTTTGTTTTAATGGCTTAGATGCTTCCCACAATGGCAGAGCCATCAGTGACTACCAGATGGAAGAAAAATGAGGAATCCAGGCAGGATCCTTCAGCCTTATATTCAATTCAGTGTTGCCTAGCCTACAGCATTACAGTCCTAACTACACAAAAATAATTTTAATCGTAAACTAAGACATCTAAAGTTTTAAAATTCTGGAAAGGACTTGTTGGCCACTCAGGCCAATGATGCTGTTGTTTGGTTTGGTTTGATTGTTTGGAGATAGGGTCTCATTATATAGTTTGATCTGGAACCCAGTAGGTATTCCAGGGATCCTCCTGCTTCAGCCCCCTGAAAGCTGGGATTATAGGAGTGTGCCACTGCATCCAGATCCTATAATGTTTTCCCACATTCAGTGTAAAATAATAAATTTATAGTTAACATATTACAGCTAAATATTACTTTTCAAAACTTTCAATGTCAATAAATTGTCACACACTATAGAACCACGGTGCTCTGAATATAAACACTAGAGCCACCAATAATACTCAGTATTGGGTTGCAGTATGTACCAGATTATCTTTAGAAAGCTGTCCCTTTAAATGAAAGATCTTTCTGAATTCTGAAATCCCAGGAATACAAGGACCAGATATCACCAACTTTTCTGGCAGTACACTACCACATTTATAAAATTTTCACTTTGCTAGTCCGTTCACTTTCCTTCAACGCTGACCCAATTCATTCATTTTTATGTGAGTATGTAAAATCAAGGTCATATATTTTACTAGTATTCATCTTGCCAGCAAAGAATAAGCCACAAGTTGGTCATGATAATTATGGCAGATAGTAGACTGGTTCGTTCACCATCCACTGCAATCCCCTTCTAGCATGCCTTCCTGTAGACTACAGGCTAGACAGTTAAGTCTCATATTTCCCCCTGAGGATTCTGCATAGGACCCAGGTTTTCCTAAGCTCATATTCTCATGCCTTGTATTAAATCTGTTTCTGTTTCTACTAGCTAACCCAGATCGCATTGCTGTAACTCAGACTCCTGATTGCTGGAGTAATATTTCAATTTCTTTCTTCTCTAAGGATTCTTTTATGAGTAGAGACCCATAAAACATTCTTTATACCTGTCTTCTTACCACTGACACTTTTCACATTATTTCATTGAGGGAGAAGGAAGGGAAGCTAGGTTTTAGGAGCTGTGAGTGCTAATCAGTCATGTTAATAGCTCCTCTATTATTCCAGATTGACTCACTAGCCATCTGTGGAGACACATAGTCATTTTCACACTGATACTCATGTGGCAGCAAAAACTGGGTGACTATGCAGGGAAGCTGAACTCTTGGATGAGTCTATATCTGATAACTTACTGTATCTTAGAGACTGCAGGACTGAGCAACAAGAGACAGGACCATCAAAAACCTTGTTGGTAAAACTGTTGTTAAATCATCTTCATGTAAGTTTGTAGTTCTCCAAACTCTAAGCCTGGTTCCCGAGCAGCAACAGCAGTAGCACCCAGAAACATCTTAGAAATAGAGATTGTTGCACACATAAATATACTTCAGACCTACTGAATCAGAAATGCTGAAAGTTGGGCCCACGAACCCATATTTTAGCCAAACCTCCCAGTGACTCATGCTTGCTTAAGTTGGAGGACCACTGACTCTAGTTGCCTGACCCTACTTTAGGTTAGATGGAGCTTAAGAAGAATTACGGCAGAGCAGCAAAGAGTTGAAGAAATAGGTGCTTGATTTTAGTATATGTGCTGCCGAAGCAAGCACAATATAGGTGTTTGATTTAATGAAGGCTATTTTAGAAATCAATGTAAAACTTTATTATCTATAATAAATTTACTATAAATTTAATTCATTTCACATATCAAATGAAAAAAAGTTTCATAAAAAGACCATTGGATTGTGAACCTGAATAATTGGACTTGAATCTAGGATTTTCAACTAATAATTAAGCAACTTTGAATGAATCCCTTAAGTTTTCTGAACTCTTAACTTTTGTTTTCTCATTTGTGAAATAAAAGAATGGGATAAAATACTCTTCAATGCTTACAAATTTTATTTTCTATGAGTTCTGGGCAAAGCGAACACTATTTTCCCTGATTAAGAGCATGCAACTTCCTGCATACCATGCTGTTTCCAGTATAAATGAGAGATAGAAATTTCACAGGATTCTATGTCTCTAATTAGAAGCTGCGCCTGGAGAAAAATTACTGAAAGATTTGTAGTTCTCCATCCCAAGCCCATAGTCTAGGAGTATATTCCAGCTTGATTCAGATCTGTTGAAATCCGTTGGATATGAGACAGGGCTAGAGAATGAAAACAGGAAAGAGGGATTAGAGGAGGGAGGGAGGAGGGGGGTGGGAGGGAAGGGATGGGGATTAAAAATGAAACAAGCTGGGGAGGGGGAGGGGAAAGGAAAGAAGGGAGTGGATTAATACGAGAAAATGGAAAAATGGAAACAAAGTCTTTGTAAATAGGGAGGGATGGAGGGGTTGAAGGGGCAGGGGAAGGGGGAAAAATAAGAACCAAGATAGATTACGTACAGGTGCAAATTTCCAATGATGAATGTCATTACATTGAATACCTAAATTGTACCAATAAAATAATATTTTTTAAAAAATGAAACAAGCTGTATTGTACAAATGTACCCACGCTCTAAGATGATTGTAAACTGCATGTCCTGCAAACATGTACTAATAAATAAATTTTAAATATTTTTTAAAAGAAAAATAAATAAATAAAACCTGCCATGGAAAAAAATACACTGGGAATGATCCTTGGAAATATGTACAAATAATGCATATGTCTCTCATGTTATTAATAATTTTGCTTGCACATGTGATATGAATATTAAGGACTAGATTTGAACATCAGAGTTGTGTGTATGTGTGTGTTTGTGTGTGTGTGTGAATTAAATGTTGTAATCGCCTCCCAATATTTAGGAATTGAGATTCGTTGGAATTCAGCCAAGACTGAGGCTGGTAGTCACTACACTTCAGAAAACTATACTTAATGAAAAACAAAATGTATCTTTGAACAATGTCAAAACATTCCAACATGGACGGTAGATGGTGTCCATTCGGGAAGACTGAAAATTTTAGAGAAAAAGAGGAAAAGTCCCTACAAACTGAGACTATATCTTTCTTCCCAACAACTGTCATGGCAGATAGTAAATGAATAAAGGCTGAGAGTTAGAATATTGTAACTCTTTGTATATAATCACAAATACTGTGTACCCATCTCTGCCCATCACCACTGGAATTTTGACAACTTGTTGGAAAAGATCTGGGACTATCTGAAACTAGTGAGAATCTACACCAAACCCAAAGGCCAATTACCAGATTACACATCTCCCATGGTGCTGCCTCACTCCAGGACCACTGTGGAGGATTTCTGCATGAAGATTCACAAAAATCTTATCAAAGAATTTAAATATGCTCTGGTCTGGGGTCTTTCTGTGAAACACAATCCTCAGAAAGTGGGTAAAGACCATACGTTGGAGGACAAGGATGGCATTCAGATCGTGAAGAAATGAAGCCCTCCCCTGCCATCTGCCGGGCCAACCACAGTGGCTTTCCCCATGACCAAGCAGCCTACTCAATTCCTTTTGTTTTTGCAGCCACTGGATCAGGATACAGGGGTGGGAAATGGAGGCACCCAAACTGGAACTTCACTTCTCTTACTGTGGTGTCACCTTTTATGTTTGAACTGCATAAAAGACCTAGTAGGCCTGTTTGCCATGTGCAATTCGTGTGTCCTTGTCAGATTTGTTTTTGGATGGGCTGAATGAGCAATGTACAGTGAAGCAGTTGCAGAAAGAGTACTTTGTAGCTTGGTCTTGAGTGTGAAATGGATAAAAATGTAACATGTAGCATCTTATTTGATGATTTGTGATGGGAGACCCTTCCAACTGCATGTGGCCTTCAGTCCTTTCAGATGATCTGTTTCACATGATACTGGAGAGAGGAGGACTTGATGTACATTATTATTCCCTACAAGGCTTCCATTTGGGGGGAGATAGTATAGTATAGCAATTGAGTAAATAACTGTGAACAGGCAGATTGGGATTTGAATGGGCAGGTCTATCTCTGATTATCTGTGGAACCCTGAACACATTATTCAATCCTTATGATCCTCTGTTTCTTCATGTAACATGGGGATATTAATAACACCTTCCAAAGTGGTGATTGTTACTACTAAGGGTGTCCATCATTTGTAAACTTAGTGTAAATGACATATTCAGGGCACGGGCCGGGGATTTACCTCAGTGATTTCACTGCCTGCTGCGCAAGCGTAAGGACCCGAGTTAGATCCCCGGTACCAAAAAAAGCAAAAACAAAACAAAACAATATTCAGGGCATGTTGGCTCCTGTTGTTACTGGGTCCATTCCTTTATTAGCTTCCCTATTCAGAACACACCTCTACATCATCAGTATTGGGCTGAACGTTGAGCTGAACCTTGCTGCCAGCGGGGCTGTCTCCTTTTCTGTAGTTAAGCCTTTCTGCTTGAAGCTCCAGGGCAGTCCTGGCCTCAACCCCATAGCCTGTGTGAAGGTAGGGAGAACATTACAAGTGAGTCATCCAATGTGATCAGAGCAGGTCTGTGCATACACACGGAGGTGGGAGATTGAGTTAGAAGAGGCTGGCATCAGGACTAGTCAAGAGGGCCCTAAGGGCATAATCAGAAATTGTAGGTGCTGGGGAGGAGATTTAAAGGAATAGCTCTGATTATGTGAAGCCAGTTGGCACTAATCTTTATGTGGTAGGTTACTGAGAAGATAGGTAGAGGGTAGGTATAGGCACGTAGAAACGGAGGAGCGATCGAAACTTGATAACTGATGAACTGATAGATATGTTTTCTGAAAGAAGTCAAAAGATTGAGTATGGACTACAAGGATAGAGTAATCCCTGAGAAAATCAGAAAAGTGAACAGATTTGTAGGAAGACTAAGTTTGATTCTGTCTTCAAATGAGATGAACCAGAGCTTTCAGTAGGTTGTGAAGGATGAGCAGGTTGGATTAGCCACATACTCAGCTTTTGTCCAGTGCTCGTTCTGTTATTCTAGATACGAGTTCTGGAACTTTGGCTTAGCACTGTCCTCAGACCTAGGAGATAAGCCCCTCATGCCTCAGAGGCTAGTCATTTTTCAGAATACAGACCTTGTCACAGGCACATTAATGATAGAGGCCATGACCTAGACCCTTCCCCATCTTTGCAGGGAAACATGAGAATGGCTGTATGCATGGGATTTCCAGCAAGGTTTACTCCAGCCAGAGCATATTGGACTTTTAGGGAATCTTCATGCAGCTGGCTCCCCTCGTAAGTCAATGTCTGCCATATTCTCAAGCTGCATCAGCACCCAGAGGACAATAAAGGCTAGAGCTTACCTTTTTGGGAAGCCCTTTCCTAGAGTCTTCAACTAGTTTGTCTTTGTGTGAAGTCCTAAATTGGGTCCCCTGATTCTTGAATCAGTTGTTGGTAAAGAGAATAGAATTTGTTTTTGTGCTTTAGATAAGGTCTCGGAGTGTGGTTCAGGCTAGGCTTGAACTCTCAGCAATCCTCCTGCCTCAGCCGAGTGCTGGGTTTACAGGTGTACACCACATCCAGTGAGAATAAATTATTAAAGCAGATTTTATCCTGTAAAAAAAAATCACAAATACAATATTTTAGCTGTGTGTTTCAAGCAGGAATGAGTTGTTCTACTTTTAATGAGCCTATAGCACAATATCTTTCAAAGCTTGCAATGCCAATGGATTGAACATAAAAATTCATGCAAGTTTTATTATGTTGAACCTTATGAAACTATAAATACTCTCTGCTTTAGGCTTCCAAAAAAAGCAAATTCAAATCATTTATCCTGGTATTTTCTTTGGTCTACGAGACATTACCTACATTTTAAAAACTGATTAATACATTCTTTGTAAACGTTGAGTCACAGAAAGATAATTCTGGCACTAGAAGTGATGAAATCAATGTATGTTCACAAGACCAACCTTAAAACAAGTTTTAAGACAATTTTATTCAGAGGTAATTTCAGAGCACAGATACATTTTTCAGTAAATAGGACATAGCATTGTTCTAGAACTATTGGAGGAAAACAATAAAAAGAGTCCCAAAAATAGGTTTGAAAATTAATAGTAGTTATGGTTACACAATTCTGTGAAAACACCAAAAACCTTCCATTGAATTGTACATTTTAGAAGGTAAATTTTATGGTATATCTATTATATCTCAATAAAGTTTTGTATAGGAAATATTAGCTGCAGAGAATAGAAGAACAAACACAATCTGGACCATTCTGCAGCTCCAAGGAGGAGGTAAAGCTCATACCTGCTAAAGCCTAGACATCTGCCTGATCGCTAGCCAGCCCTTGCAGTATCATCTCTGTAATGACTGCATGTCGCAACTCACACCCTTGCCAAGTCTTGAGAGTAAGAATATATGCAGTATTAATAGTCTCTGGTGTTTCCAGCATGCTGTGTGAATTCTAGAAAGGGATCCCCTGAACATTCCTAAATGGAAACAGAGTGAGAACTGTCTTCATGCTCAATCCCATTTGAGTCTTTGTGAAAAGGCTGTTTTCTCAAATCCCATTGTCCAGTTGGGCTCACAGAGCTGATTATAGGACACAGAATATATGTAGAGAGTTGACTGCTCAGTGGTACTTGTCATTGGCAAGGAGATTATGAATCCCAAACAAAAGGCCAGAAAGTTCAGAAACATCTACATATACACAGATCCATTTTATATACAACATCAGGGTGCCTCCTTTGCATGGACTCCACATGAAGACTCTTTCACCTGTATTCTATACAGCATATTCCCACTGCATTCTACTGAAGTATTTGAGTGAAATTTAACATTGAACACTAAATGTTAGGGTTTTGGAGAGGCCCTAAAAGACCTGTCACAAACAGTAGCTTTTGTTTCCTTGAAGAGAACCTACAATTTCTAATGGGACATTGATAACACTAAGCAATGGGGAAAAGAATTCAGTGTGTTAAATTATACTTACCTTGTTTTCATGGCCTGAGACACTAGGGGATATTATTATTTTCCACTATCATCACACCTAATATTCCCAGTATTTCTTTGCCATTGAATGTTTAAATTGGTCAGAAGCCCTCTTCTTACTAACGACCATTTCTTTTCATCCCCTCAAATACTTTAGTTTGTACTTCCTGCAAATACAGACATGTTAATAATAACTATTCCTATCAATTACCAGTAACATGAGAACTGTTGCAAAAAAGACTTCAAAATCTGTCATTTTCCACAACACACATTACGTGACCCTGACTATAGCTAGAGTCTCAAAGCATGATTTTTAATATATTTTTAAACATCTCCTATTTAAAAGATGGAATCAAAAGTGTAAAGAATTTATTAAGCACCTCAGCATTATGTTTAAATGTCACAGAAAACACAAAGAAAATGAGATTTGTCCTTTAGAGAAATCACACCAGTGAGAAGGCAAGACTGACTAACAAGAGGCAATGTTAGAATGAAAGAATGATTCATTTTAACTATTCACATTCATGGACTATCAGATGGGGAAAAAACAATGTTTTGAATAAAGGGCAGTGTTCCATGTTCCATCACTGACTTGCCTATAATTCTAGAAGGAAAAAAGATATGTCAAAAATCCCTAATAAGCATTTATTTTCTGACATTCCATGCAGCTCCACACCATACAATATGTACTTAAGAGAATCAAAAAGATATAGCCCTTGTGCATGAGTTGCTTATAGCCCAAGTTTAAGTTTTCCAAACTAAGAAAAAATCTTTTTTCCCCTACTTGGCATTCAGCAGGAAGTGCCAAAAGAGAAATCTGTTCTTGCAAGAATTTCAACCAGAAACAGAAGCATTTCCATTAAAATATCGCAAATAGGACTGCTCCCCTGAGATTTCTAACCTAATTAGAAAGATGAAAACATCTTTCAGAAATTCCTCTGCTCGTGTGTTTGGAGATGACAAAAAAATCCTTGAACATATTTTCTCCTTACTATCTATGGGACGCAGCCTGTGCCACTTGAGGTACAAGGAGGCTGACAGAAACAAATTCACACGTCATTGAGAGAGAGAGAGACAGACAGAGAGCGAGAGAGGGAGAGAGAGAGAGAGAGAGAGCAGGTGAGAGTAAGAGTCCTGAGCACTGCTTAGCAATTTCCAGGCAATACTTATTTAAAATATTAATGCCTGATTGTTTTATTCCTAAATCACAATGCAGTAAGACCAAGTGGGTAGCCATAGAGCGAATGAATAAAATCAGGATTGTGTGAGACAACAACCTGAAGTTACAGGAAGCAGGGCCACCTTGGAGCCAGTACACATTTTGCTCATAGCTGCCAGCCCTGAACAGACTTCCAAACAGCTAAGCTCAGTTCAGTACATGCCCTGGACAATATGTTCAGTGTGTGTGTGTGTGTGTGTGTGTGTGTACGTGTTATTTTTATAGCATCATATAACATGCACATAGAAAAGCACAGAGAAATATGTTAACATTTTTGATAATTATTTAAGCAAATCGTCCAATCCAGACTAAGAAATAGAATGTAACCAATAGCCAGGACCCTCCAATATGCTTCTATCTTCTAGAAATAATAACTGTCTTACTTGGGTTAATCAAGTTCTTGCTTTTCTTTGCAGTGCTACTGCTGATGTATGAATTCCTAAGCAATGGAATTTGATTTTACCTGTTTTTATTTCTTAGGAACAGAAACAAAATATAGGCATTCTTTCATGTCATGATTCTTTTTTTTTTTTTTTTTTTTTTTTGGTACTGGGGATCGAACTTGGGTCCTTGTGCTTGCGCAGCAGGCGGCAAAACCCCTGAGCTAAATCCCCGGCCCTCTGTCATGATTCTTTTGCTCAACCTTAAAATTGTAATAATTTCCCATGATGCTACCTGTAACTGGTGTTCATTCATTTACATTACTGTATAGTATTCCAATTTATTTTTCCATTCCACATAAGTCTGGGGCACCTATACAAACCTTTTTCTAGGGTATATATTTCTGGACGTCGGGTCTTATGGTATATACATCTTCAGCTTTCTTCATTAATACTAAGCTTCATCTCCATGTGATCTTACATTCTAACTTTTGCCAATCTGGTCAGTGTGCCACTGTCATTTCAGTTTTAATTTTCCTAGTTGCTAAGGTGGCTGAGCACATTTTTCGATGCCTAATGATCTCCACCATTAGCAATAATCAAAATCTCCCTGTTGCGACTCTTTTGTATCCCACACTCCTATGCAGCAAGTAGCCTGACCATTTTCCAGTTGATGATGAAACTATCATATCAACTGTGCTTCCATTCCTACTGGTCACTGAAACTGTGTGCAGAGGAGGCAGTGCTTTTTTGTTAAATTCACTGCTTAATGTTATAAAGAAACATTTATTTTAAACCCCAGGCTTTATTTAGCCTTTATGCTAATTGTGGTGAAGATGCACCAGGATAAAAGATGAAACTTGAACTCTCTCCCCAGAAAGGAGCACAGAAAATAAGGATGCGAAATCCATCAATGCAGAGTTATGATAGGAGCTTATTGAATTGGCTTCTATTATGTGAGTGAAATTACGGACTTTGATATTTAGGGTAACAGTAGGATTCTCTATTCTTCTAACTGAAAGAGCTCTAGAATTTCATAGTAAGAAAGATGCAATATGCTATTATATTTCTGATAAAGGCATTCATTAACTATTTGCCTCACGTGCTCCAAATGGTCAAGGCCAAGCATTTTCTGAAATACTCTTTACATGAAATGCTCTATTTTGCAGAAATGTACCCTTCTCTGCATAGTCTTGAGTGGTAGAGCTGACAGCCTTCCTTTGCTTGGTTTTAATCTTTTAATCCTCTTAAGTCATTTGTTTTGTTGTCCTAAGCTACCTGTTTTCATTGTTTTTCTGTTATAAATCAGAAAGAAAATCTTTTCAGCAAGTACTAGGAAGTATTTCTAAAGGGACATATAAATTACTAATTCTGGTAAATATGAACTGAAATACAACTTTGTTTTTATTCCTCTCTCAGATTCCATGAATATGTATTCACCTTCTAGCTCTTTTTCTTTTATGAAAAAAGTATTTCCAAGACTCTACCACAGAATATGTATATTTCTTTAAGTGCGTAAGTACAGAGGATACACATGAATATGAAATTGCCTAAATGCATACTTTCATTAACATCAAAGAAATTGTTCAAAAGCATAAGGATACATCTTCCTTGGCCTTTTAAAAATCTTTTTATTGTTGTGTTTTTCTTTTCAAAATGAATGCCAGGGAAGCACAGATTCAGTATATGGAGGAGCAGTTATTTGTATGAAATGTGATGTACAAGTTAAGAACAGCTAACCAACTGATAGACAGGAAAAAATAAAATAAGTTGTTTAGCTAAGTTGAATACTATATTTCATCAGAAGTTACTTTATTGGAACATTCCCTTAGTCTCTTTAGGAAACATACTAAGGAGGATTAAGTATGTCAACACATTTACATTTTATCAGAGGTGCCTGTGTGGGGAAATTTTCCTAAATGGGTAAATAGGTACTTGTAGATTTCCAGAAAACATTTCTGACAAGGAAGACTTTTCTGTTTTATCTTACAACATAATTAAGATATTCTCTTTGCATTAAAATCCATTTTACATTTATATGAGAGATTATCTGCAACACAATATCCTTAGTACATAGCACAGTGTTAAGAATTTAGTAAACATTCATGCAAGGCATGGTGGTGCATGCCTGGAATCCCAGCACCCATAAATCTGAGGCAGGAGGATTACCACGAGTTTGAGGCCAGCCTAGACTACATAGTAAGGCCCTGCCTCAAAAAACCAAACAATTAAAATTACAATTAAAACAATTTAGTAAACATTTGAATGTTTGTTGAACGAATACCTGCAACTTTTTTGCAGCTTATAATTTACCTCACTTTAAAGATTTAGTTTGCAGGCTGGGGATTTACCTCCGTAGTGCCACTGCCTGCCTCACAAGCACAAGGTCTTGAGTTCAATCCCTGGTACCAAAAACAAAAATCTCATCAATAAATTATGAAAATAAAATTCAAACTGTCTCTCTTATTTGAGGGCAAAGAAAAAAATCTTTAACATTAAGGGGAAGAAAACTTCATCATCCCTGCTCTAGATATGAGGTGTTATATCAGAAAGAACACAGATGTGCTATTAGCACCACACATACATCGTCAACAAATACTGAAACCTATGTCGAGTACAATGTCCAAAAGAAGCAAAATAGAAAAAGGAAAAACACAGCCCTTTCAATCTTACTTTTGCTCCAGGGTGCTCCAATTAGCCTGGTATTCATATTTCACTTTTACCATTTATATAACTTTTTACATATTGTTCAACATGTCAAAACATTAATTTTTCTGACTGTTAAAATTAGATTTTTTTTTCTTTTTTGGTTTTCATTTGTTTGTTTGTTTGTTTTTAGGTAACAAGGATTGAGCTCAGACTTTTCACTTGCAAGGCAGGCACGGTGCCACTGAGCTAAATCCCTGGCTTCTTTTTGGTTTTTTGAGGCAGAATCTTGTTATGTAGTCCAGGGTTCCCTCACACTCATGATCCTCCTGTCTCAGCCTCCCAAGTGTTGGGATTGTACAGACCACCACACAAATTTAGGAATTTTCAAACTATTTCTCAAGAGTTCCCCAGAAGGATAGAACGCAGTGATGCTCGTACAGTAAGTGACTCCTGGTGGGCGCTCCTGCGGATTAGGTTTTCTCCTCACCCCACCTTCACAGGCAAGCAACCCCTACTCCCAGTAAGACATGGAAAAAGTCAGGAAATTTACATATTCATTACACAATTTATTTTTCTGAGAGTCCCCTTAAATCAAGGATAGGTATCATAATCTATAATTTTGGATATAAGAACTGAATTTATAGTACCAAATCTGTTACCTATATATTCTACATTTGGATTGCTACATTACCCATAATGACTTCTTTATCACTGTCACTGTTGGAAGGGAAACCAAAAAATAGCCACAGAATCCGGGTTAGAGAGAGAGAGAGAGAGAGAGAGAGTGAGAGAGGAGGGAGGCTGAAGAAGGAAAAGTGAAATAGAAATGAGAGATGAAAAAGCAATTAATGCTTCATATCAATACTATACAACTTATGGGACAAATAATGCAAAAGAATTTAGCCCAGCTAAAAATCACTGAAGTCAGCATAAAAAGGTTGAGTAATTATCTCTTCTATTAGTTAGCCTGATTTATTCAGCAATACTTTTATTGTTTTTACTATTGAGTTAACACAAATGTTAGTGGACACAATTCATCTCTTTAGCTTGACACGATTAATGGAAAAATACAGAAAGGAAGTGAATGACAAGGGACACAATGGCAAATTGGATAAAATATTTATCAAATATAGAAAATATTACCATGCATAATACATAAGGAATTGAAGTAAGAAGAGGATAATCCAAAAGAACCAGGAAAAACTTGAACAACAAATTCACAGAGGAATTCCCTATGTTGAATGATATTAAAATCTCACTAATAGTCAGGCTTGGTGGGATATACTTGTAATCTCAGCACCTGGGAGACTGAGTCAGGAGGATGGTTGTGAATTCAGGGCAGCCTAGACTATATAGCAAGGCTCTGTCTCAAAAACCATAAATAAATACATAAAATCTTACCAATAATTAAAGAAATACAATTTAAACCAGTATGATAATAAATTCACCCCTATTAGATTAATAACAAACAGGTCATTGTTCCAAAGAATGAGAGACTCACCAGTCTGGTCCAAAATCTCAAACCTAGGTCCTTAAAAGCCAGGCTTTTCCTATGAGACTTGTTAATACAAATTGCAAATTTTTACTTAATTAAAAACCAAAAAGAGGGCTGGAGATTTAGCTCAGTGTTTTCGCCCCCTGCTGCGCAAGCACAAGGACCCGAGTTCGATCCCCAGCACCAAAAAAAAACCCCAAAAAGACTCTAGAGTTTGATCTACACGTGAAGAAAAAAACTCTGAAACATGAATATACAATTACATATTGCTTGACAAATCTTTAGTGAACCAAGCATTTTTTAAAAAGAGTAACAAGGGACATAAAAAGGCTGAAAAGGCAGTCTTCTCAATGAGATGCGTGCAATGGTAGTAACAGAATTTGAGAAAGTAAATGTAGCCAGTTTGTGTTGTGTATCTGTAATCCATTTCTGACCTGGAACCATGGTGAGGAATGGACCAGTACCTACAACTACTTCCCACCATACCTACTCCCCATCCAACATCCTCCAACGCACACACAGACATGTGCACAGGTGTGTTCACACAGACCAGATCCAAAACCAGAGCTCAGGTCCCACAAGCCAGAGTCTTTTGCATCAAAGAGTGGCGGATCATCCAGTTAAAGAGGGAAACACGCGCCCAAAGAGCCAGGGAACTCCCATGTAGAGGACGAAAAGAAGTGAAATAATAAAGTTCAGTTCTTGCATCATCTGATGACATTTTAATACCATAAATTGGTCTGTGAAATAAATATTTTTCAGTAGTAAAAGTATTGTTTTACATTATACCCAAATTTCTAAAGGGTCATGTGAGAACATTAACATGAGGTCAATCAAGCAGGGAGCATTAATGAGACATTTTGATTAAAACTTAAATATTTAGAAACATTGTTTGTATTTATAATTAATATGCTCCCTTCTTTTTCATGAAACAACATACACGCTTCTCAATTTATTTCCCTACATTTGAAAAGATACAAGCTCTAAAAATACTGCGCTTTTAGCCTATCTCTACTGTAAGATAAACATTCTGACCTTGATCATAGATGGCAACTCGCTCCCAATGTTAAGCAGGAAATACAGAATGGTGAGACCTCTGTCAAATTCTACAGTTCATGGCCCTTGGAAATGGGGTGGGAGGACCACACCCAGCTCCAGCCCCACAAGGCCACACAGAAATTACAGGCATGGTGACCATAACTCTCTTCATTTTTCAAGACAGACCACAAACCAAATTTTTGCTGCAGTTTGACAATAAAGCTACATTTTTTAAAAAACACTACAGAAATAAACAAACCACATCTGATGGCCGGACATGAACTGTGTACTCCTATTTGGCTCCCCAATAACATTTACCCTAACATAATTTCATGGAGGTAGGAGGAGGTAGGGTGAACAAATCAACTTCATAATGTTAATAGGTAGAGAAAAAGTAGAAAGAATATTAAATTCAATTTTTCCAATATTAGAGTTCACATGCTTTCTGGCTCCTTTTCAATCTCTAATTTGGAATTCTTGTAACTTCACCTCTTTATCAGATCAATCATGATGAAGTTCATAAATTTATTATAGGCTATCAACTTTAATTGCTTACTTGATAGAAGTTGTTTTGAATTCAAGTAAAGTGTTGTAGATCAGGCTGACTGTGAATTTGCTATTTCCTGTCTCAGCCAGCAGTGACTTTTGTAGTCACTATCCAAAGCTCATCTTCATGGACATTTCACTGCCAGCACTCTCTTTTTGTAACTCCTCCATTAATATTTGGTTGGATTTAAGTGAAACTTGATAGTCAATTTATCTTTTCTAAACTTCAGTTGGTCCAATAGTTACCTATGACTACTAAAAGAGTGATTCTAACAAGAAGTTATTCCTCATCACTGGCCAACTGATTTTTTAAAATTCAAAGTATCTGAAATCGATGACCTGCTACCAAGTTTAATAGCAAGATTCCTGACACCCCACTAAGAATGAAGTTTCTTCTCTTAATAATGACACCACGTCTCTTCCATGGTGAAATAGGAAGGGTTTCAAAGACTCAGCTTTGTGAAACACACACAAAGACAAGTGGACACCAGAAAACAAAGTAAGATCACAAACTTCTCTATTTCTGAGAAGCGGAAATGCTGAGAAATGGAAGTTAAGGGCTATGTTCTGCAGAGAGGACCTTCAACTCTCTGACATTCTAAGTTAATGTTAGCTTTTTGATATTGGTGAAAAATGTATTATGTCCCAGTATAGCAAAGTCTGTTATATTCCCTAAAATGGAGAGAGAGGGAGTGTTAGAGACAGAGGAGAAATAGAGGTGAACAAACCAAACGGAAGCAATCAATAGAATGTTAATGGATGTGTTTAGCCTTGGCAGGAACTTAATGCTTTATATCTCCTTTTATAATCAAGTTTGGATTCATTGAAACCAAAATTAGTTTCTGTTTCCTGAGCCACTGAAAGTGGAGGAGATGGCTGAAAATGTCCTTCTGGTTAGAGTGATTGCAGTGATAGGCAGGAAGCAAGACAGGCTCCCACACTCAGCTGGCCTGGAGCTCAGTTTAACACACGTTCTGCAGAAAATGGCAACATTCAGGACTAAGTGAACCCAACCCCAAAGCAGTAACATTACCTTCCTCCACTAAATGAAAATAAACAGGAGGATGGCTAAGCTCCAAAAGAGTGAGCTGCTGCTAGGCATTATGGTCTTCATGCTTCTTTTGGAAGAAATGAGGTTTAATCCAAAGCCTACATGTGCCTTTTCAAGAATTTGCTCATCTGTCTAAGCACTTCTGTCTTCACAGGTCCTTGGATACATTTAGCAGACATATGGTTTCTAGAAACCATCTTGTCCTTTTCTATTGGTCACTGGAAATTTCTGAGATGGTCATTGGAAATTTCTATTTCGAGGAGATTCTGTCACCTTGTATTAATCACTGGGTAAGGAACACTTAATTACAGAACATCACTTTCTATTGGGAAGCATGATTGAAACAGCATAAAATTGGTAGACCTTCAGATCCTATATGGGTTCGTTATGGCCTTATCCTTAGCCCAAAGCAGTGAACAACTTACAGATTCCAAGTATTCGTGTCCACAAGCAAGCACGCTCCATTCTGTTTATTTGTTTTTCTAATAGAAGAGCCATTGTACTTTGGCCTCTGCCTCTTTAATAACACACCACAAAGAGGGGGCCAGAACCTGCACTCTGTCCGGACTTCTACCAGTTGACCCTGCTTTATTTCCTGTCCTTATAATATCTTTCATTTCCATGACAATCATTTACCATTCCCTTCTAAGACAGCTTCTTCATTTCTATCTTGATTAAAGAAAAATATAACACACGTAAATGTAGTAATATGTAAGATCCTCAAGGAACTTGAAATCCAGCATCAAGAAAACATAGAATTGACCAAAAAAACCTCACATCTCATTGTACTGGAGGGGAAACGATCTCTTGTTTAACATCTTATTAAAGAAGCAAATAGAAAAACAAAGAAACAAGTGCTCTTCTCTCTCTGAAATGCCTTTATCCTTCACAAATAATGCTATTCAATATGTGGTGATACATATGTTAATTACACAAGGAGAGGTTAGCAAGCTTGCTCATCCTTTCCCAATAATCTATTACATCTAAAATACTTAGAAGTTAGAGGAAGAAAAAAACAATTCTCATTTATTAAGTTACATACAAATAGAATATAATTATGAATGAGTTTTAAAGAAACAAATACAATAATAGTACAGTCAATCGAAACTAAATTAATCCTCTGTCTCCTCAAAAGACACAATATAGCAATAACAGGATTAGCCTGCAACCTAAGTCTCATTCAGTTTTACCATCTAGACTGCCTTGAATGAAAATTATACAACCGCTCAGATCTGCTGAAAAGCATCGCAACAGAGATAGCAAACCGTTAAGCAGATTTCTGGATTTGAGATTTTACATTTGAGTGGTACTTGAATGCTTTCAATTCTGCTCATGTACACCACAATGTTTGGAAGAAGATTTAGTTGATCTATGTGCTGCCCAAGGCCTGTAGACTCCTAACATCTGCTATATTTATTGGTTGAGAACAGATCTGGGCAAATTCAGCTCTGTGAAATTCAACAATATTCGAGTCCAGGAAGTCCTTATTGTGTGAGTGTGCATTATACCCATTGTGTTAGTTGGCTTGTAATACTGTGACAAAATAATAACTAAGATAATAAACTTAGAAGGAAAGGTTTATTTTAGCTCACAGTTTCAGAGGTTTAAGTTTATTGTCACTTAGCCTTGTGGCTTTGGCACAGGACATCATGGTAGGAACATATGATAGAGGAGCCCTGTATATCTCATGGCAGCCAGGAAGGGGGGAGAGAGGAAGAAGAAGGAGGAGAAGGAGGAAGAGGAGGAAGAGGAAGGGAGAAAGGGAGGGAGGGAGGTCACTGGGTCAAGAGCACACTCCCACTGACCTAACTTCCTACCATTTGGACCCACCTCCCAGTAACATCACAGGCTAAGGAACCAGCCTTTAACTCGATGGCCCTCAGGGCACATTCAAGATCCAAACAGTAGAACCACCCACCCTACAACTGCATGGTGGCTTAGGGAAGTCAAGTCATCACAATATAAGAATATTCTCAAAGGGGCTGATTGATCTGTTTTAATGCTAGTCATCATCGCTCCCATTTCACAACACTAGCTTGTATCTCCACATATTTCATCCTATCAACTTTGGTTAATGGTATGGCTGCTGTAGACATTAGATCAAACAATTTAAATGTAAATATATCACCAAGCAAAACGTCAAATATTGCAAAAGATTTCCTAAGGTTGATGAAAGTGATGTTGGAAAGCTTCTTGGATCTCCTCTCTCTCTCTCTCTCTCTCTCTCTCTCTCTCCTCCCCCCCATAGGAACTAATAGAAATGGATCAAGATGAGTAAATTAGTGAGTAGGAAATCAGCAAGGATGCCGGTGTGATAGACATAGCAAAAAAACCCAAAAAAGAAATATTTGAATTAAAAGGACTAAAAGAAGCCCTTAGGAAAATTGACAAAATCCCTAATTCAAAAATTAGGCTTGTTATGATAAAATTATGAAAGTCATACATAAATTTAAATTTCAGTATTTACATCATATGATTTCATCAGGAAAATTAGGCCAGAAAAAGATGATCAGCACTGGATTCAGGTGTTTATTTTCACAAAGTGCTAAATATAGAAAAATAACCTGAATTTATTTACATGTAAGAATAAACATGTTATCATCCTGAATGTTAGTTGCCCTTTGAACATGAGACCCAGCCACAGTTCTTTTATTTTTAAAATATTGTAGGTGGATTAATTTACAGGAACTTTTAGAACTGGGAGATGAGAATATATTTAAATTTCCCTTGGATAATGAAAAACCATTCAATGTTCCAGCTGTGATCCTTGCCCCAGAGAAAGTTCTAGAATCCTAACAGGCTGTATCACCTGTCAGGCAAGTCAGAGATGAGTTCTCTGACATCAGCAGGCTTCATGTATATCCTGTACACACATAACCATGTTCAATCAGCTTAGTGCTGATGGGAGGCTTTTATTCCTTATTGTAAAGGAGGCATTTCCTGTGATTAAAAGGAAGGGCTTAGAACTCTACATTCATTTTCCCAGGACTAATCAAAGAACAGGCATCAAAGAAAAAACAAAGCCTCTAAGTGCTAAATGCTAGGCCACATGCTTCAAGAGACTCAGGATGCTTAGTGGAAGAGGTCAACTTGGATACTCTGAGGTGAATGAAATCCCAAGAGGATCCTGCCCCAAATCAGTCTCACAAAGACAGAGAAATGCTGCCTGCCAACCACGGCAAAGTTGCCGGAGCTTTATTGGAAAATCACTGCTCTGTCTGTCATAAGGTAGGAAGCCCTTGATGGGAAACTGTTTGGTCTCATCCTTTTCCTTCCGAGGAGGTCACCCTGTATGGTATCAGGGGCCTTGATGTTTTGGAGATGCACAGGTCAAGCTTCAAATCCTACCTTGGTATTTATAAGCCGTGTGAATTGGACATGTTCCCTAATTCTTTCAAAGCCCCAGTTTCAATCTCTGTGATACAGAAATAGTAAAAGCTGCCTCTGAAGTTGCCAAAAGACTACAAGTAAAGCAATGCCCCCCCAAGTGCCCAATCAGGTGCAGTTTTCATAGTAGGCACACAGTAAAAAACAAAACAAAAAAAATTAGTTACCATCACTTCCTCTATGCCAAAGAAAGACAATGGGGAAGCATAACTCTTCTGGCACCTGCTGGGAAAGGAGGAACCGAAAAGGGATAAAGTGAATGTAAGAGGAAATGAAGAGGGTGACCCAGACTAACTTGGCCAGCACAACCCCCACGCTTCCACTTCACCAGGGCTGGCCTTAATGTCACATGGCTATGAGGGAGAAGATATCTGTGTGTTAGACACAAATACAAATTCAGTGCATCTGACCCGAACACTGAGCAAAGCTGCCCAGAGCAGATAATAGAATCACCCCGATCTAATCACAGACCTCAAATTCGGTCACTTCCAGGTGAGAGGTTCTGCTATCATGAGGAGGAGGCCTGCTCTGGCCTCCACATGACAGTTGTTAATGGTTCTCTGTTACAGTCAAATATGATTTTCCTATGAATGAGGGGGTTTTTTTCCCCCTCTGAGATGGTATATGAAAGGAGCTTTCTGCTAGCACTTTGAGAAAGAGATATTTGACCCAAAACCACTCCATGTTCATAAAGGTCTTCATTTTCAGGGTTTGAGCACCTTCATGTACAATCAGTCACCAAATATTTATTAAGCTTGAAAATATTTGCTGTGTCAGGCACTGTGGGTGACAGAGAAGAGGTCGAGTATGTGCATTCCACTTTCAAGGAACCTGCAACCAGCCAAGCTGCACAAGTCCTACCTGTATGAAAATAACTAACCAAGGAAAAAGAACAAAACTAATCTATGTTAAGGGATGGTATACAAGGATGCCCCCTGCCTCAGAGAGTTGTCCTGAAGCTCAGATACAAGGGTACACAGGAAGCTCCCAGCATGGACACGTGTTCTTCACAAACTAATTCTTCCCTCCCACTAGAGAGGAACAAGGTCAAAGCTGCAGCAGCAGGGAGTCACAAGGAGGTGATCAACTGCAAATGCTCCTGAGAGATTGTGACAAAAAGGAAGTCAGTACTGACCTTTTAGAAAACTGTTTCTCATGTGTGATAGAGATCAAAGCCATTTAACTGCAATGAGTTAGAAAGAAAAGCACCTCTACTGAGTGCTAAGCACACATGTGAGAGACTTGGAGGGAGGAGGAAGAGTGGAAAACATAAGGTCTCATGAAGGTCATTTTGCTTATTTTTTAAGTCTCAGCTTAAAGAGCTGATTTCTCTACAAAGCAGGAGCAGGGAAGGAATTAGAATATTCTAGAACCTACAGCAGCTCTAAGAGGAAATCAACAATGTCATGGCTTATTCTTTTTTTTTTTTTTTTTTTGGACCAGGGATCGAACACGGGACCTTGCACTTGCCAGGCAGGCACCAGAACCACTGAGCTAAATGCCCAGCCCCAGTCATGGCATATTCTTATGTCTCCAGGGAACTCAATTATAGGTGGAATCAATTCTGCTTTTCCTTTTAAATCAAACTAGTTAGAAACAAGCAAATAAATAAATAAAATAACTTTCCTAAACTTTTAAAAAAACAACAAGTAGCTTTGTTTATTTCATCACAATTCTATAAAACAGAATAAAACAGAAGAGTGGCTGTTCAGTTCTATCCCGAAGAGTTCAGATATTTTTGCCTAAGTTCTCACTAATCCGTACTGAGAGTATAAAGAGTTTATACTTCAAATCAATAAATTTTGACTTATTATACTGGTTTGTTGTAGGCCTCAGATCACTGAGTAAATATTTTAGAAAATATTAAAATGTTCATAAGCTGTTGCCCTCAGGAGATTTTAACACAATAGAGACAACAGAAAATGTAGCAATACATATAAAGGCCACTGTGACCAATGTAATAAAGCCCTAAAAGTATTCACTAATGAAGCAAAGAGAAAGCCCCGCTGGACTGAGAGAGTTTAGCAGTTTTCCTAGAGGAAAAGTGGTCTAAGTTGGGCATTGAAGAAAGCAGAAACTTTTCCAAACCAAGGGGCGTGAGAACTGGAGGAGGTGCAGGCAGGTGTTACTGCTTCTGAATCCAGGCAGGAGGAGCTAATGAGTAAAATCAAGGGGAAAGAGGTCAACGCCAAACAAGAAACCCCGACATCCCAAGAGGACAGTCAGTTATCTACTGTACCAAAACGGACTTCACTGGCCCAAACGCCCAACTGGAAGATGTGTACTTCTGGGCTCTCCTACCTAATTCGTTATCGGATTATCTCTCATGCTTCGTTTCCTAACTTCAGTATTATACCCCAAGGGCCCATCTTTTTCCCATCGGACTCTTACTGAAGAAAGAGGAAATAACTCATCCAGTGGTGGGGATTTCTTAGTAGGATTTTGAAGAAAGATGTTGGTGGTGGCTGACTCAGTCAAAACGTTTCCTTGTTCTCTTGCTGTGTTTGTCAGATACTGCTGTTGAGCAACACTGGTGAGTGTCCCCAACATGCAGCCTCATCTGATTTATCTTCCGTTACTCACTCAAACTCAGCCTTTTGCCTCTTTTTTCCCTCTGGCTCATTTAGAGTTTCACAACCTCTTACCTTTAATTGCTGAATAAGTATAAAACATTTGTGCGTCTAGCCTCATATACCATAGTCTCCAAGAAAATGTCAGAGGGCGGTTGGCTGCTCCATATGCTTCCGTATTTTGCTTTGCCATTGTTTAATTTTAAAAGATAATTTAAAAATTACCTTGCCATTTTTTCACAGATGTACATTCAAAGCAATAGATTTCTGAGGCTGTATTTTTCAGCAAGTCCCTGCCTTTGTGAAATGTGGCTGACTCAAACAAACATTCTTAAAAACTTCACCGAGTTCAGAGTGCCAGTCTCTTCCAGAAATTCATTAAAATTTTTCACTCCAATAAACCACAGAGGCAAGCACAGGTGATGGATTCTTTGGGCCTAATGGGATCCTCAAACTGACATTGAGTCACTCAGATAGAGGAAATTAGCTTTGCAGATGAAAAGCTTTTAGTGTCCCAGAGTCAGGGCCACCTCGCTTGCTCCTCTGCTCAGCCAGCACAGGAAAGGGCCTTTATATTTTACCCTAACCAACCTGACTTCTCTTTTTTTCCACTGTGTTTGCAATACATAATAACTGCAATCATCTTGACGACTTGGTACATTTCATATCTTGATCATCTTACTCCCACTTCCCCCCCTGCAATCTTCTTTCCATCTCCACGAAGTCTACTTCTCTGTTTCTTATCGTTTGTCTTTTATTTTACTCTTTAAATTATTTACAGATTGAGTTTCTCGTATAAGAGAAACCATGCAGTATTTAGTCTTCTGTCTGATTCTGACTTTTCTTAGATTATCCAAGAAAACTCCCTCTCTGCTCTTTTAGTCTCTCTTCTCTGCATTTATCTCAATATAAATAAACATGGTTTAGCTTTTTTTTTTTTTTTTTTTTTTGGTACTGGGGATCGAACTCAGGTCCTTGCGCTTGCAGGGCAGGTGGCGAAACCACTGAGCTAAATCCCCGGCCCCTGGTTTGGCTTTTGATAGAGGGTTCTAGAGCACAATTCTAGATCTGATTATTGAATAAATAGTTTGAGTTTAGTGAAAAATATGACTATGCTAAAAACAGCTAAATAAAACAAGTTTTAACGAACAAAAGCAAAGAAGTGTGTTGAGACTTTCAACAGTCTATGTATAACTTTTATAGCTCCTGCCACTGCCTACCTGTGTATGGAACAGCAAGCATTTTAAAAACATTTACTCTCTGGAGCAACAAGCATTTTTAAAACATCCACTTGAGCTAGGAAGGACTGTCAGTGCATTACAAAGTTTCTTGAACCTGCCTCTATTTCCCTGGATACATTTTCTACTCTGCCTATTATCTTTCTGTTAAATATCTTGTTAAATATCTTCTCTCTGGTAAAAATCTTCCAATATCTTCACAAATACTGAAAAGGGTCAAATGCTGGTAAGTCACTTGTTGGTGGCCAACATACAAAGGAAGCACCTGCTGTGTGGTTCCTGTCCAAGGCCATCTTCCTAGTACCCCAGTCTGTTGCTATATCCACAAATCCTTCAGTATCTCCTGAGGCTTACTAGGGGCTCAGTAACTATTTGCTGGATGTTGACTGAATTAACAAATAAAAAGATTTCTTTGTTCATAAAATGGTCTCTTAACCATACCTTGTCCCACATCAACCTTGTCGTAACCACTGGTCTCTGTTGTCTCTGAATCCCTGCTATTTATTTCTCATGCCTTCCCCAAGGGTTTCTTAACTTTTCAGTCACAGCCTGGATTTGGTCCACAGGCACCACCCAGACTAGCAACTTTTATGACTATTTCAGAATCAGACTGTTTATTAAAATGGCTTTAGACCTTCCTTATGTGGCTTCCCTATGGTTCTCATAGTACAAAATTCCAGAGCTACAGCAATAGGAGATCATGTAGAGCACAATGATATAAAAGAGTGACAGTTTGGGGCCCGAGGATACTAAATGTGATACCCACCCTTCACGCTGTGTCTCTTGGAGCTCATCTCCTTGTACAATGCCCTCTTCTTGAAGGTGGGCTTGACTTGGTGCTCATTTCTAACAAACCGAATACAGCAGAAGTTTCAAGATGTCACACTCAGCTTTAGTTACAAAAGTCCACACCCTCTCCCTTCCTCAGACCACCTGTTTAAGGAAAACGGCTCTCTTATGGAGCTGCCTCACTGAGGTTCCAAGTGACAGCCAATGAGAAGCTGAGATCTGCCCACCACCACCTGTGCGCTTGGAAACAGCTTCGGCTGTTCCAGCCAAGCCATGCAAAGACTGCAGACCTGGTCTGCAGTTTGACTGTAACCTCCCAAGACACCTTGAGGCAAAATCTCCCAGGTACAGGAGCCTATATCCCTGACCCACAGAAACTGCTAGGTAATAAATACTTATTGCTTTAAACTGTCAGATTTGTTATTATTTGTTCCACTACAAGAATAGG
The DNA here is from genome assembly GCF_000247695.1 of Heterocephalus glaber. The sequence continues at coordinate 17,566,707 of NW_004624750.1, read as the reverse complement.
TTAAGCTAGGGCTGACCAAAGGGCCTGATAGTAACCATTTTTTGATTCTTCAGGGCACATGATGTCTATTGCACTCTTCTGTCATTACAGCTCAAAAGCAAGCAGAGGCAATGTGCAAATGACATGACTATATTCTTTGAAAACTTTTATGAAAACAATCAGCCAGCTTTCAGGGTGCAATATGCCAACACTTTCCGAAAGCCAGTATATTTGAATGTTTTGTTGTCCTACTGTTATCTCACCATGAGGAAAATTAGCCACTTCCGATTATAAAGCTTCTTTTCCAGTGAGCAGAGGATACCCCTCCCACTATTCCTCAGAGCCTTCACACAGAGTTTTATCCCCAGCCATTTATGTTTTACTTTGAGACATGGTTTCACTATGACCCCCAAATTGCTCAGACTGGATTCAAAAATGCAATCCTCCTCCACCTCTCAGAGTACTGGGATTATATGCAGGTGCCACCATGCATGCCTAATCCCTATTAATTTTTAATTAACATTAAAAAGTGAAGGTGATGTCCTGAGGAAAGGAAAGGAAAGTGTAGGAAAAATTCCCTCCAGGGTTAAACAAGAGATGAAAATGTAGCCTTTTTTTATCCAAGATAGTTTAGGAAGAGAATAAAGAAAAGTCAAATGAGTACGTCAAATGCCTGGTTCTATACATCCTAGGTGGACACTGTATACCCAGATGGTAGGAAATGCTTTCAATACAACTAAATAGGGGCAGGAATCTAAGAAAATAAGAACAGGAATTCAAGAACTTTAGCACCTCTTCCCCAATTGTCTGGCATTAGTGGAAGAAACCCTGAGGCATTTCAGACAAAATGCCACAAAACTGATAGTAAACGTTTGTTAGATGAGCCTTAAAAAAAAAAGTTTATGGACTCTCATGGTTGAGGCAGAGCATGCAGAAGATACTAAAGCTTCCACATGGACTCCAGAGGTTGTAGAAGTTCTAGGTGACTACCAGACCAGCAGAGTTCAAGCCTGATTAAGAACTGAGCCCCCCTGATTGCACGCAATGGCATGGTCTAGATTAAGAAACAAGGGACAGACTAGATGTTTACTTCTTTTTCCTCTCTGGAAGGAGTCTCGCCTACTTCCTATTTTCCTTTTCCCCAAATCATCACAGGGCATGCTCAAAAGTCAGGCAGGATCAGCTACAACACTAACATATTTAGCAGAGGCCACCAAGCAAAGACAAAGGGACACAGATCCACAACTAAAGGATGCTCATGAATAAATCTACTTTCCCACACTGCCAGGAAAGCATAAATCCCACTCTGCTCTCTTTGCCTGGGAGCCGTCTCTGGAAGAACAGAGGAAGGGAGAGAAAAACTGGGAAAGCTATGTTCTAGCCAAATGTACCTGAGCAACCTCAACCCAACTCAGAAAGGATTGAAATACTTATTATACTCCCTAAGTCTGCATTGTTTTCTCTGATAGCTATAAGTATAAAGGCTTGGGAGAAAGTGTGTTTCAGGTATTGTATTAGTTTTCTGCTATAGCCAAAACAATTACTACAAATAGAGTGACTTAAAATAATACAGATTCATTATCTTACAGTTCAATACATCCGAAATCCATCATGGATCTCACCATGCTAAAATCATCAGTGCTGTTTCTTGTCTGGAGGCCCTAAAGGAGAAAGCTTTTCTTTTCTTTCTGTAGCTTCCACGGCTTCCTTCTTTCACCCCTGAAGCCAGCAATGCAGCATTGATCATGCTCCAATGCCACATCTCTTTCTCTAACCCAGCCTCAAGTCCCTCCACTTCTGAGGATCAATGTGATTAGACTGAGCCTGCCTGGAATGTAGGGTAACCCATTCAGAGGTTCCCAGCATGAGGACAGGAATACTTCTGTGGGGGGAGGAAGAGAGTACTGAGTCTACCAGAGCTATGGAAAATAAAGAGGCTGCATTTCAGTTCACTTTGTAAATTCAGTTCATTTGAGCAAATTTGAAACTGTAATGACAGTAAATAACATTTAAGTATAATTTATATTCTGTACACTTTGCAATTTATAAGCCTTCTAAATATAGACCACCTTTTACCTGAGTAGCTACTTCCTTTAACCTAAATAACTTTGAATTAAAATGCACAGGCTATGTCGACTTGAAGCAGCAGCATCACCAAAGAAAAATTCAAGGGCTTTCACAGATATACAACTAACCAAAGCACATTTCCGTGTAGAATTCCAACCAGAATGGTTTGAAGTAAATGGTAAATGGAACCTGCCACACATTAAAAAGACTATTTAGTGAAAGGCTCTTACAACTTCTGGAGGTTAAGTATGGTGACACACACCTCTAATCCTACCAATCTGGGAGGCTGAGTCAGGACAGTAGGTTCAAAGCCAGTGTGAGCAATTTGGCAACATAACAAGACCTTGTCTCAAAATAAAAAATATAAAAGAAGGCCCTGAATTGAATCTACAGTGTCAAAGTGAAAAAACCAAAACAAAAACCTCCCTGGATCTCTGGTTTACTTCAATTAGAACCTAACCAATATGCTCCATCATTAAAGTAGAAGGCATTTTTAATTGCTTAATGTCTTTAATCATGAAATTTTTATTTGAAAGTCTTATCAAATTAACAACAAAATGTTTTAAATTATCATACTGTAAATAAACTAATAGCACAATTGTTATTAAGATTCACAGATTTGTAACAGTTGAGAATTTTGTGTTAATTTTGCTTTGTTGGAATGCTTGTGCTGGGGGAGTTTGTTTTTATTTTTGTAGTTTTCAGATGAAGTCTGTTCTCAAAATTGAAGCTGTGCTCTGAGAATTATCACTGTTATTCAAGCCATATCTTTTTACTAAAATCATTAGGAAAGATATTCAATAATCAGTCCTTTAATTCAGTAAAAACACACCCATGCTGTATAAGTCTGCCTTATCTCAAATGAATATATAAATGTAGGTTTATCACAAGGTAGGCCAGGTCTAGAAAATCAGATTCCAGACATAAAGAGAAAAGCAACATATCCAACAGTGAATAATAGCTAAAAACTCCTTTGAAAAATTATATTTGAGGGGTTTACATTGGTGAGGTTATCACTGATAGCCTAAACTTTGATACAGTTGTACTTGTCTCCGGCCTTAGAGCTGCTGAAAATAAGTCAAGTTCATTTAAAAATATTAACCTTAATACAGTTGCATGAAAGCCTAAATCCAAAGTCTTTTTGAACACTAAGGAGCATTTCTGTCAGTCTTTTTCCAAAGCATTGGTTCCAGGCAAGCTTCTACCTACTCTACAGAAATTACTCACTCTTCAGAAACACTCTCAAAGGGAGAGAAAGGATTAAAACATTACACTTTTAAATTATTACTCACATTTCTGCAGATTTGCATCCTAGTCCCTTCAGTCACTCAAAGAGATGCAGAGAACAACGCACTCACATCACTGGATAAAAATATCCACATAGGAGCAAGACAGAAACACTGCGTGGATGTTTGTTGTATATAAGACATTCTCAAGTGGCTTATCCAAACATGGACACAATAAAAGAGAAAAGTTATCAATAAACGCAAGAAATGTAAAATTGAATGTCATGGATAGGTCAACGAAGGAGAAAAAAGGACAGCTCTGTACAAGAAGGCAGCATTCGAACTGAGTTATAGATTCAAGTCATTGTAGTGCTTTAGGAAAAGGGTTTACCAAAGTGACCAGGAGCAGCAGGAAAAATCCTCGATTTTTCGATCACAAACAACATGCAGATGTTCCTAGCCATAGCAATCTGAAGCAGATAGAGATCTTAGGCCACACAGAGGTGAAAAGAGCACAAGCCTTGGATATAAAAAGACCAGGGCCAAGGGGTAAGGAGGGCAAGTCACCATATGGTCACTTACTGGTTTTATTACCTTAGCAAAATTACTTAACCTCTCTGAGACTCAGTTTAATCTTCTGTAAACATGGAAAGTAATGAAAGCAAATTGGCAGGGTTTGTATTGGTAAGCAAGAAGCACAGAACCTGGTACGTGTTATGTTTGAAATAAATATTAATTATTTTGTTATTATTCTAATCATGATATAAAGTTTCTGTATAGCAAAAAGGCCACAGACCTAAGTGCTTCCTTATATGTAGATAATTTTTCTCTTTTAAGATTACTCCACATCTACCATCTAAATTCTCTTTCTAAAATTAACTCTGGGATCTGGAGACTAGAATAATAGAAACCTCACATGACATTTTTCCAGGAGCAAGCTACTGAAAAACTGCTAAACATAGCACATGCAAAGAAGGGAGAAATGGGAAATTATGGACATATAGGAATATTGTGGTTATAAAAATCTAAAGGAATATAAAATTTGAATGATAGAACTTCCTATAAAGCTTAATAAATACATATTTGAAAAAGAAATATTTTTGAAAATCATTAGAAATAATATTCAATAATCATTTGCTTCAAAAAGGAATATTTTTGAAATGGTGGATTTGAAAAGTTCCCCACATTTTGGCCTGCGACTTCCAATTATACAGGAATTTCACTATCAGTCCTGACACCGGAGATGTGTCATTGTCTAAACAATCATTTCCATTTCACAGAATCCCAAGACTGTTTTTCTAACAATTGAGCCATAACAGTACTGTTCCCATGGTTACCAAGGGTTCTAATTTCAGTTCCTCAATATGCATTTTATCATGTAAGATTGTACAATGCTTCAGAATAGGCCAGCCTTACTTCCACATGCTCTTCTTCCTATTATTTTTCTTCCAGTTTCTCACACCCAGTCCCCACTGAAACTTCCTGTTTTTCTCACTTTTAACTTAAAGTTTATATGCCCAAACTCTATCATGATCACATTTCTAAATAATAAATTCAGGGCAGAGAAGCAAACTTAAGGGGCAGATGTTGAGCCGAGATTAGAATTGGATCCTCATCACTGTCCATGGCTTTAAATTTAGTCCCAGAATCATGGTGATAAGAGCAACATGAATCCTAGACTTTGGGGCCGTCAGATTTAGTGATGCCATTTTATCTTAATTTTGATTGCTTAATAACAAAGAAATTTGCATGCTCACTGCAGTGGAAAATGTTTTCTGAAAACACTGGGATCTTGCACCAGAGTCTATGGGATGAGCTTCGGAGGAGTACGTTTTGGAAATTCCATGTCTGTGTGTATAAATGTGATTCCATGTGGCGGAGGGAATTCACTTTCATGGGAAGGAAGCCCACAGCCTTGATTGTTCTCAGACACATCTGTACACCATAGATGGTCTAAGCAAATGCTTCTCTTGGGTAAATATGTGATTTAGGGAATATCTTAGGTGAGTCAAGTTGCTAATAAAAATAGCTTTGGTAGCATTAGTATTCTATCCTCAGTCATTGGTGGTGAAATTAAAATTTGGCATACAGTTTTTGGAAAATCAATATAGAAATGTGTAACAGGACTCATAAAGATGTTCTTCCTTTTGGATCCAATCACTGCACTGCAAGGAATGTATTTTTAGGAACAAAGAAGAGCCAAAAAGTAAAGAGTTGTTCATTTTGATAGTATAAATAATAGGGGAAAATTAGAACCCAGTATTACTGAGTGAATTAGCAAGGAAAGTGAGGTCAACAAAAGGAAACATTGTAAGGCCAGCACTACAAATATTCTTTAAAAAATGTAAAATATTTGTGATGAAATATTAAATTGCAAAGGAAATATGAGTATGTGTAATATAAATGAATCTATGGCAAAACTGGTAAATATTTGAAAATAACTTGCAAGATAATACTAAAATCATATTATTATTTGTTTTTAAATCCTCCCAAATTTTAATATCTTCTTAAATAAATGTTGAATAAAAAATAAAAGAGATTTCTGTTAAACATTGGAATTTGAACATATGTTTTAATCTTCATTTCCTTCCCACACTCCACTAAAATGACACTAGAGATGTGAAAAAGACACAAATCTACAAGGAGTATGGGAAGAGAGAACTTCATGACAGCATAACATTTTTAGAATCTATAAAGCCAAAAATGATGATGACGAACTTAAAATGGGGAAAACTAAACACACCAGCAATAGCGTGAGATAAGAAATAAGCTTATTGGTAAGAAAATTGAAGACATCTTTTACATCTGAAGGAAGTGGTAAGGATTATGCTGAAACAGATATATATTTGAAAGCAACTTCTGAGTCCAAAGGCAAGAACTGTTTTACCCAGATCTGCATATGCTCACCTGCTCAGAGAACTTTCCCTTCCCCTGCCAAACATCCTCTTCCCCTTCTCTTTGGAGAGATTCAAGCAGAGGTTCCTTGTATTATGAACAATGAAGCCAGAAAGGACTTACTGAAAATAAAACATTTAAATGATGGTTGACATATAAATAATAGATCTTCTCTTTCTCCGCCAATAGTCAGGTTAGACCCTTTGGTAGAAAATCTTCAGATGACCATTCTACAAGAAAAAAAATTTAGAAACTAATGGTAGCAAAATATCCAATCCAAGCATGGCAGAATAAAGCTCATCAGAGTTCTCAGTCTTTTAGAATATCAAACTTAAGCATGAGGAAACACTCAGAGAGCACAAGACATTTGAGAAAGACCTTTACTATCAAAAACAGCAACCAAAATAAACACACAGTGGAAGAAACTGGGAGGGATGTGACACAGTAGAGACAGAAAAACTTTTATAAATAAATATCCCCAGAGAAGTAATGGAACAAACGAAAAGGTTTGTTGGGGTTTTTTTTGAAAAGGTATTATTTTTAACAGATCATTAACAATATAAGAAAGTGCTCTTGAAATTAAAAGTATGATATCAAAAGTTTAAAATACGATAGATTGGAGGACAAAGAAGAGATAGCCAGATGGTAAGTAAAACAAAAGACAAATAATTAGAAGACAACCACAGGTCACAATGCCTTGCATTTAGCCGATAGAAGTTCCAGACAAAAAGAATAGAAAAAAATGGGGCAAAATTTTGTCAAAGAAAAAAAAAATCTGAGAAAGCTAAGACCTGAGCTTCCAAGTGCCCAGCAACTTCTTAATACAAGGAAGAAAATCCAAACCAGATCACAAAATCATGAACTTCCAAAGTGCCACAAGAGCAAAAGTCTTAGATCTTCCCAAATCAGAAACAAAAATGGATCCTACACATGAAGCCAAGAATCAAAATGACATCCTACTTGACAATTCTAGTGGTAGAATAATGTTTTTTGTTGTTGTTGTTGTTTTGTTTTTGTCTTTGTTTTTGGTACCGGGGATCAAACTCGGGTCCTTGCGCTTGTGAGGCAGGCGGCAGAACCACTGAGCTAAATCCCTGGTGGTAGAATAATGTTTTAAAAATCCTAAGAGAAAAATGGCTTTCGATATTGAACTCTATACCCGAATTATCCATCAAGATCAGAACAGACCAAAAATGTTTCAGACATGGAAGATCTCAAAAAAGAAAAAAAAGAAGTACCTCCTATAATCCCTTTCTCTGGAACTGATGGTGATGGTAAACCAAGAAAGAGGAAGAAGAAAGGAGCAAGGAAACTGGGTCTCCAGTATAGGACAGCTGAAGGGGATTTCCACAATAGTGAGAAAAATACTAAAGAAACAGCAGTGCCGCTGGGCTAGAGAGCATCAAGTCCAATCTCCCAGAAAGGACCGCATCAGTGCTTTTGAATACATTTAAGAAACTATTAATGCATTTGAATGCATGAGAGGGGTTACAATTCTAGCAAGAAATTTGGGATTAAACTGGTCAAGAAACTAATAAGAGAAATAAAGCTAGACAGTGACTACTCCAAGAAAAACAAAATTTATGTAGAAAACAAAACCAAATCAAAGAACACTACAAAAAGTTTATCTGTGAACAGTCTATATAGTTATAAAAATATAAACCCTGAAGAGTAGTAAGCTTATATTTGGAAAATGAAAAAAAGAGAAATATTCCAATGGGGAGGAAGATAAGCCATATATATAATATAACTAAACCCTTGGCTTCAGAGTAAGAAATTAATTGATCTTATCTAAAACTGAAAAAAAAAAATTGGTGTGACTGTCCTGTTTAGAAATATGTAAGCAAATACTACAAGAAACAGGAGAATTTAAAGTAGAAATGAGTATTAAGGATAATGAAGAGTTGGGAAAGTGATTGCAATTTTTAAAAATCTTAACTGTTTTAAAACATAGATAATGAAAGCATAGAGAATGAAGCAAAATAAAGTCCAAAAATAAACAATTACAAAACAGACAAAATAGAATGAAAAAGTAAATATGAGAGAGCTTTCCTAGATTTTATTTTAAAAACATAAAAGTTAAATATTCCAGATGATACTCAAATCGTAATTTACATTAATGTCAACAGAGAAAACAGGAGGGGGGGAGGGGGGTAAGGGGGGAGAAAGAGAAAGAAGGAGAAAAGCTAAAATTATTATTTTAAAGAAAAAAAGACATAAAAAGAAATTCTCCAGGACAACATAAATATTCAGATAAAATGGTTAAACCAAGTGCCATTTTTCAAGTGAAAAATGAAAATGAAAAATACATGATTAAAGATAAAATTGTGAATCTTGAGAACACTAAACAGAAAGAATCCTGAAAGTTTCTAGAGAAAAACATAAAAAGGAACTAAGACTGGTATCATATTTCACATGAGCAGTTCTGAATCTGTATTCCTCTCTTTGTTATCTTTAGATTTGCTAGAATTTTTCCCTAAAATTGTTATAAATGATTTTAATCATTCTCTTACATGTTGAGGGCAGTGCAAAATTGGACATAAATAGATTAAAAAGCAAACAGTTAATAAGATTTACTTTCAAAAACAAAAGTCACAATGAAAAGAAAGTCTTTAATGTTTAAAAAAAGCATTTTAAACTCATAGTTCTATACCTAGCCACATTAGCAAATCTAAGGTAAAATAAACCCATTTCAGATATAAAAACACTCAGAACGGGGCCGGGGATTTAGCTCAGTGGTTTCGCTGTCTGCCTCGAAAGCAGAAGGACCCAAGTTCGATCCCCGGTACCAAAAAAAAAAAAAATTTCAGAATGTTTATTTCCTACACATTCTGTCTCTTAGGATCTTAATTAAGGACGCTTTCCACGGAAAAGAAGGGAAGAAACCAACAAAAGAAATTTTTAAGCCATGAAATGGGGGAGAAGGGAGCTATGCCTGAAAAGTCAGAAGGAAGATAAAACTGCATGGTTCAAAAGAACAACCAGTCCAGCAGAAAATACCCAAGAAATTTAAGAACTTCTTGAAGTTGATGCTTTTTAATTGAGAACAATTACGACCTTAATAAAGAGACAATGTAAATTAAAGAAAAGGAATTAGAAACTCTAAGAAATGTAAAAAAATTAAAAATTAAATTAGTGTATCACTTGTTATGCTATGACCACTGTTTTAATATTATAAAAACATAAACATCATTTATTTATTTACGAATTTTAGACACAGCCTATGCGCTGAAAGTCATAAACTGGTAGCCTGGTAGGCTACATCCCAAAAGAGTCTGTATTCTGCCTATTGTGTGTGTGTGTGTGTGTGCGCGCGCGCGCATGAGTATTTTAATTGATTAAATGAGTTTCCAGTATTTTTAACTCAGAAGATTTTATATAAAATTCTGCAGTACCATGTGTGGCCGTTAATTGTCATGGCAACTTGAATGGCCTGACAAAAGCCGATCAGATCAGTTACGCACAGTTCCGGGTATGTCTGCAGATGATTGACAAGTAGGCCAGCAAACTGAGGGGCACCACTAACCCAGAGGTTTATAGCCTGGATGGAATGCAAGAGGAACAAAAAGGAAGTGCTCTCCTTTGTGAAGCTCTCCTTTGTGAAGCGCTCCTGTCTTCACTGTCGCCTGTGGACGTCAGTCTCCAGTTTGATCAGACTTTCTGCACGGAGTCCCACCGTGGCTCTCCAGTGAGCTTCCAGGCCTTAGACCTTAGAATAGCGCTGCGGCCCTGATTCCTCTTGTACTGTGGCTTTTACCTTCTTGGCTGAGCAGCTGCTGGATCCTCCTCCCTTGCGTAATTATCCATATACAGGATTTTCTAGTGATTCTGTTTCTCTAGAGACCCTAACCAACCCTAATGCACCAGGCTTCTTTGAAGAAGTTCTGTATCATAGAGTCCACGTTCAGCATGCACGGCCCAGTTTAACTCAAGCTTGACTACTGCAGTAGCATTCAAAGTTTCAATATCTTCTCTGTGCAAAGCAAGAAGGGTTTAATTGTGATTACCAAGTCACAAAGATACACTATCTGTATTTCTTGATAATATCATCAATTACCTTGATAATATAAAAATTGCCAGTGATGGAAGCCAGGAGATGATGGTACTAACACCTTCATCTTTCACATTTAAAAATCAGGAGTAGATAGAACAAGGTATAAATATACTTAGGGACATTCTTCTAAGTTATAAAAGTCATAAGTAGAGGAATTAAAATAATAATATGAGTACATTGGGATGGCACAAAGAGAAATGGGGCATTTTCTAAATCCTCACAAGTCAAAGCAGATTGTCCAAGGATGCCTAAAACTGGAAAGCCAAAAACTAGTCAGATGAACACTTTCATTACTGATATGCTACTAACCCCTAAAGTAAAACTTAAAAAGATTGCAGTTCCCTGTACGATAAGACTGTGTGCGTATAGTGAGGTGTGGCGAGGGTTTTAGTTGTAAGCTATCTTTTCTCCTACTACACAGTTGGAGTCAGGAATGAATATGTCATAAGTTCTGGATAAACAAATGACTAATGTTTATTATTTGATTTTTAAACATTTGGACTTTTCATTGAAATTTTCAATGTAAATGTATATTTAAAATTTTTAATGTGTTCATATAACACTAATAATAGATGAAACACACTTATATATTAAAGCACACTGGATTAATAAGCATAACAATTATAAATTTTAGAAGAAAACATGATTATGACAATTAACACAGTGCAATTGTACAGTATTAAGACAAGAATCAAAATACAAATCAACATAACAAAAAACCCTGGCATAGATAAAACAATTTTAAAATGCAACTTTTCATACTATTCCAGTTTCAACCAAGCCAAGATCATTTCATCAACCACAACTACTTGCGCTAAAAAATTTTCAAAAGTTGGGGTCCCGAACTAGTTTCCCAGGTACTGCGTAAGTGGCAACAAAAGAAACAGCTGAGGAAATTAACAGAGAGAGAATTTCTTTGGAGATAAAGTTGCTACTGTGCGTTGGCATTAGGGAAGGTGAGCATGAGTGTAGTGTATGTGGGGTTTTTTCCTCTATTAGAATGGGATGTTTATTTTGTTAAATATGTATACAGTCACCCCTCCATTTCCATAGATTCTGCCTTCACGGATTCAACCAATCACAGATCAAATATAGTCACAAAAAACATGTTTTATTTTTCATGTCATTGTTCCCTAAACAATATATTGTAACTATGTGTTTGCATCATATTGGGTAGTATAGTAATCTAGAGATAATTTAAAGCATACAGAAGAATGTTTATAGGTTATATGCTAATACTATGGCATTTTATACAAAGAACTTGAGCGTATGAAGACTAGGATCCTCTGGGGGGCCTCAGAACCAACATTCGCCCAACACCCAGGAATATTAGGGGATGGTCACCTTCCTATACATGAAACTTCTTTATAGGAACTGAAAGTGATTTTTAAGGTTCAGTCCAATGTTATATTAAAGACAAACTTTTTTTCAATATAAAACTTGTTCCCTCTTCCAGGCTAGGCCTGAATTAGGCTGTGAAATCTGTGGAGAAAGCTTGGAGCATTGTCAGTTTATTTTCTTTCTCATTTGTGACAGTTAATCTTCATTGTTAACTTAATTGGATTAAGAGCTGCACAGAGAGGTGGTTGGATTGTGAGGTGCAGATATCTTCTGTGGATTAGTCTATTGATAAGTTCAGTAGCCAAATGGGCCCTTAGGAGGTTGAGCCTAGAGAAGGAAGTAGGTCACTAAACACATGGCTTTGAAGGTTATGTCTTTTCTCTGGCTGTATTCATTTCTCTGCTTTCTGACTGCCGTGAGGTGAACTTCTTTCCTCTGACACACAACGGATGTTCAGCCTCACCTCAGGTCCACGGCAATGAAACTCGCCAACTACGGACAGAACCTTCTGAAACCATGACCCAAAATAAACCTTGGCTTCTTCAAGCTGATTTTTCTTGGGTATTTGGTCACAGCAATGAAAAGCTGTCTAACACATCACTCAGCCCTATACTCAATTCCTTAGTATCAAAACTTACCACAGGATTTAAGGTCAAAGGTCATTGTTTAAGTGGCTAGGACTCTTTCCTAGAGAAGTTAAAGAAAAAAAGCTAGTGAAAATACCCTGCTTGATGATAGAGCAAAGAAAGAACTGTATTTTTACCAATACTAGAACCAAAGTATGGATTTCCCAGAATATTTGTGGCATGGTTTGCATCTGGACCTGTTGGGCAAGTCTGGCCTTGAGTCTTCTGGAATAGCCTCATCAAGACCATCCACCTAGCAGAGAGTGACCTGCAAAAAACTGAGGTGCTGAGGGAAATCAAAGCAGCAGTTAAAGGGCTTTGTTCATTCAAAAGAAATGGAATCGAATGTCCCCAAAACCTATTTCTATGACATCTGTTATGATTCCCATATTACAAATTATAAAACCAAGTAGAGAAGGGATAAATAACTTTTCCAGGGATGCATATCTCTAGTACATCTGTGATTTTTTTTTTTTTTGGTACTGGGGATCAAAATCGGGTCCTTGTGCTTAAGAGGCAGGCAATGGAACCACTGAGCTAAATCTCCAGCCCCAGTACATCTGTGATTTAAAAACAGACTCTGGCTCCAAAGTCTTGGCTTTCAGTTACTGCTCTAAAGGACTCCAGTGAAATATAGATAAGTGTTTATTAACTACACAAAGGCCCTGTTATCACCAACATTTTTGTGTATTCCTATTTACTTCTATATATTTTCCATACAATGGAAGCATACCTAGGATAACTCCTAGAGCAGTGTTTGGAACCTTTCTATAGCACACATACCACAGCAGGCTGTTTGTATCACTGAAAGCTCTAAAAGATAGGTATCACTGCTCTGGAGAATTAAAATGATCCAGTTGTCCAGTCACACCCAGCTAATACTCAAGCAGTTGTCAAACATGAGCAAGTTCAACAGAGACCATATAAACTAAATTATCCAAGTTAAATAAATGACCCATAGACTCATTATTTAATGCTTATTGTTTCAAACAACCAAGATTTTGGAAAGTTTATAGAAATATATAATTGACCTTCTCTTAAGTCAAAAGTTTTTTCTGCTGTCACCAAGGAAATCAGCAAGAACTCAGCTTATGGGTGGTAAAAAGAGGTTGTCCAGAAAGTAACCCCCAGTGGTTCTGCCCAAACAAAAGATAGAGGATCCACTTGATAGCCAAGAAACCAAAGGTACAGCGAGAGTTGTTCTAATGAAGGAAGTCGCATACTCCATCACATGTTTTAGAGCATGGATGGAAACTGAGTGATTCACATATGCTTTTATCCAGATTTAGCAGAAGGTCAGTTATATAATTGGTCTCCAGTCCAATGCTTATATGTAAATTTTTAATTAATATTTTAAATATCAAATAGTCTAGCAAGATATGCCTTATGTGGTGCTCTTGGAAGGTTAAGTTAATTGGTACAAGTAGCCTATTTGGAAACTATGAATTAATATATCAAGAATCAAATTGATGTATTGTAATCATTGTCCTAGAAATTCTAATTCTCAGAATTTATTCTAAGAAAAAAATTTTAAGACATCTTAACTCTTTAATCATATGAATGTTCAAATTCTTAAGTGTACACTAATGTAGTTAGGCAACCATGTAAGAATAATCCCTTGCCAGGCAGAAAGCATTCTCATTCTCAGTTGATTCATGTTAATTTCATTTAATATTGTGTCATCTTTTAGTCCTAGTCAACTTCAAATGAGTGAGTGGGAGTCCACTTTCCATTGATCAGCCCCCCTCTTTCTTACTTTATCCTAAACCACCCTTCAAACCATAGACCCCACAAACTTAACTCTATTCTGTAGCCTCCTTGGAGGTCAAGTCCATGAGGCCTTTTGCCTCAAGCTCCATCCTGGAAGAAAAGAAATGGAACTTTGCATTGGTTCCCTGTGGAAACAGGCTCACGACCTCAGCGTCACCAAAAATCCAAACACATAGCATACTTATGAAAATATTTTTTCCATTACAGTTAAGAATAAATATAATTGGGTTTTTAGCAATATTGTCCATGGAAAAACTTGGTGAAAACTTAATTCCCTGTCCATAGGAGAATTTTAAATATATTCTAAAGAATGTTTTCCCTACCACACTTTCACACAGCTAGCTCCTTGTTATTCTTTAGCAAGATCTCCAGAAATCCCTCAACCACAGCCATCTCCCAACAGCTTATCATTATCCCATTTCTATATTTTATTTTATTATAGTTCTAATTACCCTTTAAATATATTTTTAAGAATTTGTCTCTGTATTTATTACTGTCTTCTTCCATCAGGATGTAGCCTCCACAAGGTCAAAGGCTTCTATCTATCTTGTCTATGACGCTCTCCACTATATTTGGAACATAATCTGGCACAGAAGTACTTCAAAAATATTTGCTAATATATTAATGAACATCTTGCAGGTATTAAACTTATAAAAATATGTAATTTCCTGGAAAAAATACCTGTTATAATCACTTAACCGTAACAGCACAGATATAATTTTAGCAGTGTTAAATAATTTTGTACATGAAGCAAAGACAAAATTACAAGCACTTAATTTACTGAGGCAGAATAATTATGAATAATATTTTTCTTGGTTTTATTGTGAGTTACTTTAATGCCATTGAAATATTGTTTATGAATTTTTAATAATTTATTCTAATCTTGTTTATATATATTAAATAACATGAAAGGACATTTTGGCGTTCCTGGCTTGAAAAAAAACTAATAGACTCTACTATAAACTTAAACCCTTGAAATGCTCACAGACTAAATTAAACACAAGGCTTAAACTGGTGGCCTTAACTAATGCATAACAAATTGTGGTGAAAATTAATATATTTTTCTAAAAGGTAGATCTTGAAGTCTGAATTAATCATATAGTGTTTGAGCTTGTAAATAGAGAAAACAAAAACATCATCTTGCTTAAGAACTTTCAAGGTTTTCCACAGCATGCAGTCACAAAAGTTTCGCCCCAGCTGACTTCGTGTCAGTGAGGAAGATAACACAACTGCATCATTCCCTACAACCCTCAGCTTCAGGCTGCCTGGTCTATACCTCCATTCTGAAAATCATCCTGTTGCTTTGTCATTACTTGTTTACATGTCTGTCTTCCTAATCAGACTTTATATAAACTCTATGCAGATAGGAGAGTAGATATTCATAAATGTGTTGAATTAAATGTGTTGATTTATTAATGTACATTTGAGATTAAAACAATTCAGATGCTGAAATTTTGCAGAAAATTTTGCTTTTCAGCTATTAAAAAATGTACCATTTACTTACATTGAATGACACTTTCAAATGTGACCTACAAGAATTTAATGCAGTTTACAACAAAGAATTGTAAAAGGGAGGGGGATTATAGTAAAAAACTTTAAAGTCAAAAAATTTAGTATGAATATGTCATCAAAACAAAAGAAGTTACAGAAGAAAGTGTCCCCTCCAAAGACCAAACATGGCAGCATTTTTGCTATAGTTGAACCGCAGATTTCATGTTGATGCTTCTGGTAGCCAAAGCAAAAAGAGGAGACACAGGTGATTTAGAACTTTTGCTTTTGATAGTCAAAAACTCAGTCAGCTAGGAAAAGAAGCAAATTACCGTATTTCTATATCTTAACTATGATGAAATACTGATTAAGCATATGAATAATATGTTCAGTGGTATCCCCAGAACATAATATGTTAAGAAACTATAAAGTTGTTTCTCAATTTCTTCTGCAATGAAAACCCAGAATAATTCAGCAGAAGCCATTCATAGTAATCCATACTAAGACAATATTGAGCAAGGATATAGTTTTCTATTCCCGAAGCCAAGGATGAGCAAACTATGGACTCCAAGCCAAGTTTAATACATTGTCTATTCTCATAAATAAAATTACATTGGAAAACAACCACAGACATTCAGTTACTTATAGTCTATGGATGATTTTTTTCATGCCACAGAATAGTGTTTGTAATTGCTACAGGCCATGTGGCCTACAAAGTCTAAAATATTTACCATCTGACCCTTTTCAGAAAAGTTTTGTTGATTCCTGCTTTAAACTGAATCTCTATCATTATTACTTTTATTCATATACATTTTGATGAAAGTTGGATAGCCAACAGTTTATTGATTAAGATTCATAAATTAGGCAAAATCATATGGAATTGTCAACTTTTACAATCTTTTGATCCGTAGAAGTTCAATTTTCTATAGTTCATTCTATCACTTATGTTATAAAAATTAAAGACCCAAACAAGTTCTTTACTTGGTGGGTGATAACACTGACACACAGGAGTGGTACATGACATATTATTAAGCAAAGCCAGAATATTTCTGAAGAAGGAATTTTAATCTCCCTAGAATATAAAGCCAGACCTAATTGCTACCCTGTCTTACTACTGCAAATAGCAGAAGGAGGAAACACCAGCCATCCCCATAACAATCTAATTTAATGACAAACTATCCATTACCATGATAGTTTCTTATGTTTATAATATATGATATAGCTCCACAAAAGAATCAGCCATGACTCCATAGAATCGGCCTTGTACTGGGGACATACGGGCATTCACTCTATACCTCTTTCATTAATTAACAGTACATAAAATTATTCATGAGATATTGAGTTAAACTGTGGATAAATCAGTCTATGTATTGAAAATGGTGCAGGTGGAAAGAGCAACAGATGCCTTGCATCAATTAAATTGCTGATAATACATGTTTACTTCAGAATAGATCCACATACTTCTTAAATGTATAATCAATATGTTATTAATTCCCTACTATGTGCACACTGTCCTAGGGTTTATAGAAAAATATATAGCTCAGTTCCTTTAGGTAAATAACAAAATCTAGTTGGTGAATCTCATATTAAAAAGCTCATAATGCATGACCTAATAAAATGCTAAATGAATAAAATTGCCAATTATTTAAACTTTACATTTTGTGTTGAATTCATTCTCCATGAAATTCAAACAGGAAAAACATCAACAAACCCAGATTCCAGCCTGACTGTGTCATTTCCTAGCAAGAATGTACATTATTTTATTTAATGATGTTAAGCTTGTTTATTTTTCTGAAATGCACACTCTTGAGTTCATGAGAAGTCTGAAATAATGATCACACCACCACTAACAACCAGGGTTCTTCTGAGTGCTAGGTTTCACAGAAGGGCTTTTGTAGCACTGTTTCAACAGATGTTGGCCTCAGTTTGCATTTTTAAAGTTTTTTTTAAAATATTTTAAATATCTTAATACGTTAAAACTCCCCAAAGAGATCTGTGATAGATGTTAACACACTGGAAACCACCAGTGCATTAACTTGGGTTTCCAGTTCAACTCATTTTTAAACGGGTCTCAGAATAAAAGCTTCCCCTGTAAGAGTATCCTGAGATTCCAAAGTAATCTGCTAAAGACTTCTCACTTGCAACTCATTTGCTGGGCTAATTAATTAAGACTTTTTCTATACCATGTAAACACATAAAAATACTAAGATAAATTAATTGCATGAAATTGCAAGTGTAGAGTGGCTTGGTTCCAAGGGTTTCTTGTTTGTTTTGTTTTGTGGGTACTGAGGAGTGAACCTAGGGCCTTCATCCTGAGCTATATCCTCTGCTCCTGTCCTTTTACATTTTTTTTAAAATTTCACTTTGAGACAGGGATTCCCTAAATTGCCCAGGCTGTGCTCAAATTTGCAATTCTCCTGCCTCAGCCTCCAAGTGTTTGTTCTGGGATTACAGGAATGTGCTACTACTCCCTGCTCCATATTTTTATATTAATCAAAACATGCCACTGGTTTCATTTATTCCAATATAATGAGTAAATTTATTTAATTTGAACTCATAAAGTTATTTTTACTCATAGAATATCCTCTTTTTATACAGCAGACTACCATTTAAGATTTTACAAAAACAATTTATTTCTTCTAAAATTGTTTTAAATCCACTAGAATAGAAATCTAAAAAGATCTGAAAAGCATTTTACAAATCAAATAGTATACATTATTCTGAGAAAGGCTCTGCTTTACAACAAAAATACACAATTGTCTTGTATCCTGAGATTTTACAACATCACAAGCTCGTACAATGCACACCATATATAAAGCAACTCTCAGGCTGTGCTTAGTAGTTAAAAATATTTTCTCTCCCCATTTGGTTTGCACAACACCTGCAATTCAATCAGGATGTTTAGGGTGGTTCTGTACTTCCCTGTCAACATTTCAGTTCTGGGCAAATGCCAGCCTGTGAGAGATTCTCATCTTGAGTCTGTTTCCCCTCTTGCAACATCAGTTGTACTGTGGCCAAAACCATCAACCTACAGAGGGAACATCTCCTTTTACTTCCAACTGTTCCTTGACTCAAATAATCAACACTTAGTCCTACATTCAAATCCAGCATTTTTTTCTCCTTTTGTATTAGTAATCCACCTAAAACAATCTTCCCTAACCTCATGGGGCCCTTTTAAAAAATGTTTTCAATATCCTAAGTACTGAGCTACTCTCTATATTTTTCTTTTTATTTGTTTGTTGTTGTTGTTGTTGTTCCTGTCAAAGAGAACTTTGTAAGACTCAGGCCTGTCAAAATATCCATCATCTTAAGAGAACTATGCTCCCTACTCTAATTCTGTGTGAGAATAAGAAAGTCATTTTCATTGCTACCCACGTTGGTACTTTTAACTATTATCCTCAATAGATGGTCCACATTATGTGTTATCAAGGAAATGCACATTGAAATAACAGTGAGGCACCATAACACTACATATCTATTACAATGACCAAGATCTGAAACACCAACAACACCAAATGCTGCTAAGCATGTGGAACACAGGGGCTCATTGAGCACTGTGGGAATGCAAAGTGGTATAGCCTCTACAGAATAAGACAATTTGGCTGTTTCTTACCAAACTTCTTACCATGTGACTCAGCAGTCATACACTCATGTCCACACAGCAACCTGAATATGTATGCTTGGCATCCAGTCATAAATGATAAAAGGTGGAAATGGTCACAATGTCCTTCAACAGATGAATGGATAAATCCTCATATATCTAGACTTTGGAGTTTTATTCAGTGCTAAAAAGAAATTAGCTATGAAGCCATGAAAATAATGGAGGAAACTTTAATGTATATTACTAAGTTTAAAAAGCCAATCAGAAGAAGCTGCAGTCTGTATAATTTCCAATTTCATGATATTTTGGAAAAGGCAAAGTGTGGAAACAGTAAATAAATATGAATAAATAGCTAGATAAATAAATGTAGTCACCAGAGGATATGGGAGCAGTAAACAGAGCACATAAAATTGTATTGCAATGAAAATATTCTGTAAAATACTATCATGATGCATTCCTATCATTATACATTTTTCCAAATACAAGTATAACACCAAATTAAACCTAATGTAAACTAAAGGCTTTGTGTGATTATATTATATCAACATAGGCTCAACAGTTACAACAAATGTACCATTCTGGTGGTAGACATAGATACTGGGGAAGTTGTACATGTGGAAGTAGAAAAGGGGAATATATGAGATATCTCTGTACCTTCCTCTCAATTTTGCTATGAATCTAACACTGCTTTAAGAACGTTTTTAAAAACTTTAAATAAAAACTGCTAACTTCCTCGGTACATACCAACAACAGCCTTGACTTTCTCACATGGTGCTCCTGATTATGATCCAACCTGGGAACAAATTTCCTAGTAAATCAACATACTGGAAAGATAGTTCTGACCACCAAGCAGTGACTTGGTGTGCTCAAAGGACAAACCTAAAGAAACAAACCCATTCAAGATGGGCATAGTCTCCTGAAAAAGAAGTCTATGGAAAAGGAAGCTATACTTATCTACAGCTGGTTCTGAACCCTGTTGGAAAGACTTTTCCCTCCCTCAAAATTACATTTTTTGCTATCGGAGAAAATTTATGATTGCTCAAATTGCTCAAAGAAGTTAAATATTTGTACTTTGTTGGAAGTCTTAAGACAAAGAGGAAATTGCATCTGGTAGGAACAGTCTGCTGGAGTGATCAGTGGGCCTGGATCAGACTGGTGGATGTTGTTATTTGATTTGGTGAATTACTTAGTCTTGGATATGTGAAAGAGTAGAAATAATAAATAGCTAAATTCTGCCACATTCATTTATTACTGAGGATAAGATGATATGAATTTGAAAAACACTATCCCAACTCTATTTTTCTGCTATGCACAGGTTCACTACATAAATAATACACAAATTAGAAACATGTTCATCTTTAAATATCTGAAAAATAATAATGAGTAAGATAAACCAGTCATAAAAGTAAAGAATGAAGTGAAACTCTTCACTACAGCCTCTGCACTCTTTCCATGCATCTAACCTTTCCCCTAGCTTTCTGTTCATGCCTCTCTGGACATATTTCAGTTCCTCAGTGGGCCTAGTTTCCTACCTGCTCATGGCTTTCTATCTGCCATTTCTTTTTCTAGAATTCTCTTTCCTAATTCTTCGTAGGACTTCACCACAGACAGAGAAGTTTGAAAGTTTAAATCTATTGTTAACCAACATATAACAGCATAACATCGTACATATTTATGGGGTGCCATGTGATGTTTTGATAACTGCATACATTACACAGTACTTAAAACAAGGTAAACATATCCCTCTCCTTAAATATTTATCGTTTCTTTATGGTGAAAACATTCAAAGTCTTTCCTTCTAGCTTTGTGAAATACAGAGTACATCATTGTTCTCTATCGTCTCCTGCTGTGGAAGAGCGAGTCAGAACCTCTTCCGCCTGTCTAACTGTAACCTATACTCATTGCTCAGTCTTTCCCCATCCTTTCCTCCCCAGCAGTCTTCCCAGCTGCCAGCCCACTCTCACCTCCTATGAGATCAACTCTTTGTATTTCACGTAATAAGATACAAGGGCAGGGACTTCTAAAAGCAGATGCTCATGAGCCTGAATCCCAGGACACAGGGAATTACTGTAGAAAAGTGATTAGAATAGAATTAAGTGCTCGGTTATTATAGATCGTTATTGTTGTGGCTGACTTTGTTAGTCTTATATTCCCAACTAAGATGTTACCTCCCCAGAGAGAAGCCTCCCCCAAACATTGAATGTACCATTTCTCCTTCCTTCTCCAGATTTTTCACTCTCACTTTGTCCTCTCTGCTTCCTCCCTGCAAATGAAGGTTGCCTTAAGAACAGCATTTTACACAAAAGCTAAATTGTGAAAGGACAAACTTTGTATTTAGTAGGCAAAAAACCTTTTTCTAGTTTCCACAGGTTTAAGAAAACATGTTATGCCTATCACAGTGATGGCAACAAGTCTGTACTTATTTTTAAATGAGTAGAATGACAGTGTACTTGGGATGAGAGTACTGTGGTTTGTTCTTTATAGAAAAAGGGACCAGAATACGGGAACAGATGGTTCTATATAACATGGTGGCTTTCTTTGAGCAAGTCAGTGCAGCAGTATCTCCCAGAGACAGTGAGTAGGAAGGTAATAAGAAGGTTTTCCATATTTTCAAAACTAAAACAATTATATTGAGTAATTTATATTAAATTAGGATTATATTTTAAAAAGATTGAAAAGAAGGAAATCTTGAAAATAATATTCTAACCTCCTTAGAGACCATAATTCTTTATTCCTTCTAGAAAATTATGAAATTTTTACTTTATGAAAATCACTCCCCAAAAATGTATTGGCTGAAAACCTACACACATACCAGAAATTTTAGATAAACTCTTGTGAAATAAATGTAATGAATAATTAAAGATAGTGTGTACCTCCTAACTTTTGAAACTTTTCCCTCCTGAAAACAAAAATCTGGAAGGCCAAGTCCCTTGCCATTCACAGAAGAAAAATCCTGGTGTAGAACTGATGGTTGCTTTGACTACCCCTCCCCCCAGCATGAATACTCTGATACTCTGATATTCCTTCTTCCTGTCCCTTTATCAATTTATTTCTTTGCTCCTCCTTGTTTTTAGATTCAATGAAAAGAGAGGGAATATTGCCAGTGTAAGGTGGATATGAATCAAAATATTTTGGAACAATCAGTTCTTTCCTCTTCTTCCAATACGTATTCTCCTAAGATTACCCTGTTAGAGATGGTAAGAGTCCATATCTGTATATTTCTCTGACAGTGATCTCATCACTGAATACTTTACCAGTATTTCTCACCAGTGTCTTTACAGCTACAGACATCACAGGCAACACAGCTTTCTCATTTCACAATCATTTTACAAACAAGAAATCTAACGCCAGGCCGGGGATTTAGCTCAGTGGTTCCGCTGCCTGCCTCGCAAGCACAAGGACCCAAATTCAATCCCGGGTACCAAAAAAAAAAAGAAAAGAAAAGAAAAGAAATCTAACACCAAGGAAGAGTGAACAACTTATCCATTTTATTCGAAATCAGTAAAGAAGATGATATCAAAACTCATGACCAATAAATTTCTTGACTCATAAATGAAGTGAGAAACAAATTGCTTCATTACATGCTTGAAATAGCTATTAATTCTGAAGTTTGCTCTTATAAGGGCTCTTAGGAGAAAGAACAGCCTGACTCTTGCACAACCATTTGGAATGGAAGAAAGGGGAAGTTATGTCCTGTGAGGGTGGGTGGGAAGCCACTAAGAGGGAGAGGGATGGGTGGAGTGCACAGAGAGCTAACCATGGCAGGTCACTGCACAGGCTGTGAAGAAACAGTGGATCCCTGGACCAACAGGTCTGACTCAGGCCAGGAAACAGACCAACATCATCAACTTTGTCTTTGCAAAGGAAAGATTGCAGCCACCAATGAATAAACAAGCACTTGTTACACAAGTGAAATTATATGTATGGATATATATAAATATATATGGTTGATTTAACATTCTCCATGTATAACACCTTCTCCTAGAAGTTTTTAATACATTTTCTCATTTAACTCTTATAACAGTTCTAGAATTAACACATCACTATCTTCATTTTAGAACTGATAATAAGGCTTGGAAAAACTAACTTTCCTAAAATCACATATTACTGCATTAAGAAACCAAATTGTCAAATGAGGTACTCCTGATTCTAAAGCCTTAAGCACAGATAGCTAAGCTTCTCATAGGGAATAAATCTTTATTTCTGTGGAGAAAAATTGTATGCACTACTTTCTCTTTGAAAGCACAGAATATTTTTGTTGTTATTGGCTTTCATATTCATGTCATGGAAGCATAGAAAATTCTGCCATGTATGGCCAATAAATATAAATTTTATATACATGTAAATGCTCCCACTAACAAGGGCTAGTTATGATTAATAATAATAACAATAGGGCCTGATAGATAAGTAGCAGCAGTAAGATCTCTCTATCACCTCTCAAATGGGTCCAAAGGATCATGAGCAATGCTAATTGTACAAGATAACTCTACAATCAGTGTTAGGCAAAAAAGCGGTTGGAGAAAGAGTCTGTCAAAGAGTTTTGGAGTGAACATGACCTGTCTTATTTTCATCATTGACCATGTAGCATGGATGTTGCTTAATCAGCTTTCTGTTACTGTAATAAAACACCTGAGATGATCTACTTAAAAAGAGGAAAGTTTTTTTAACACATGTTTATGAACAATTCAATCCATTACTGATTGGCTCCATTGCTTTGGACCTGTGGCAGGAGTATGTAGAGGAGGCAGTCTTCACCTCATGGAGAGGGAGAAATGAAGAGAGAGACTGCAAGAAATTGATGTTTCACAATTCTTTTCAAGAGCACAGCTACAAAGGACCCATAACTTCTCACTAGGCCCCTACCTAAAGTTTCTAGCATTTTCCAATAGCACCAATCTGAGCATCATGCCTTTAACTCATAGACCCTTGAGAAACATTCCAGATTCAAGCCATAACAGAAGATAATGCGTGTAGGTTGATGCATTATTGACATCAAACAATTGTGTATGTATTCTAGTCCTATTTCGGCCCTCCTCCCATTCCCACTATCCCTATGTTCTTCAGAATATAACCACCATCTCCAATTCATGACAGGAACCATTACTTCAGAAATTTAAAAACAAATGTGTTAAATATCCTTGATCTGCCTTTATTAAATTTATATACACAATAAGTTATTTCTACCATAACCTAGTTCTTTATAAGCTTTTCCCACAAAGATATTTCAGAAATTAGGTTATGTATATCATCTACTGTATTCTATTTTTCTATCAACAGAATAGAAAGAAGAAATCATTACCAACAGCATGTCCTTCTCAAACTTTCTCTTCAACTGTTACTAAGCAGTCAAAAAATATTTGCCGTAATACCAAATCCTATTAATATTTTCTGTCTACCAAAAAATTGCTGTATATCAAACTCTGCTAAATGACTTTGAGAATTCAAAGTAATGTAAGAAAAAGTCCCTATCATTATGTTTAAAATCTAGGTGGAGAGAGAAAACACATCACACATCAAGATAGGCATGATAAGAACAACACGTGCAAACTTGCAGTGAGTAACCAGGACTGCAGAAGAGGAGAGGAGAGAGGCAGCAAACCTTTTCCTCAGGTCACTGGAGCAGTTTTCAGGAAGAAAAGACATAAGTGAGCAGGACTGGTTGACAGAATAATTACTTATTAACTACTCTTAATAATTACACTATGCTGGATTTCTTTCCATATGCCTGATACTCTTCTTAAGTCTCTTTATCCCTCAATTGCCCCCTGAAAACCAGAACTCATCTACAGCACCTCCCTCTCCCTCACTTTCCTACATCTACTAAGTTAACAAGACCTAATTTTCCTAAAGTACAACCACTTATTTTGGTTTCTACTGCTAACATCCTAGCCACAAGACTATTGCATTTGCCCCTGCAGGTTCTGACAAGGTTACTCTTGCCTCTTCCTAAACTCTTACACTGCTAGCAGTCTCCATTCAGTGACTCTTCATAGCCCTTAGAATAACATAGACTTCCTGTAATATGTGTGTATTTCTGGTTCTTATTGGTTTTACTTCATATTCAAGTATTGTCTCCTGGAACAAACACCAACCTGTCTGGATCTATAGCTGTGCAACTAACCAAAAAATATTCTTCATCTGAAACATTCTAGAATGATCTCCCCCTCAATGCTCACTTGGATGACTTCCTTTTGATTATTATATCTTATCATTACAACTTACATATCCTTTTATAAGAAAAGTCTTCTCATACCCCAATCTAAATTACCAGTCTTCTCCCCACCATCGTATACTTTGCAATTACATATTTAGTCTCCATGTCAGCAGGACTCATGTGTCTTTTATTTACCACTATGTAGTCCCCCAATAAGCAACAAAATGAATAGTCAATTTCAACATCCAAATTCTTTCCCATGTTTTCTACCAATACTGTCCCAATTCTGTTCTGTATCAAAGAAAATATCATGCTTTAAAACTTCAATGAGGTTTTCAACATCCAGAGATTATGTGCATCTTCTCATTATTAAATGTCACAAGCTCTTCTTCCCCCCTTTCCTCTCAAGCCTAAAGAATTTAAGAAATAAAAATCTCATACTTTATGTAGCTCAAAAGGTACTTTTTTCCACAATTTATTTTTCTAAATGTCTTTTAAATTTTTATACTCTTTTTGGTCTTATTTCTAAACTTATTCTAAATATGCAACACTGAATCACAAATCAAGAAACACTTGCCTGTTCAAGGTTAATCTTCAGATAGGAAGAGACAGAAAGAAGATATGAAAGGATGTTCTTAGGGATATGGAGAAAATGAAGCAATGGTAGCTCACTCTTGGAGGCCAGGCCCTCTTGCGAGGTGGGTCTCCTATCAGTTACAGGCTCTTTCCCGCATGACCTAACTCAACACTGTATCAAAACTCTTCATAGGTATAACAATTCCATGGAGAAAAAAACTGAAAAAATTTTGTATCCTCTCTAAAAACATACCCCCAAATTGTCTTAAAAATTTAAATAATAGGGTCAGGGATTTACCTCATTGGTTCCACTGCCTGCTTCACAAGCACAAGGTCCCGAGTTTGATCCCTGGTACCAAAAAAAAAAAAAAATTCAAATAATAGAAAACAAATGCTTTATATATATGAAGTACTCAGTTCTCTGTCCTCCCATAAGTGCTGTGTAGAAATTATTACTATCAGGATTCTAAAGAAGCTAGGCCCAATGAAACTATTATGATTTAGATTCAGAATGTCCCCCCAAAGTCTCATGTGCTCAGAGGCAAAGCTTTTGGAAGGTGATTGGATTGTGGGGGTGCTATACTATCAGTGGATGATAAGTTCAGCAGCTGAGTATGCTGTTAGGAGATAGGACCTAGTTAGAGACAGGTCAAAGGAAGAGCATATCTCCCTCATTGGCTCCTCCCTTCTTTCTCTATTTCGTGGACACCATGAGGAGAGCACCTTTCTTCCACCAGACCCTTGTTCTGTGCCCTTCCTGCCTTGGAGTCAGCGTCTATGGACTGAAACCTCTAAAAACCATGAACCGAAATAATTCTCTCCTCCTTTAAGTTGTGGGTTTTAGGTATTTTATCTCTGCAACAAGACAATAACTAATATAAAGGGTATATAATTTGCTTAGCATCATGGCGCTACTAAGCCATAAGCCATTTTTTAGTAATAAAATGTTACTTAAACATTCTTGTGTCATTCTGCCCTTGTAACCTCTACCAGGTGTTTACAGAAGACTTATCCAGTAACTTTGGCAAATGCATTCATTCAACACTGTGCTGGATATTGGATTCAAGAAGGAGTAATTGTCCTTGCCTTAGTCAAGATTACAGTCCAATAAGGAAATAGAGTAATTTGGTAGTATAAGAGATTCATCTACTGAGTAGGCAATAGCAGAACTCCAAGGAAGGATAAGTCTTTCTGTCTGGGAAGAGTCACATCAGAATTGAGCAATGACATGTAAATGGTCTCACAGGAACTGCAGAACACTGGCCACATATATTCTATTGATTAATGCCTTCAAATTATATAGAGAATATTCAAAACCAACAGAACAAAAAGAACAAATGAGGAAGTGATATTCTCCCTTATTCTTGGAGAATACATCCCAAGACCCCCAGTGGATATCTGAAATTGGGCTGTATTGAACCCTATTTACACTGGGTTTTTTTGGACTGTGATTGACTAAAACTGGGGAGGCAAAACCATGGGTAAGCTGGGATTGCTATAGATGGAAAGAAACTCCACAGTTGGGTGTTGAGTGGCTGAGTGGAGGAAGGAAGAGTGAATTCTATAGCCTACCATGGGACCGTGCTGATGCAGTGAACAGATTTGTTCCACAGAACATTAAAAAGGCTCAGACACTGGAACCATGAGGCACCTCTCCAAGCCAATATACAGGACAAAGCTGGGAACAAGACTGGTTAAAAACTTTCGTGGAGCATTCAGATGCTCCCAACCCTTTCCCCCAGACTACAGTGCCAGAAGATTTCCCTTCCTCACTGCTGAGCAGAGGATAGGAAGTTTAATCCCAAGGATAGCCAACCCTGAAAGGCTAACAACCCACACCCCAAGCATAGCTGAGGGTAGGGAAAGGTGCCATATAGAAGATGGGAGATGAGTAAAAGGCCACACCATAGATAGCGCAGTTCCTCGAGTCCCTTTCCCAAGTCTGGAGTTATATCTTCTAAGAAAACTATAAAATTATTCTCTGAGAAAATAGAATGATCCAAGAGTCAGACCAGATATTGACACTTGGAGCTCCCATGAGGAAAAAGCTGAACTCCAGCCCGTGGAAGGCTGGCAGCTAACCAGCGTGGCCTAACACACAGAGCTTCTGATGAGCTTGCTAACACCCCGCTCTTAACTACACCGGGATAGGCAAGGATTTCCAAATATCTGAGGGAGTCCTCTCACATGAAAGAGAAATCAAAACAAATAGAAAAAAGCAGGGGACTGGATTGGACACAGAAAAAAGAGATCAATGCAATAAGCAGGAAAAAAGTGTCAGAGAAAAAATAAACTTGAATAAATATCTTTAGGAAATGAGAAGGTACTATATTTATAAGAGAAAACTGGGAGACTAAAATTTTTAAACAATTTTATTTTAAATACAAGGACTTTGTTGTATTAACCTTTAAACTATTTTGGGTAGCTTAAATATATCTTACTAAATTTTTTTTTAAAAGAACAAAAGCTAACCAGACCAAAATTGAAAAGCTTCATTACTAGCAAAAAATTTTTTCATATATTTCAATAAAACTCTGATAAATGAAGAAGATAAACAGAGCTCACAGTTCATATGAAAAGCAAGCAATCAGAAAATAGTTGTTGGAATTAAAATGATAGCGCTTTAAGTCAACAGAAAATTTTAAGATAAAAATCAAGGAATCTAGGGCTGGGGATTTAGCTCAGTGGTTCCGCCGCCTGCCTTGCAAGGGCAAGGACCTGAGTTCGATCCCTGGTACCAAAAAAACCCAAAAAACAACAACAACAAAAAAATCAACGAATCTCCCAGCAAGAAACTAAGAAGTTAAAAAAATGGAAAAGAAATGTTAAAAAAAAGAATATTTCAAATTTGTGCAATAGGAGTCCCAAAAACAAAAGATAGCACTCTAGAAAGATTATAGGAAACCGGGAGGTAAACTATTTGGAATTGTGAGAAGAATCAGGGTAAATGGGGAGAGAAAAGAGTGGAAGGAGGAAGAGCTGTAAAAGCAATCAAGATGCAATATGTGTATGTCCCAATTCCCCCAACAGATACAACTCTTACATATCATAAACATATTAATACAAATAGAAACTGAAGAAAATAACAGAGCTCTAGCTCCCATCTTATTTCTATTCTTCCCTTTTTGTCAAAACTCCTTAAAATAGTTGTTCACTCTATTTTGAATTCCTTCTCTCCCATCCCTTAGCCCTCTAGTCTGGTTTTTGCCATCATCAGTCCATTAACCCTATTTTTATCATGATCAACCCTAAGAAGGTCATTTCTAAGGCTTCATTTTACTTTCCTGATCAGTCCCACTGGACAGTGTGGATCTTTGCCTCCTCCTTGGAAATCTTTCTTTGCTTGGCTCGTGGAACTCCACATGTGCTTGCTTCTCCTCCTACCTCTATGACCATTTCCCTCAATGCCTTCCACAGTTCTCTTCTCACCTCTCTGACCTCTAAACATAGGCTGTGTGTCCAAGTGCGGTCCTTGGATCTCTTCTCTTTATAATGTACACTCTTCCCCCAGGCTGTCTTGTCTAGATTTATGGTCATATGGATCACCTTTGCTGTTGGCTTCCACGTGTACAATGGCACATGCTTTCCCTGAGTAAGCAGACCTAAGTGTCAAGCTGCCAATTTAGCTCTTGATTTGGATATTTTATAAACATCTCATATTTTCAGTGCCCTATTCTAAACTGATAACTTCACCTTCTCACTCTCCTCCTCCATTCTCCAAAGTAAAAATCTGTTGTTCTTGTACTTCTTTCAGTTTTTTTCTTCCTTTTTTTTTTTTTTTTTTCTTGGTGATGGTACTGGAAATTGAACCCAGGGTCTTCACACTGATCAATGTCCCCAAGCCTTTTCATTTTTTATTTTGAGGCAGGCTTTCACTAAGTTGCTAAATTGCCCCACTTGGGCTGGAACTTGTGACTCCCCTCCTCCCAGAGTGCTGGGATTACAGGTGTGCACCAGGGAACCCAGTTTGGCATCACCATTTTTTAGGCTTGAGGGCTTGATCCCACCCTTGCTTTCCTTTTATCTCACACCCTGGATATTATCTATCCACAAAGCATGACATATCTAACCTCAAAACATATGAAGAATTCATCCATAGTCCTCAATACTTGTAGCTACTACATGACGCAGGTCACCATTAGTTCTCTTGCCTCAGCAGCCTCTTACAGAGTACCTTTGCTCCACTTTTGTCCTTCTTCAGACTATTTTGGACACATCCACTAAAGTGATCCACTAAGACAGAAGTCAGGTCATATTTCTCTCTGCTCAAAACCCTCCAGTGGCTCCTTTTTAACACGTAGGCCTTGCCATGATCTGAGTCCCAGTTGCCTTTAACCTCACACCTTCAACTCTTTCATTGCTTCCTCCACTGTAGTCACACTGGTTTCTTCACTATTCCTTAAATGCATCTGTACTTTGAACTTGGTATTTCTTCTTCTTTCATTTCCTATAGTCTTTACTCAAACCTCACTTTTTAGTGATGCCTTTTCTGGCCACCATAGCTACTACTGCAACATCACCTATATACACCATTTCATAACCCCCTTCTTGACCATTTATTTAGCACTTTTAGCACTTAAAGTTCTTTTCATTTGCCTATTTAACTTACCTGTCTCTATCACTAGAATGTACACATTCCATGAGGCAGTATTTTTTGTAGTTATATCTATTGTTACATGCCTAGAATCTGAAAGAATTCGTAAACATAACAAAGATGTTTCATGGTGAATAAAATAAAAAATAGAGAGTGGAAAATTATCAAAGAAATAATTCAAGAAAATATCTAGAACTTAAGAACTTGAGTGTTTACAAACTGACACCTGGTGCCAGATTGATAAATAAGGCCCAGAGCAAGACCCAACATTATGAAATCCAAAATTTAAAAGATTAGTTTTCATTTTTTATTAGTACATTTTTGTCATAATGTTTATATTCCTTGTAGAAAATTGGAACACATATGTAACATATCTTACTTCCCTTTATCCATCTCCTTTCTCTTTCCTCCCTGCCCTCTCCATCCAACTCTTGATCTCCTTTGTTTTGTTGTTTTTCGGTATGTGTTTGCAATATATAAGGTTTACATTCCTTATGGGAAGTTGAAAGATTTTTTTACCAGCTGCACAGTGTAGGACATGAACAGTGGCAGAGGAGACAAAGGAGAATGAAGACCTGTATCCATGCCAGAAAGTAAACCAATATCTTAGAAAGAGAGTCAAGAATGCTAAATTATGACTCTGTACCATAGCATTTTGAAATAATATCTATATTTTTAAAATCAGAATAACAATAGATAGATACGCAGATGGTATATAGATAATAGAAAGAGAAACACCAGAGATATCTAAGAAGTGAATCTGGTTGTCCCTGAAGAATAGCACACTCTACCATGAGGGGCAGAGCAATGAAAGCCTTGTAGTATGGTTTGCATGATTGTCACGTTAAAAATTACAATTATGAGGCTGATGATGTGGCTCAGTGGCAGAGCACTTGCCTAGCACGTGTAAGTTCTTGGGTTCCATCCCCATCTCCACACAAAAAAAATTATAATTACACCCAAACCAGAATAATTGTAAACCTTACACTAAGAAACAGAGGCATGGCATCCCGGCGGAGATGGCAGCCTCAGGAGCAGCCAGGCACACAGAAGGTGAGCATGTAAACAGGAATGGTTGGAAGTAAGTTTGGGGAAGTAGGCTGCCTGTGATTACATGAGATGCTAATGACTTTGGGCTTCATCCTGAAAGATTTGAGGGGTCAATGAAGAGTTTAAAGAAGGAGACCGAGGTGATCATATTTGTATTTTAGGAAGACTATTCTAGCTACACTGCAGAAAATGCACTGAATGAAGAAAGGCCTGGTATAGGGTAAGACAGAATCCCTTTAGGAAGCTAATGGAATAAATAGTTAAACAGAAAGATGGAAGGTCTGAACAAAGTATTATAGAAACAGAGAAAAGAGGTCAATGTGTCAGTTGTAAAGGACCTGGGGGCCATTTGAAATCCATTTCCATTATGAGCCATAATGGAGAAGTTAAGGATAAAGAAGAGGAAAGACCCAACAGTCCCTCCTAGAAACCAGGCCCATGCATTACTCCTATGTAGTATCGTGAAACTCTCTACAAAAGGCTTCTGTTCCTATGACAAATCTATTATGCACCCAACCAGCTCCCATTACTGTTACTTCTTGAATATTTTAATTGTGCCTTTCTAAATAACTAAGTGGGAGTAAGTTCCTATGAGA
The DNA here is from genome assembly GCF_000247695.1 of Heterocephalus glaber. Next base: position 17,534,690 of record NW_004624750.1, on the reverse strand, counting down.
AGTGACCTCTTAAAGGAAGAAATATTCTTAAATGCTAACTCCTTCTTAGGTAACATTTCTTTCCAAAAATAATCTTGCTCTTACCCATTCTGAGAGTGCTGTTTATGTCCTACTCCTCCCATGTGGATGTCAGTATTTTCCCCTCTTCTATAATAAGCAGTTTCTTCCTTCATTCCATCATACACACTGCTGAAAAGCTTCTCTTCTAAAATTCGATTTTATCATGTTATTCATTAACCAAATATCTTCAGGACTGTTTTCTCCCCTATACAGTAAAAAGGTGCACCCTGTATAGTGTACGTTCTACATCATTATTATCATTATCATCCCAACAATCTAGAGAGGAAAATGTCATCATTCTCTTCATTTTATAGACAAAATTCAAAGGCAAAACAGCAATTGCAGAATCAAAATTAAATACTTTCATACTTTTTCCTCTTCTATTTAGTCTGTTAGCTAAGACTCTTCAAAATCTGCATACTCTTTCTATTAATCTCTTTTGAAATGTTGCTTTTCAATAGAAAGAGGGTTCAACCCAACTGGGATCCCTTCTGATGTATCTAGAGCCTCAAAATATGAAGAATACTGTTCTGCAGGAAAGTTGCTCAAGGAAGTTGGACTTACTCCCTCTCTACACTCTGCTCCTCCTTTCTTTCTCAGACTGGAGGAACATCTCTCTTCCTCCATTAGTTCTTTGCAAGCCACGGTGGCCAGTTTCTCCTTGGAACATTTTAGCACTCATGTCTTACATAACAAATCTAGTAATTAATGACAGGGAATATTTTGGCATTGCTCGTGTTCTTGTACACCTGATTAGTACACAACTCTATTTGTTTGGTGGTTTGGTTACTTTTCTCATCACTAGGACATGATACCTGACACCCACAACTCTAAAAAGGAAAGGTTTATTTTGTGTCAATCCCTAGTCAGCTGCTCCAAGGCATAGCAGCTCATGACATGGCAGCGGGAAGCAGAGTGAAGGATCAAAGGAGGGAGAAGAAAAGAGATGGACCCTTCCAGGCCGTACCCCCAGTGACCACCACCTCTAACTAGGCTTCATCTCCCAAATCTCACTTAACAACAAACTCATCCATGGTCTAATCCACAGATAAGTATGCCTCCATGATCTCATCTCCTCCCTAAAGCAACAACTATGAGTTCATTTGGTTTTAGGGGAACATCTATACGTCAACCATAACACCTGCTTCACAGACTCTAATAACCTAGCATCTTAGATATCTCCATGCTCTCTATAGCATATTTCCCAGAGCTCTGCACAACGTGCATGTTCAATAAATACTTGTTCACTGGATTTGAAATAGCTTCTTAGTTTTCATAAAAATGCAAGCATTATTCAAGTGTTTATTAAGAGCCTACAGAATGTTAGAACCTATCACGGAGGTGATAGATGGAAATGCTCACTATGCAAGGTAGTGAACAAACCACTTGACCAGGGCCCTGTACTCACTAGAAGTAAGGGCAGAAGCTGTAGAGAGGGGTCACACTCCAAGAGGCATTTAACATGTTCAAAACAAAGGCTTTAGTGACCCAGTGGCTAAGGACAGTAAGGGAATAAGTGTGAGGATACCAGGAGCAGAGAGAAGACAACTGCCAGACAAAAGCATCATTCACATCAGGGAGGTGACACCAATCAGTCCTTCCTTTAGGATATGACACAAATCTCAAAATCTGTGCACTGTACTGGCTTATAATCACTCAATGGATGTGTACAAGTTTTACTGTGAGATGACTAGATACACGGGCAGAACTGAAACATTAATAAATTATTTTGTTTTCTTTTTGAAGTACTGAATCAAGAAGTCCTGAGCTACATTTTCAGCTTTTTTTATTATTTTAATTGGGGGGGGTGGTTTCCCGGGATCGAACTCAGGACCTTGGGCTTGAGAGGCAGGCAGCGGCACCACTGAGCTAAATCCCTGGCCCTTTATTATTTTAATTTTAAAATATAGTTTCACTAATTTGGCCACGCTCGGCTCACGGCTCAAACTTGGGATCTTCCTTCTTCCATGTCCCAGAGTACTGGGATTACAGATGTGTACCCCCATGCCCAGCAATATATTACAGTTTTAAAGTTTATTTAAGCCCGGACTTCCAAGAGTGCCATTTCAACTGTGAGAGCCCCACCATCGAGCTGCTAGGTACATACCTGCTCGTAACCTTAGGGAAGGAGGCAGCACAGTGCACTCCTTGCTTTCCAAATATTTTAAACGTAGTTTGTGAAATAAAATCAAATACTTAACCATGCGCCAACAACATAATGCATAGTAGAAGGCTGGGCAAAAAATAAAAGACTAATTACCTCAATAAATTTACTATTCCATGATTATTGAATATTTCTAAATGATATCATGAAATTTTTATTGTAAAAACAAGTTCCAACATTTTTATTTGGTAACTCTACACTTGCTTTCTAGGTTATATCTGAACAGAAATCCAACAAAAACACTATTAAAAATAATAATAATAATAAAAAATTAAAAACACTATTGATTTTTTTCAAATAAGAGAAACACTGTAATATTTAAGCTTGTGTGTCTGATTTATTTCATTTAACATTATGGTCTCAAGTTGAATCCATTTTCCTACAAATGACTCAAGTTTATTCTTTATGCCAGAGTGGTATTCTATTATGTTTAAATATTATATTTTCTTTCTCTACTCATCTGTTGATGGTCATTTGGCTGCTCCCAAGATGTAGCTATTATGAGTTGTGCTGCTATAAACAAGGATATGCATGTACTACTGTCATTTTTTTTTTTTTTTTGGTACTGGGGATTGAACTCAGGACCTTGAGCTTGTGAAGCAGGCAGCAGTGCCACTGAGCTAAATCCCTGGCCCAATGAACTACTGTAATTTAATGTCTTTGGGAGATAGATCTTTCGCAAAAGGGAAGATGACCAAGAGGTGGAGGGAGGGAAGAGGCAGGAGAAGAGAAGTGAGCGGAAAAGGTTATGATGTGTCATGTACTTGTACCAACTTCCCACGATGAATATAGTCATTATGTAATAAAACATGTACTAATAAAAATAAAAATTTAAAAAGAAATAACTTTTTAAAATACTAATGATGATACTCCTTGCACCAAAATGGCCCTAAGAAGAAACATTGCTAAATTAGCAGAGAACACATTAACTCTGATCAATACAGAAATTATCAGTGCTGAAGCTCACAATTACATTCAATGAGCTAACTTAAATTGTACTTAAGATTACATGAAGTTTCAGAAAGTTCCCTGAAATAATATTCCATTGTCTTAGAATCAGGAGCACATAATTAGGATAATTTTACTGGAAAAGAGTACTTCTGGTGGCCTCGTAGGTTTTTAATTTTTTATCTTTTGTTAAAATTACTTTTTCAGAAAATGTTTTAATGTTCTAAGTAGATTGTCATAAACGGCTTCCTTTGGATAAAAGCAACTTTAATTTTTCTTCTAAATACATTATTTTTTAAAGCGATAAATATTCACCATAAAAAACTATGACTCAAAAAAACCCTCAAAAAAACAAAGATACAAAGTAAAATGCTTCCTTTTCTGTCCAATCCTATCTCACCATCATAACCAAAGCAAAACTCCCAAGAACTCAGCAAGGTTATTTTCTATTCCTAGACATATTACTGATGTAAATACAAACACTTATATGTATATTATTTGGGGGGATCAAATTGGGCATATACTTTTAAATTTTATTTTTATATAGTAGTACATCCTGGTCATCTTCTCATATCAATAGACTTAGGGCTGCACTGCTTCTTTTAATGACTATACAGTGTTATGTTGTTTAAAGTACCTTAATAATTTAACTGGTTCCATATGAATGGACATTTCATTGATTTCTAATTATCTCTATCACATATAACAAAGCAAGAGCAACCATCATACAAAACCTGTGGATGCTAACATAAATATTTTAAGGTAAATTTCTAGAAGTGAATTTACTGTAAAATGCCCTGTACATCCATTTTAAATTTTAATAAAGCATTTCAAACTTGCCTTCCAAAGTTATTGTGCCAATTTACAGTCCCACAAATAATATATGAGAGACTTTTAATTCTGCTTTTTTAAACACAAATCTAACAGCATAGTTCAAGTCTTCAAAGCATACCCACCTTCTAGAAAACAGAGTTCAAACTCCTTCAAGATAAGGTTCATGGTCTTCTCATTTTTCATGTCAACTTGGTTTTTGAAAACTATTATTGTTAATTGAATTAAATTCAGGAGAGCCATAAACCTTATACTAAAGAACTTTATTTTCTAGGAAAAGAAATTACACTTTTTCTTATAGCCATAACATTACAAGAAAGTGTTACATTTCTAGTCTTTACGGCTTTGCTTAAGTTATATCATTTTATTATTCATTCATTCATTAGTGGTGACAAAGCTCTCAGTGATCTAGTATATCTGGCTACCTCTCCAACCTCAGTGTTTCTTCTTCTTGTTCTATGACACAACAAACACGCTCCAGTCTCGTAGTCTTTGGCTTTACTGTGCCCTCTGCTTGGAACTTTTTTTTTTTTGTACCGGGGATCGAACTCGGGTCCTTGTGTTTGCACAGCAGGTGGCAAAACCAATGAGCTAAATCCCCGGCCCTCTGCTTGGAACTTTATCCCCAGGTAGGCACATAATTCATACTCCTCAATCCTATCTCTCTTCAAATGTTCCTTTTCCAAAGAGTCCTTCTGATCAACTCATCTAGAAGGGCCCTTCTATAAACTCTTTCTGATATTTTTCTACTTGACTTATCTTTACTAAAAATTCTGTACCTCATAACAATTGTGACAGCCCATGTTTTTGAAATGTCATAACCTCTTCATTAAGGAAACAAATCAATGTAATGTAATGTAAGCATTATAAAAACAATTTTTTGGGCTTGGTTTATTGCTGTATCTAAGAGCTTAGAATAGTCTGGTACATAGTAAGTGCAATACATGTTGAATAAATAGTTAAATAAATGTTCAAAAATATATTGAGATTTCTGTTATTCAAAAAATTCATGTAGGATATGAATAAGACAAATACAACTAACCATGGGAGGTAAACATGTAGAAATAACTGTGCAATATAAAACATGTCATAATAGAAGTAAATTAGAGGGTATCTATTCAGGAACAAAGGATGGTGAGTAACCCCTGGAGCCAGATGGAAAATCAGGGATTGCTTCAAAGAGAAGGTATTATCCCTTGCCCCTTCTCCATGTCAACTCAAATGTCACCTCTGCATGACATCTCTTCTATCTGATTCACCATGAACATCAGCTCATTTCCAGTCTACCTCTAAACATTATTTTCTATATTGCAGCCAGGTAAGTTTTATCACTTCTCTACATTCTCTTCATTCTTAGAATTGATGGAACACTTCATACATAGAATAGTCCCTTGGTGTCTGAATTCCTACCACACATATATTTGCCCAAATGAATTGCAAACTTTTTTACACAAAATTCACTGTTAAAATATCCTTTATTAAATATGCAGAGCACATGAGTGAAGATGTTCAACCCATACAAGATTGCAAGTAAGAGGACATGCTTCAGCACATTCTCCAAGCTTCTTTTGTTTAAACCTATTATAATCATCTCCTCTACACTTTAAAAAAAATGCTACTTAAGTATAAAAGACTGTAAAGAAAGTAAGTGAACATAAGAAGTCTTTTAGTCATGCATCTGAAAGAAAATAGAAATGTGTACACAAACGCAGAAGTTTAGCCATACATGTTACCATTACTACATAAGGATTTTTGAAATATTATTTTTATAGCTCCATCATATTACTCAAGCCCAAACATTGTTTAAATCAGAGAAATATATCACTATACTAGATTAGCAGTTACCATGGTCCACTGTTGAGCAGCATGTTAAAATAGAAGAAGCCATTGAGCACCTTCAAGAATCAGGAAAAAAGAATATGAAGTAGGTAGGACACGATTTAATGAAAGAATGGAATTTTAAAACAAGTCCAAAAAAATGGAAAATGTCAGTATTACCTAAAACCTAAATATCAAAGATTTCCAAGGGTGAAAAGTAATAGAGAAGAGCACAAGCTATAGATTCAGGCATAGAAGAGTCTAAATCTTGTTTCTGCCAACTACTATCACATTACTTCTCTGCACATAAAGTAGAAAGATAATATCTACTTCACAGCTTTTTAGAAAAATAAAATAAGACAAAGCAAAAATGCTTTGCAAGATACGTGGGAGATGGTATGTGCTCCACCAGTTCTTTCCTCCTCCTTTTGGGTCAATACAATGAATATTAACTATGTTTACACAAAATACAGGTGATAGGGGAAGCAAACATACAATAGTTCAAAAGATGTGAGAGTAGGCAACAGTGTACAATTTGAAAATCATGAATGAAGCACTTTCCACTAATAGTGAAGTTGCAATTAAACAGTTAACACCACAAGCAAATTTTTCAGCAGTGATAAACCTAGGCTATTTAGAACATAAGTGCCACATTAACTTCAAAAAACAGGAGGACAATTACAAAGATATAATGCATCCAATCATAAGATTTTCAATGGATATTGTGAAGGCAGTGGTAAGCTAAAGTCTCTGAAGACCCCAAGGCCCTTAGGGAAATGTAGAAGAACTACATGGCACAAAGATCACAAAGTAAAGATAAAGGAAATACTTAATGGTTTCATGAGTAGTGAACTGTGACAACTGATCAAAGTACACACAAAGAAAGAAAATCTTGCAAACAGGGTATTTTTATAGTAGTGCTCTCAGATGTTATTTTAGCATTGTTGATTTACAGTAATACCTTAGTGACCTTTTTGCCTTCCAAAACCCTGTGACCTTTGTCGTCTCTAGATCAATGCACCATCTCAAAACACAGCATCTCATGCAGAGGGCTGACACAGATATGGTTGCTTTGATGGAGAATTTATGATAACTTTGATATCTGCCTTAGCCTAGCTTACCTAGAAAATAAGGTCTGAGGCACAGACTAAATGTCCATAATTTTCAATGGACATCCAATACCAGGGCAGAATTATTGAGGAAAAAGTGATAATAGTCAGTGAAGGGTCCAAAGCAACACAAGATGAAGTACTATCACATCAGTCAATGATACCAAATGTGCTGTAAGAGAACACATACAGGTGCTAAGCAGATGAATCCTATAGGCCACATGATCGGCTTTGTGTAGGTCAAATGGACAAACGATGTCTTAAGAGTAGTCCATTGCAAAGAAAGAAGCTGACACTTTCCCAGTTCCTCCCATCTCTTGCCTCCCAATGGACTTCAAGTTTTCATCAGCTGTCCCTACCACACAAGAAGATAGGTTGCTGGGCTCGGGCCAGCAAACCCTGTTAGGGAGAAGAATGACGACATGAGAGATAGAGAACGTCTTTGTCGAGGGCCAGTCTTCACTGGAACGGAGGGAAGCCCGGAAATGACTCAAACCCCCCGATTTATTGAGGAACAACAAAGGCATAGAGTTCTGCTGAGCACAGATGTTTGTTTTAGGTAGCAAGGCAAGCAGGCAAGGTTGGCGACAATTTGGCTGAATCATTAACTTTTATCTGATTGTCCCAAAGGGACAAGGAGCTTCCTTGTTTTCCCCCTAAGGTCCATTTCTGCAGGAGCTGGCAAAACATCCCATCTTCAAGACATTCGGTCTCCTTAGAATGAGCGGTCTTCTGCCTCCTGAGCAGCAGACATTGACCAGCTGGGTGTCACAAGGGACTCCACAATAGGTTCCTGCAGTCTGGTGTTTATCAGGTCCTGATGTTTTATCGAGACATGTAGCTGATGGCCTTCAAGCAGGAGGAGGATGTAGTCCTGCAAGGGAGGTAGAAGAAAAAGTCAGGATGCATGTGAAATGTATCCTATATCAAAAAAGGGGGCTCTCCAATTCATCAGTCAAGCTTGGAAAAGAAAATCACAACAATAAAATTTACAAGATACTGGTTTGGTTATTTCTTACTTATTTGCAAAGTTTTTAGGAGGTAGTGCAGAGTAAAAAATATTAGATCATGTTAAGGAAGTCAGATTTAGAGAACAGAGAAAATATTTTTAAAACTATTAGCATCACAAGTGCAGGACTCATTCCTGTTGATGTTCATCATTGATTATTGCCTGGGGATAAAGAAGAGGGGCATGAATGTTCAATATCAAACTTTAAAATACTGAATCATGCAAACAAAATAATTGTTGTCACACATGAGTGTGGCCATAGCATGTATGCAGCCTTACATCCAAACCCACAGTTATAAGCAAGTCACAAGTTATCAGGAGCTGTCCATGCCAACAGATAACAACTTTGAGCTTGCTGTTTGTTGCTTTGTCTCCTTGTTTCATCTGACTCCAGGTGGTGGCTCATAGTTATACACAGTCTCAAGTGGCAAGGAAAGAGGGCTGTCCCCCAGTTCCCCAGACATGAACAAAGATCAGCCTCAGGCATTTTCTGTTCCATTTATACTCCTCCATTAAGTCTCTCCTCATGTTAATTTACCACAAACAGCAATGGTGTTCATTGTGACTACAACCTCTATTTCTCTCCTTACCACTCCACACTAACCCCATTCAAGCTCCCTTCAATCTGGAAGTAAGTACGTATTTTTAAACTGATGCCTTTATTTTGCCAAATGTTATTTGAATTTATTATGCCACTTCAATATATCATTACATTATTTCTCTACATTACAGTGCATGTCATTACAGAAGGAAATTATAATTAGTATCTGATACTGTGAATTATTACTGTATTCTGCATTCAAACACATACACTAATGGATACACTGTTATGTAACTACATTGTTGGTTGTGTCAATGCTTCATGTCATGTCAAAAATCTGAGAAGTTATTATGTAAGTATTTTAAATTGTTATACCATTATTAGGAGAAATGAGATGCACAGGTATTGCATTATTTTTTGTACTAAAACAATGAAATGTAGGCTCTGTTTACTGAAAGAACACTTCAAACGTACATATTTGGTTTAGATTGTAAAGGATGCCCATGTATGCATAAGTGTGACATATATCTATGTAGGTTTACACACACATTCTTGTATGTATATATGAGTGTACTTCTATGCATATAAATGAATATATATGCATGTTTATGTGAATGTATGCATACATCTATTTTTCAGCATCCTGAGGTGAAAGAATCACAGCTTTAGAGACAAATAGACTCAACCCTAAATTCCAACCCCCCACACACACCCTATTGCTAGCTGATCCTCAAGTTCTTAAGTAATGAAATAGTTGTTTCACATAATAGCTACCCCAAATTTTTCCACAAGGATGAAAAGTAATAAAGTGTGTAAATGCCCTAGCAATTAATAAGTCTAGAAGAAAGTTCAGTGCTCAATTAATTTTAGCTTCTTCCTTGTCTATGCCTAAGACGTTTTCCTGCTAACCTGTGAATTCCTGAGTCCAGGATCATTTTTATACTCGCCACGTTTATCACATACCAACCACTCAGTAAACGCCTATGGATTCAACGCCACTACGAATGAAGCCTGTTGAAACATAACATCTTTTCAAGACAATATCAAGGAGAAAAGTTTTCCATTTCTTGGACCTTTCAATTTTATTTTCTACCTGACAGTCTTCTAAGTGGAAAGTGGAGCTCTTTGTGGCAGTTTTATTGTGGAGTTGCAATTTCTACAACATCCCTTGAGAGATAATTATCTGTTCTGTGTTTCTGTAAGAATAGAACATCAAAAAAAAAAAAAAAAAGAATAGAACATCAAACTTAAATACAGACTGGATCTTGGAGCTAAATGAAATTTTTCTAATTTAGTCTTTCCAATTTACTTGTAGGAAAAATATTAGGTTTTCTTCTGATTTCTCACTCAAAATTTTGTTATCAATTTTCCTCATTATATTTTCTAATAAATCAGACTTTTCATTCCTTTCCTATTCACTGATATATCTAAAGGTACATCTAGCTTCCCATCTTGTTGCAGTGCTTGTTAGGGAAATAGGCAGAAGATGCTACTGAACCGTCACATGCTTCCCAAACGCAGGCCTGCATTTCACTTATACCTATGCAAAAATAAAATATAACCCTAGTAAATGTGAAACATCTGATCCTTATAGCTTTGAGATTGGCCAAATCGCAATCAGTAGAACTTCCTTTTACCTAATTTTAATTCCATTTGAGAATTAACCATGATAATTTGACCCAGATCTCTTCACAAAGTAACGTTATCTTAGAGTTTACAATTTCCTTAACCTCTTGTGATTAGGAAAGGGAGTATTTCATGCCTCCCACTTGATTACTTTGAGTGTGACGGTTTCCTTTGCATGGATTAAGTTTGTCTAACTTGTATTTAACAAGGCAAATTCAGCGTGACCAATGCAACCGGATGCAATACCTTCTCAGAAAAAATACCATGGAGGACCCTTATTTAAATCATACTCTGCAGCAGACTGGCAGAATGTTGATTTTTAAAATCAAAACTACTATATAACTGATAATTTTGAACAAATTCAAATAAAAAGGTGAATTGAGAATCATTTAAAAACTTACATGATACAGACTTCCCTGATTGAATAAATTTTAATAGCCAACTCATAATCAGAAAAGGAAAATTATCAAAACAGAATCTTTTAAAATCTGACCTCAAAGTAATAAAGTGGGAAGTTTTAAATAATCTCTTTTCCAATCACAAGAGGTTAACCAAATTGCAAACTCTAAGATAATGTTGGTTCATGAAGAGATCTGAGGCAAATTATCATACAAATACAGAATGAAAATTATGCAGAAGCTCAGATAACATTTGAGTAAATTATGGATCATAGTATATCTAAAAGTTATATGTGATATTAAATGTGATGTTGTTTTAATCATTAGAGTATGAAGAAATATTTAAAACATGGAACTCAACTCTGGGCTTGATATTTAGAACTCTTTTTAGGTTTAAAAAAATTAGAATACAATTTTCTTATCTCTCCTTAAATTTTGGAAACACGCTAATGAAATAATTTTATAAAGTTTTAGAACATAAGGTTCTGAAAACTTAAAGTTCATTCTTAAGTATTATGAAAAAGATCTTTTATATTGCGGTTCTTAAAAAACAAAGACTGTAAGTTTTAAGAGGATAGGGTTATGTCTGTATTCTTTCTAGCTCTATCTTTAACAAGTAGGGTAAAGCCAACTCATATTATATGTTCAATGAACACTTGTTGAATGTATGAATAATCATGTATAAGAGATTACATTAGTTCACTAATAAAGACTTCCTTCTGTTCAAGAAAGTTACACAGCAAAACATTCACAGCATATTAGCTGAGCCTCTCAATTACAACAAAATGTAGTACTAATGAAAATGGACTTAAAGTAAAACAACAAAAACCTGCTTCTATTGGTATTAAAAAACTAAAATCCCCTAGCTCAAAGTGCCAAATATAATTTTTTTTTTTAGATTGCAGTTAATTTTCACTTTTCTCTATCACTCGTGAAGAAAGTTACTGTTGGCAGGATGGAGGAAAGAAAGAAAAAAAGAAAGAAAGAAAGAAAGTAAGTTTGGGGAAGGAAGGAAGGGCAGGAGGGAGGGAGGGAGGGAGAGAGAAATGAAACATGAGTTATAAGACTAGAATCAGTTCTGCATTTACTACCAACTAGATGTGGGTTCCAGGAAGTAGCTGCCAACCAGAACATATTATCTCTATGGACAATCTCTTTTATGGGCCTGGTGAATTAAATTCAATCCCAGAGACTGGTCTAAGACAGAAAGGAGAAGAGAGAATAGCAATGGGTAGAACATTTTGGAAGCTCCAGGTATGGAGCCACTGGAATCCCTGGGTGGAGACTATTATTCCAGAGTTTGGTAAAAACACAATACCATACAAAGAATGAGACAAAAGATAGGAGGGTATCTTCAGTTCTTGTATTTTTCATAGTGCTTCAGACAGTAAAAACAAAATCATGCTTCTAAAGCCTCTCTTTAAAGTTCCATCTCGCCCTATTCTCTGGTCTCGATGCATAAATTTAGGAAGATCAAGATTAAAGCATAATTTAGAGGTGATATTTATAACACAAAAACAATTGTCTCCATCTGAGCCACATCAAGAGACCTTAGGAAAACAAGTCAACTACTCCCTAAAGATTAAATTAAAAGCATATCTACTTAGACCCAATGATCTGTTAAATATCATTTTTTCACTTTCCCTGTATATTAACATTAAAAGGTTTAGGCATTCTGACTTCAAAACAATTGTTTTGAGGATTGAGAGTCCTGACCAGTAGCCTAAGTCACTAAAATAAAGAGCTTTGTATGGTAGTTTCTCACACTGTTATTACACAATGTCATTAAGCAACTCTCCTTAAAACCTCATCTCCGGCTAAAGCCTGAGTCACAAGTCAAAACACCAGTCTATGGTGCTCGGCGACTCTGAGGCAACTTCTTTAGAACAGGATGTGCCTCTTCCTTGAGGTGACAGGTTACATACTGAGAGAGTTTGGGCTTTTTTTTGTTTGTTTGGTTTTTTTTCCATTCCTGTTGAAAACATCTCATTTGCTGCCAAACTATATGTGAGGGAAAGCAGCAAGGTCTGCCCTCAAAGGCTCCTCGGAGACTGAAAGCAGAGAATAGCCGGACGTACACACAGTATGAAAAGTCTAAATTAAACAATGGCTTTACAAGAGCACCTTCCCATGTGACTTTGAATCAGAGTAAAGGGAAGTTCACAAAAATCAAAGCAGTAAAAGGGATCTTTATTTGGAAAGTACTCATTAACTAGGCAAAGCCAAGCTTTAAGAATTAGATCTATGAGGAAAATCCTCCTGGCAATGAAACCAGGGCTTTGATTTCTACTGGCTCATAAAATAAATAATAATATCCACTTACAGCTCTACACAGTACCTTTCAGTTTACAAAGCACTTTCCCATATATTCTTTTATTTTATCCCCACAACATTCTTCCTAGGGACGGAGGCCTGACTATTCTCTTTCATGGGCTAGGAAACTGAGGTTCAGTAAGCAGACAGGATTTCCTCCAGGTCACACAGTTATTCACAAGAAGAGTCCGAACTGAAATTTTAGTCTCCACACTTCCACTTAGGAGCGCCATCCTCTCCTGCATTTCCAAAGTTAGGAAGCCATAACTCAAGATTTTCATATCAGTTTATATGTTCATGGGGAAAGTTCTAAAAAGACTGTGGTTGCCCAAGAGCTTGAGAAAGAGACCAGACTTGGAAGAAGGCAGCCCTTGAGCTGTTTTCCTTATATTCCCTGTGATAATGGCAAGAATCCAAGGTACATTTTAAAGACAAACCAAATGAATTTTATTTTTGAATCTTTACAGTAGTTAATATCAAAGGCTAAAACTATTGCAGATACTAGAAGTTCTGTCAATGAAAAAGAAAATAAAATTCCTTGAGGAATTTATACACATGAAATAAGTTTTTACTAAGGTTATCTCTCAACTGAATTAAATACCATGATGTGACATGTTGACAATGCCTGAAACTTACTTCTTAGTACCTTGAGTTGAATTTTATTTTTATTTTATTTTATTTTTACACATGTGAACTATGATAAAACAGAGTTATGTGGAAAAAGGGCAATGCATTGGCAAACAGTCTGGGCTTTGGTCGCTGGCTTTTAGCTGAGTGGCCTAAATGATTTATTTAACTACTGAGAACTATAAATAATGGAAGAGAAGTGATCAGTGCTTGGTCCCTTCCCTTGTTCAGAGATATTTAGAAAGAAGAAATAGTACTATTAGTTTTAAAGGGACACAAAATCATGAAGACTGCTGGAACCTAGAATTTCTAATTCATTGATGTTATTCAGTTTGGCAGGTAACCCTTTTCAAATAATCAAGAACACTGAGTAGAACTCTATGGGACAATGCCAGTCATTGCCTGCTCTCCTGCTTGTACCAAATGACACCTACCCGCTAACCTGACAAGAAAACAGCTGCCCTATAGCAAATCCTTCCATCAGCAGCAAGCCAGGTCCTCTGGCCTGGGAATATAGAACTTAGAGTTAGCAACTGAAATGATGAGATAAAGTTGGTGTGTTCGGAAAACACTGTCAGGTACAGAACCAAACTCAAGACTGGACCCATTGAAGCAAAAGCTACATCCAAGCAGAATTCAAAGGGGAGCAGAGCAGCCATGAGAAAGGTATTGCGTATGAAAAGCAAAATTGAGCAGAGAAACAGGAAAAAAATAGAGCCAGGAGGCCCGAGATGCAGAGAGAAAGGAGAATAGGTTCAGGTACTGATTTTGTACTTTCAAGGCCTTCTATGTCCTGGTTATACTTTTCTCCTCCTTCGGAATGTTTCAGAGAGCCCTAGAATCCTTTCAATGAATTATTTTCACTACAAAAGCTGAATGGCCTTCCATACTTTGAAAGTAAAAAGCCTTAAATATAATAAATACCAAAAAAGAGAAAAAAAGAGAAGGAGAGGGAAGAGGGAAGATGGGGAGAGACAAAACCTTGAGGTATATTTCAGTGGT
>NW_004624750.1:17473054-17500777 GCF_000247695.1 Heterocephalus glaber | reverse complement strand
ATATAGTACATTACTTTTGTAAAATCCAAAACTTTTCTAAATTGCAAAGTGCATCTGGCCCCAAAAGTTTCAGATAAAGATATGGTTTAGCCACATTTGAATGTACATTTGAAAAGATCCAACTAGCACATGAAATCTGTGATTCACAGATATTATTGCTTATGATGATATATTTACTTAAGTATACTGTGAGCTGAATTTTTTAAAAGAAAATAATAAGGTAATCCAGAGCCAAAATTGGGAAAGTGGCATCAGAATGACTGAAGTTTAAGAATTATCTTACAGCATGTTCAAAAAGATTTCAGCATGTCCAGGCAGAAAGCCAACCAGCTACATAAGACAAAGAACAAGGACAACAATTTTCTTTGAATTTTTCCAGCACCAAACATGATCTTACATGTGGCAGAACTCGACAAAGCTTCACTGAGTTGAAATGAATCTCCAACACGTCTCATCCTTTCACTTCTGTTACACACCATCCCATTAAAAGAAAAATGAACATCTTTTTAAATGAACTCTAAGAACTTTTAGAAGTAGCAGTTTGGTTCCTTTTAGCTGATTGTAAGTGGGGGGGGCATGAATAGCGGCACATCTTAATTACACTTTTTGTTTTAAAAACCTTTTTAACCCTTTTACACCTTTTTACTTTAGCGTTTGTTTCTATTTGAACCTCTCAAAGACTAAATCCCTATTCTTCATTCTGTTCATTCAAAGCAGAAATCTTACAAATACATAAAATTCGCCACTGACTCTGGCTTTCTCTGGGAATAAGCTGACTTTTTTGTGCCGACTCTACAATGCACTACAACTCCTGAAGTATTGCTTAATATTTCTGCCCTTTATACCTTTATATTTTCCCCAAGGAAAAGAACTCATTGTCTACTTTTTGCCCAAATATATTCCAGAAACACTGTGAGTGTTTGTCCCATGCTTTTGTACCAGTTTCAAGGTGATTATAAATCAGCAGGCCGTGGACTGACATGCTCAGACCAAAATCATTC
The DNA here is from genome assembly GCF_000247695.1 of Heterocephalus glaber. The sequence continues at coordinate 17,499,776 of NW_004624750.1, read as the reverse complement.
CTTTGAAAAATATGTAGCATCACTCTCCTCGAGCAGCTGCAGCCTTTTATTAATGGCTCAGAAGTCTTTCACACCTCCTTTTAAATCCAGTGCATTTAAAGCAATAAAACAGGGAACAGTTTATAGGCAGGAAATATTAAAATATTTAATTGCTTAGGTTTTTTTTTTCTCTTGGCACAAGGCAGACAGCCTTAAGGTTTCTATAACACTTGAAAAAAGGACACCTGCCCATGCTTGAATGGACTTGAAGCAGGGAATTGCCAAATTGGATACATCTGTGACTAAACCACATCAAGCCCATTTTTTGTTATTGCTAACCATTTCCCTCCAATTACTTTTCATTTTCTTCTTCCTTCTTCTTGTCTAGGTTACAAAAAATACAAACAAGTATAAATTGATATCACATCCAAGATGATTCCCTAATCTTTCATGCCCAACATGATTCTCTAGTCTACCTTGAACAGGAAGAGTGCACATCCTCACCCTGAAAATTATTCCCATTGTCCAGTCCTATGGTTTGTAAGCTAGTGCATCAGACCCTTCTCAGCGAAACTGGTAAAGATCACCAGTACTAATGGAATCGTTGCACCTTTTGACAAGGCTTGGTCTATCTCAATGGCAGAAGAGCCATGGCCAAGTCTCAGCTCTACCTATTTGCTGGTGGGGTGACTTGGCTTTGCCAAACTTCAGTTTTCCCAACTATAAACCAGAGATAGTCAGCAATGCCTCTCCCATGAGGCAATCTGGGGCACAAAATGAGATTTAAATTATCAAATGTTTGGTATGGTGTTTGACCTGTGTGAAGCCCCACTGTCAGTTGTTCTTTTATTATGATTCAATCTAAAAAGAATTGTTCATAGAGCAAAAGATCTGACTAGCATCCTTCCATGAAAAAAGAAAAGTAGTTATAAGCATTATCTTGCTGAGATATGTATTGGTGCTTTATTGCTACCTGACAAATTTCCATAAACATAAGCTCTAGAAATAAAATGCATTGATTAGCTCAGAGCTATACAGTCAGAAGTCTGGCATGGCATGATTGGGTTCTCTTCTCAGCATATCACAAGGCTGAAATCAAGGTGTCAGCAGAGCTGAGTTCTTGTCTGAAAACTCTTAAGCAATAATCTGTTTCCATGCTCATGTTTTTAGTGGCCGAATCCATTTTCTTGTGGTTATAGCACTGAAGCCTCCCTTTCCATGCTGGCTACAAACAAAGGGCTCTCTCAGCTATTAGGACCATCCTATTCAGTCCCTTTCCATGTACATCCTTTACCATCAGAATCTACAACTGAAAATTTTCTTCACATTGAATGTTTCTAATGTTTCAATTCTCTCTGTCTTCTACAACCAGCCAGGAGAAAGCTCTACTTTTAAAGAAGTCCTGTGATCGGGCAATCAACCCAGGCAATCTCCCTATCAAGCTTATTAATAATCTTAATTTCATCTTCAAAATCTCTTCTGCTATATAACATGTCTTAGTCAAAGAGTAACACTGGGGAGCATAGATCGTGGTGGCCATTTTAGAATTCTGGTGGCCATAAAATTATGAATCCAGGTTATGAACATATTATAAGGCAGATCCAGGAATGAACATAGCAGCCTCATAACCACTCTTCTCCTTCCTTTTTTTTTTTTTTTTTTTGTACCTGGGATCAAACTCGGGTCCTTCCGCTTGCAAGGCTGGGGACAGAACCACTGAGCTAAATCCCCGGCCCTTCTTCTCCCTTCTTGCTGTCTTCAAATTAATCTTCATAGAGCTGCCTGCATTAAATATCTAGGAGCATTCCTTGTAAGCTTCTCATTGCCCACAAGATCAAGTTTAAATCTCTTGGCTTGACCCATAACCCCTCCATGATTTGACTCAAAACCACTGCTCAAGTCTCTTGCCGATTCCATACCCAGGCTTTGTGTCCCAGAAACATCAAACTGTGTACAGTCTGCCTCATTCACCAAGATTCTCACTTCTGTGTCTTTACACTAGCAGGATGCTCCACCTAGAACCCTCTCGGTTTTCACTACCCCTTTGTCTGGCTAACTTCTATTCACCCATTAGTTTTACACAAGAGGCACCTAATTTACTCAATCATTCATCCAATAAATAACTATGTATTGAATACTGACTATACCCAGAGAGCAGGGTGTAAGGATAAAATGGATTCACACAGTCTTTGCTTGCAGAGAACATGCAACATAGTTGAGGTATAAGCAAAAGAACAGATGAGTAGGGTCCAGTGGTAAGAACAATGGCTAGTGCTGATGCCTAGAATCCCAGCACTCTGGGAGGCTGAGGCAGGAGGATTGCAAGTTCAAGTCCAGCTTGGAAAACTTCCAGACTTATTGAAATCCTGTCTCAAAACAAAAATTTAAAAAGAGCTCAAAGGTAGCTCAGTGTGAAAGGCCCTGGGTTCAATACCCAGCGTGCCCCAGCCAAAATATAACTAGAGAAAGCTAGAGCACCTGCAAGATGCACTAAACCAAAGTCAGATGTTTTCTGAAAGAAATAATACTCAAGCTGCTGTGTTTTGGGTGTGATTTATCCCTCAAAGGATAGGCTTAGTCCCCAGTGCAGCAAGCAGTATTGAGGGACGGAGGACCTCTGAGAAGTGCGCCTGCTAGGAGGTAGTTAGGCCATCGGACATATCACCTGCAAAAGACGCTCTCAGTGCCCTGGTTAGTTCTCATGAAAGAAAGTTGTTAAAAAGCAAGGCAAGCGTGGACTTTGACATTCATAGTTTACCAAGTGTGAGGAGTTTAATGAGAACAATTACAGAACCAATGAATTGCAGAATCGCCAAATTTAAAGCACTCTACGTGCCAAGAACTTATACCTCAAAAGATTTGTATAAGAGAAATTATTCATGCAGAAATGACATCATTCAGAAAGAATGAACGTGTATGAATGTACCATATCCTCACCCAGAATGGTCACCTCATTGTAAATCAGAACTCATTCTAAAATTACTTATTTAAAAAAAAACAAAAAAACAAGGCAATCCTGAAAAATTGGCCCTTTCTGCACACAGCGAGTTTCATTTCTAATTCTCTATCAGGTGGTGATGTAGCTTGGGGACCTGCTGTTTGGATCTCCCAGCCACTAGAATCACAAGCCCGATAAACACATTTATTTTATAAAGTACTTAGCCTTGGGTTTTTTTGTTATAGCAATAGAAAATGTACTAAGACAAGTAGGAATATCCAAATAAATGGGATACAAAGGAAATGTTCTAGACAAACGGAGTAGCATAATGGATAGATATTCGAAAGAACATAGTTTCTTTGAAGAGCTCAAAATATCTCAGACTGACTGGAGTATAGAGCACTGGGAGCAATAGAGGATCTTTCGCCTGGGCAATGAGAATTCATTGAAAAGTTAAAGGTTATATTTCTGTTTTAGAGCTGTCTCCTCTTGCTGGCCTGCAGATAATAGATTGGAGGAAGAACTAACAGGAGAGAGAGAAGCAAAGGGCCTGGAGCAGACATCCCAGTCAGAGCTGAGAATGACTGGGTTTATGGAAAGGAAACAGAGGTTCAGGGAGAGAGGCAGATTTGAGAGATGATGCCACCCACAGGAACTCCGTGATGAACCAGGTACTGGGGATGAGGGAGGGTGATGGCCGTGCTTCTGGCTTGGGCAGCAGGGTAGATGCTGGTGCCTGTCACTGACGACAAGAACATGGGTGGAGGAGTGGTTTTGTGGGGGAAGATAATCATTGCCAAATGGCTTCTGGGATAGCCAGTAATTTACAGAGGCTATTTCAGTTCTTCCTAGCCCACCTGTGTGATTCAGCTACATAAGTGAGAAAAGATGTCCACTCGTTGAGTGTAAGGGCAAGAGGGGAGAATACAGAAATGGCACTCCCCCTTTAATTATCCACCTCAGTTCCAGGGTAGAAGACCCTCAGCATCTAGAATTTCTTAATTAGCCTAGTTAAGAATGATGGAGGTGACAATAATGGCCATTCCCACTTGCTCATTTTTCTAACAATTGGGCCCCACCCCCAGCCTACCCCAGATATCTGCAGATCTCGCTCCCTCCCTCTTCTCATTCAGCTTTCTTCTTAAATGTCATCTAATCAGAGGGGACTTACTGATCGCCCTTTAGAAAAAATTAAATCTTCCATCCACTCCCCCACCACTCTTGTCAGATTTTTTTTCTCCTTAGCACTTTTCACTATCTGATAGTGTGTGTGTGAGTGTGTTTCTGTGCACTTATGTTTTAAAAGTTACTCAAAAGGCAAGGACTGTGTTCACTGCGGAATCTCCAAGTCTAAAACAGCACCAGCACATACTGGGAACCAGCAAATATTTGAGTGGAAGGATTGAAGACAGGAATAAAGTCTGATGCTCAGAAGATGGATCTCAACTGGAGAAAATCATGTAAGAATCATCAGGATAAAAATTGTAATAAAATCATAACAGGTAAGTTTTCTCAGGAAGAGTATGCAGAGTTGTAAAAGGTTCTGAAGATATCACAATATTTACTGATCTTTAAATTATGAGCTGTGACAGAAGAGTCTGAAAACAATGTGAAGGAGCACTCAAGGAAGCAGAAGGAAAGGAGGTGAAGTCAGAAAAACCAAGGCAAGAGGAGGCATCACGAAGGAGGTGCCCACAGTGGCAAATGCAACCAAGAAGGAGAAGCCTGGAAAATCTCCATTGGATTTAGCAACCAAGATGTCATTGTTGACCTTGACTGAGATTAGCCTAGGGGAGGGCCAGACTTCAGTGGATTTAGGAGTAAAAGTCAAAAAGGCAAGACCAAGAAAAAAAGTAGGTGAGAGAGGAAGATCGCTGAACAAATATGGGGCTGCGAAGAGTCGTTTTTCTTAGGGCTGTGGAGGCTTGAACAAATTCAAAGGCTACTGAGAAAGTCACAGTAGACAGGAAGAAGGTTTAAGATTAGAGAAAACAAAAAGATAATCAGTACCAGGAGATCTGTAAAGTACAGGAAGGGAGGTTTCCTCCTTTCAGACACCCTCTATAGCTTCCTCTGCCCCTCCTCATCTTCTTCCTCCATACTATAGCCTGTCAAGTGCGCAGAGGCCTATTATAGTGTTACCATCATGCCACCAGGTAATGAGCTTACTTAGGAAAAGGATAACGTCTCATTTATCTTTTTATCACCAAGAAATAGCACAGAATCTGGTACATTAAAAATACTCTGTCAGTATTTGATAAATGAATGGGAATGAATGAATGGATGGACAGGTAGACATAAGGACACATGGACTCAAGAAATATCTATTGAATGTTTCCTGTGTGCCAGGACTTGTTCTGGGCTCTGGTAATTGATCAGTGATCAAAACAAAGCTCATGAACAAATAAATTAAATAAAAGACGTGAAGTGAGGAAAAAAAAAAAAAAAACCAGAACCAGTCAAATAAAGCATCATGAACCAGCACTTTGTAAGTTCAAGAATGTTGGTGGAAAGGGGTGGGGGGGGGTGGGGAGATGGGGAAAGGAAAGAATGGAAAGGAAAAATTATGAGAAAAGAAAAAAAAAATGGAAACGAAGTATGTAAATAGGGAAGGGCGGGGGGGGAAGGGTGCACAGGTAATGGGGAAAAAATAAGAACCAAGATATATCATGTACAGGTACAGGCACCCAATGATAAATGTAAATGTATTGTATACCTAAAATGTACCAATGAAAGAATTTAAGCAAAAAAAAAAAAAGAATGTTGGTGTTTTAGAAAAGACACCATGCCTCTTCACAGCCAATTTTTTTCATGTGGGAAGGGAAGGTCGACTTACCATTTATAAAGATTGATTATAGCCTTGCTCCTTCATTTCCTGTTTTTCATACTTGTAATCTGTGAATCATTTGCTTGAATTTGCCTTTCTCCATAAGCTCTCAAAGGTGGTTTGCTAGCTCTTTCCCAAAAGAGACACAGACTTCCACTTCCAAGTACAGTGGAGTTAAAGACCTGGCTGGTTTATCCCAAAATGCCTTTCCCCAGTCACGAGGACCCCAGTCATCATTATGGTCTCCTACCAGGATTGGATGCAAACGATAGGAACAGAGGAAGGGACAGAAGCAATACAGACAATAGGCAATAAGCAAACAACCACTAATAACAGCACTTTCAGAGATATTGCCCAAACATTCCCCAACAAAAATGCCAATGTTTGAGTCATACTGGTTCATATCCAGGAACATCCAAGTAGTGACTGAGGCACACAACTCTGCTGTGATGCCAGGAAGCCATTCTAGCTCAATTACACAAGGGTCGGAAAAGTTATCCAAACAAACATATAAGGTAATATGGTAGTCATCATGGAACATTTAAAACTCTCCATCCTGGACCGGGGATTTAGCTCAGTGGTTCCGCCGCCTGCCCCGCAAGTGCAAGGACCCAAGTTCGATCCCTAGTACCAAAAAAAAAAAAAAAAAAAACTCCATCCTAAAGTCTCTTGGATATCAGATTCTAGTCACTGTCATTATATTTTTAAAAATAAGAATTGAATTCTTTGTTGTCTCTTCTTACTCTGAAACCCAGTTTCTAATCTTGGTTTGGCCCCTTACTCTTGTTCAAATATGCTTTCTCCCCAGCGATACTATCCAATTGAGAAATCACTTCCACATGAATTGTTCCCAGTTCTTTGGCCATGAGCTCAGACTTATATTAGAATCTTCCAGCCGGATGTCTAGATGTCTGTCCAATACCACAAAGCAAACATGTTAAAAGCCAAACTCATCCTCTTCCTCCATGAAACCAGTTCTTCTACTCAACTTCACAGCTTCTATTGATGGTACTACTGTTCTATGAGGTTATAACCCCTATTGGTAACCCTTTCTCCTTTTTTATTGTGTCCGCCCATCCATTCTTAAAGTCCATTTCAAAGTTCTCTAAGACCCATTTCCAACAAATCATTCCCATCTAACTTCAATATTCAACTCTTTCTTGTATCCTCCAATGCCTCCACTAACCTCTTATAAATTCTCACCTGGTCTGTTGCAAACTCTGTTACTGGAGAAATAAAACTTCAAAATCTGATAGATTTATATTCAAAGATTTGTTTTTATCTTTTTCTAATGCCGTGATCTAAAGCAATTTTCCCAAGGCCTCTAAACCTCAACTTTCTCCATAAAATGTTTGTTCATTACCGAAGTATATAAGATGATATAAAGTTCCTAGTGTATTATTGCTCAAATGATCAATTACTTTTCCCTAACGAAGTGTTCTGGTCACATCTTTTCCATATCCCTAAACCTTAAAGGACCTCCCTTTTTCTACAAAGACAAAACTCAGCAACTTATTAGCCCTCCACAATATAATCCAAATCATCTTCCTCACCTCCATTTCCCAAACTGGCCTTCTCCATCTTCCCCAAACACACCCAAGTGTCTACCATGTTGATCTTCCCACCCAGTGTGACTTTCCCTTTATTCTCCACCAGGATCTTACCATCCTTTAAGAAACAATTCAAGTGTCATTCTCTCTATGAAATCTAATTCTGACAACCAAATATGATTCCTTCTGCTTTTAAATCCTTGCTTCACTTTCTTTCCTTCTTTATTTCTCTACTTATTATTTATTCAATTATTTTGTGGTACTGGCTTACGAACCTAGGGTCTCACACAGCCTAGGCAAGCAAGCCACATGACTACCTTCCACTTTCTTAATATCTGTATTATAGAACTTGTCACATTTGTGGTGATCGTAGGCTTGTGTGTGCCTTTATCTTCTTCTAAACATAGAACTGTGAACCGTCTAACTTCATTTTCATCTCTAAAGCCTGGTACATTTCACTTATACAAAACTCAGAAAATGAGCTGAATTAGTTTTAAGGACATGTGCCTGGGAAAATTGCATTTATCTATTAAGCATACAAATTTGACAAGGACAATCATTAAATGTCTTTGCGTCACTGTTGTATTCTGAGTACTTAGAACAGTGATTAATATAATAGGTGCTCAAAAGCTATCTCTGGAATGACTTTATGATCCAAGATTATCCTTTAGGCCCAGAAAAAAATTTCATATAATCAAAAAAATTTTTAAATTATGCCAATTAGCAACAACAAAGCTCTGCATACTCTCAACATCTCATATCAGGAATATCACATCATACATCATTGGCAGAACATGAGCACCAGCTGTCCACCAAGGGAGAGCACCAAGAGGAACAGCCCTGTCCACACGTCCCTGGTTGCTCCTACCCAAACAGGCTTCTCTGCGGCTGCCTGGTACCTTCCAATCACCCAATGTGTACTTTTCCATCTGGCTTAGACACAAGGCCTGAGACTTGGCAGGGGCATCAGTTAAAACCTGAGTGAGAACAATCACAGGAACACTGGCCTCTGAAGTGAAGGCCAGCCAGCAGGATGATTCAGGAACTGAATTTCATGTCCTCTGCTTCAGCCAGAATCCCAGAGCAATCACCCACCAGCCCCGCCAGAGTCAGAAAAACACTACATTCTTCTAATGCTGACCCAGCTTTAAACTATGCCTATAAATCTAGGCTATTCAGTCTCTGCTCTAGAGAGTTGGAGGACATGGAAACCTTGCAGTCAGAGGGACCTGGCTCAGAATACTGGCTTCACCAGTGACAGGCAAGGCAGCTGTGGACATAGTATCAGCCTACTTGGCCTCAGATTTGTTATCTCTAAGATAACACCTACCTTATAGCATTGTTGTAAAAATTAACACTAAAATATGTAAAGCACCAGGAGTGTAAATATTATTGGCATTACTGCTGCTATTAGACATCAAAGAGAACAACCACAGAGATTAAGCCAGCATTCCTATCACAATCCTAAGAATTCATCTTGACCAATTCTCTTGAATATGGCTCATTTTGTCCCTTTGAAGGATAATAATAGCAGGTTCCAGAGAAAAATAATTAAGTGTCAATACTAAACCCTCTAAAGCCTGACAATAAAAACTTTCAGATTGGTTTTCAGAAGTTGCCCCCTGCAGAAAGTTTACTGACTTGACAACATTGTCCCCCCTTGAACCTCAAGGCTCTAACAATGTCTTTGTCATTGTCACCAAAAAGGTCCCCTCCACATCCACCCCTCAGCCTTCTGTCTCCACCACCACACCCAGCATGCATGCGCTACAAACTCCCTCAGCCGCCCAGCCCCATCTGCAGCCCTTGCTCCACCCACTTTCCCCCTCATTCCCATGGCTTCCAGCCCCAGGGAGAGGAAGAATGCGGAAAAGATAAGGAACTTTTTGCCAAAGGGCCACAACCTGCCAAAATGCCAGCCAATTTGGCTATCTTGACAACTATACACTGAAGCAGCTGCAATTTATTGTTTTCACTATAATAAGTGAAAAGTAAAGTCCTTGGTCTGGTTGCTTCTCAACTATATACTTCCTACAGTATAATTTTTTTCTGTTTCTATAGATACAAATCTTACATACTTAAATCACACAGATTACTAAATATTTCTCTCATCATAGACCATCCCGGATGATGTAATCATTTGCCAAATTGTTGATTTTTTTTTTAAAGCTCCTTCTCCGATTCTATTATACCCAAACTAACACTGATTCTGGAACATTTTCCCCACTGGTTTCAGAAGACAATATTGTAATTTTCAACTCTATGACCTAAAGTCCAGTAGAGGTAGCTGGCATCTAAGAGCCTAAAACTAAGATGGAGAAGTAGTTTTCCCCTTTGTATCCATAGGTCCTGCACCTATGAATTCAACCAACCCTGGATCAAAAATAATCAGAAAAAAATTACACCCATACAAAACATGTACAGACTTTTTCCTTTATAATTATTCCCCAAATAATAGAGTTTAATTACTTAATTTGAAGCACTTACATTGTAGTATGTATCATAAATAATATAGAGATGATTTAAATTATACAGAACAAAGTGTGAAGGCTGTATGCAAATATATGCCATTTTATATAAGGGACTCGAACATTGTGGATTTTTGGTATCCACAAAATGGTGAAGGTGGGGCTAGAATCAACCCTTTGTGGATACAGGGGATGACCATATCTTGTCTACCATGTCTTACAGCATCCCCTTATTTGTTCATTCATAATTTTGATAGAACTTCCTCAAAATCACCCAACTTAATTCAGTCATCTTTTTTCCTCCTAGCTGTGACTCACCAAACCCACATTATTTCTCATCAGTCTGTCACAGCAATATTTTAACTCCTGTATCTGACTCCTAGCCAACTCTTCTTCAAGCCCATTCCCCTCCAATAGGCTCTGCTTAGCTGATTTTATGCTATACAGCTACTCTTCCCAAATTACCACATTGCTTACTGTGTGATTGGGTCAAAAATGTCCCCCCAAAGGCTTGCCATGATAAAAGATTGTTCCCCAATGCAACAATGGGAAGTGATCCAATTCTGAGAGTACAAACCTCATCAATAGATTAATCCATTCATTAGCTCATGGCAGGATGGGCTACTAAGAGGTAGGGCCCAACTGAAGGGAGTAGGTCTTGGGGACATGATCTTGGACACTCTGTCTTATCCCTGGCACCTTCCTCTCTCTGGTTCTGTCCCTCTTTCTCTCTGCTTTCCAGCAGCCATGAAGTAAGCAGCTTTGCTTCACCTGGATCTTCCACCATGACATTCTGCCTTACCTCAAACACACAGCAATGGAACCAGTGACCATGGACTGAAACCTCTGAAACCCTGAGCCAAAATAAATCTTTCTTCTTTTAAGGTGTTGTCGGTTTTTTTGTCACAGTGATGCAAAGCTAACACACTCACAAACATTCCATGGGTCTTATTGCCACATAAAATCCAAACTCTTCCAAGAAACACCTAAAGCCCTCTGTGGTCTTATGCCCTCCCCCAGCCTCTTCTCTTACCACAGGCTTATTGTATCCTAAGCTAACTACTGAGTACATCATGCATTTCATGTCTTTATACCTCTTACTTTGCTGTGTGGTCTGTCCGGAAAAGGAGCATCCTTCCTCACTTAACTTCCACACCTGAAAATCTCTTGCTTATTTTTCAAGAATCTCCTCAAGCCTGACCTTATCACCCAGGATTGCTATCTTCCTCCATTCTGTTTCCACTTTTCTTCAATGTCTTATGTGTTCTTTTATACCTATCACATTTGATGTCTTTTATTTATTTCTGCCTCAACTACTGAACTATGAGCTCTTGGACAGTAGAAGCCACTTCTCATTTATCTTGACTCCCTGGTGCCACACAAAATGCTTGGCACAGAGTAGGCTCTGTGTTCAAATTACTGTTTCCAAATTTCCAAATTCTTTCCAGAAGTCTTTGGGTGATTGTCTGATCTAAAACTGTAACAGCTTGAAATGACTAATACTGAATTGTTTCCTCCTGTATTAACTGGTTGGTGTATCTTTTCATATTCCACCAACCCCTGAAATATCTTTTTTAGAAATTTTCTTTCTTAGAAAGTCATTCCACTTTTGCCAGTTTGAACAAGCCTGGAAACTTTGTTGTTTATTTTGAAACCAAAAATTGCTTTCAGAGCACTTTGAGCACTTGGATGAGATTTTGAGAAGAGACCCACAGAAATGATTAAAGGCTGGAAGAGAGGCTGGAAGGAAAATCTAAAGGTCATCTAGTAATCAGTGTGAAGCATGTGGAAAGGTTGTTATTTCCAAGGAGGGTGAAAAACTTGATGTTCATAACCTGTAAGGGGGGAACACCAGGAAACGAGGTGCATTGCTACATAGAAGATCGGTAAGACAGTGAGGAACTTACTTGGCAGAAAATTTTCCTGAAAACCCAAGGATCTGACAGGAATGATGCCCTACCCTCTCCTTCTCAAGAGGCATATAAACAAAAGCAAGGTCCCTGAGTATCTGGAACAGTGCCTCAGAAATACTACCTAAACTCAGGGATGGATTTATAGTTTTGAGGGGCAGTCTGTCTGCAGATGAGACATAGATTTTTGGCACCAAAGGCATACACAAACTGACAGAGCCCTTCTAACTCCAAAATCCTGGAGAAAGTGTCTCAGCAGAATTGAACTCAACCGTCACTTTCTTTCACCAAACATTTATTCTACGCCAGGGAAAGAGCTGATTACCATGTGTGCCTTACAGCATTGTGGGGCCTCAGCTGTCAGAATTGTCTACACAAGCACACATATGTATTTCAGAGCAACACCAAAGCTACTTGCATTTCCTCTGAGTGACACCAGGCCCAGCTGCTCTAACCTCCCAGCCTTTGCAAGTGCTATTTCCTCTACCTGCAAAGCCCTTCCCCACCCTCGTATGTAGGAAATTCCTCCTTGCCTTTGAAACCACGGTGTTCCTGCTAGACTTATCCTCTCCAAACCACCATGCTGTACTGGCTCCAACTCCCTTCACCCCCACTCTAGACTGTGATACTACTTTCATGATTCCTGGCTGCACGCTTTAGAAACTGACTCAAAGTAGCTGTAATAAAAGAGACTTTATTGGAAATATATCAAGAGCTCAACAGTAGCTAGGAGAACAGGCTTGAAAATGCCCACAATCCAAGGGAGTTGATGCCAAGAAAAAGAAGCCACAATTATCTCATATCCAAAAACATCAGAACTAGATATTTCTACCTCACTTGAGATCATTAACACTGTCAAAATATTCCCTCCACCCTAAACTCAACATCCTAGAAAAAGATTTAATTGGCCATTCTTATGTCTGAACACCAGCCTGACCAGCCTGTGGCTGTACTAAAGTGGGAAAGGAAGATCCTCTTTCCAGGTTCCCAATGTCACTGGATTTGGTCCAAGGAGGTCTCCCCAAAGGGAACATAGGGAAATCAACTCTTTCCTCCCCTCCCAGGAGTGCATTCACCAGTTTTCAATTTTCATCACAGAACACCTCAGTGAGAGGCATAGACAGATTTATTAAGTAGAATTGAGCGATAAAGTGCATTCTAGTCTGGAACTGGGGTATTTATGTGTTCTTGGGGATAGAAATTATGAAATCTGTTGTAAATCTATTGTATAAAAAGAAAAGCACAGACCCCATTTACATGTGAAAGTTTCAATTTACAGGTGAACGGCAAGGGCCTATTTTACAGGTGAAAGACAAGGACCAGTTTTACAAGCTTACTGTATTTTTTAAGACTCTTAGGTGCTTTAGGGTGAGTCACCTGGAAAAGGAAAAAAATGCATTTTAACCTTAGATAAATTTGATCAGGTCCTGAGGTTAGAGTTTTCTTAAAAGTACAATTTTAAAATTACAGTTTTTCTTGTCTTCCTTCTTCTGTTTCTTCTACTCTATCTCACCTAATGGGAATTGGTCACTAGAGGTGGTCACACATTTAGTAACGGAGAGATTATGATCCCAAAACAGAAATTAGAACACATGGGGAGAAGAAATGCCTGGTAGGCAGCTCTCTCCTACACTCGTCACTTTGTTGTGCCAGCCTTAGCTTTCTTCTCTATGTAATTAGAAACTTAACTACCTGAGGGCAGGTGCTTCCTAAGGGCAGGAGCTTTACCTTTCATCCCTATTTCATATACCATTGCATACAGAGTCAGAGAGCAATAACCTCTTACAGGTCAGGCTCCTGATCAATATTTGCTGAATGACCCACAAAAGCCAAGACAATATTCGCCCCTGAACCTACCAACCCCAAGCTCAGTGCTTTTTCTGTTATATCCCAATGTTAACAGGAATAGTGTTGTAGCTTTAATCTAGTCATCAGTTTCTTAACCTAAGGAGTAGGCAATTGTTGGTTTTCTTAATGAATTAAGATTAGTATTGGTATACTATTTCTTATTACCCAAAGTGTTCACAGAACCAATTATCTGTGAGTCTAACTAGAGCATCCGTCAAATTTCTCAGATAATACTACTATTCATGGAGTTTGATTTTTACCTAGTTAATGGTGAGTAAAGAAAAAGAAAATAATAAGGAAAACACTACCAGAAAGTTAGAAATAATCACTAAACATAATATAACTAAATGTAATAAAACTTAGTGCAGTGTTTCCATCATTAGACAGGTGAGCATCACTAGCTTGGGAAGGGCATTTTAATCCCACCAATGTTCACTGATGGCGTCTGTGACCACTCAAGCCTGTGACTTTGCATGGTTTGTTTAATCCAATTTCACATTCATTCTGACTCATATTTGGCCTGCTATGAGTATTGCTTCATTGAGATGAATAAATGCACACCTTGTTCAAAAGGAAAAAAGAGGCTTTGGGAATGCATTGGCAGGATGATAAAAGTTCAAGATTTAGATCTTATAGATGACAAAAAAGTAAGCTGATCTTTCTTTGAGGATGTATTGTTGCAGACATCGAGCACAGCATTCAGCACTGGACAATGAATTAACAACATTTTGGCCTTCTGTGGTATCTTTTGCTTTAGGTTTTAAGTCACCAAATTATATCAAAGAAAGAAATTAGCTTTGTACGTATTTTATATAATTGGCCCAGGAGTCAGGTTCTTCAACAAATATTTCACATAAAGTTTACATATTTAAATGTTCATGTCTTCTATGTCAATAAAAAAGTCATTGACAAAATTTGTGCATTGTCAGTTGACTGGATTACATTCAGGTTTCTAGAGAAGTAAAGTTTGTTAAAATTAAGCACTAATAGAGTTGCAATAGTGTTATACGAGATTCTCTCCTATATTGAAGAGCTTGCCAAGTAAGCCACACTTTATACTCAAACTTAAGATCAAACTAATGAATGACAGTAGTTTTTGCATGTTTATATACACCAAGATTGCTCCTTTTCTACTCCCCTTAAAAATCATTTATAAAGCAGAATTAGATCTCATTGATCCAAACCTAGATTTACAAGCTAGCTACTATCTTTCAAGAACTTGAAAGAAACTGTCATCTACTCTGAAAAGTATTTTCAAGTTGCTTTTGCTGATGTGAGTGTCTTTGGTGGACCTGCTTGGCAACTCAATTGTTTTTACTGCAGCTGTGGATTACCTGTGGTTTCAAACGAACTACTGTGCATGCTTTGTTTACTTTATCCCTTTTTCCTGTTGGAAAAACAGCTGGAAAACAGACATCCTGCTGTTCAGGGCCTCCGGCTTTGGAATATTAACAGGAAGCCACAATAAGCATCTTCATTACTTCACCTGTGGCATAAAAGGCAGAGAGAATGGAACCCATCAGGAGGAACTGATTTAAAGCAGAGTGAAGCAGTTTGGGAACCATATGTCTGAGCATCAAAAAAACTGCCACTGGCCTAATAAATTGGCTTTCTTCACTTACAGTTCAGCCAGGGGAGGGGGGAAAAAGTCAATTTCTTATAGAAAAGAGTAAGGCAGGCCTCAATCACCTGCAGCAATAGATGGAATAAAGTCCTGTATTTGGTGGATTAAACCAAGAACTGGTATCACATAATTTATATCAGTTGCTTTTAGCAAAAGATGTGGAAGTAGATAGTAATAGTATGTGGATGGGAGAGAAAGCGGCTGCTAGATCCTTTCCTGTGTTTCCCATTATGTATAATTATCATCCTAAGGCAAGAGGTTTATTGCATAAGCATCATTCCAAATATCTTCCCAGTTGATGGAAGAGAGTGAATGAGAAAAGGAGAAGTAATTATACTTTTTTTTTTTTTTGGTACCAGGGATCGAACTTGGGTCCTTGTGCTTGTGAGGCAGGCGGCCAAACCCCTGAACTAAATCCCGGCCCCAGGAGAAGTAATTATAAAGAGTCGATCTCTAAAAGAGAAGACATGGCCAGTGTGACATTTGACCTGTCTCAGATTCTTTATGTATGTCTGCATTATACTAGGTCAGAAGTATTCCTGGAAGTGGAATTACCTAGTGCAGATCTATATTCCCATCGATGGAATGAGGCCAAGAAAGAAAAAAATTCTGGAAAACATCTCCCCTTACATTTAAAAAGGAACTATTAAAAGAAGAAAAAAAGAAGGAATAAAAATGTTAACATTAATTATTGATCACACATTTGAAATCCATTGCATTATACCTACAGGGTACTTCATTTCTCACAATAATACATACATTCAATCTACCTGCTTTCACTAAACACAAGTGAGAAAGAGAATGCAGAGTGGGGATGCAGTTCAATGGCAGGGCATTTGCCCACCATGCATAAGGCCCTGGAGAGAGAGGTTGGGGGAGCAACGGCCCAAATACAGACACAATTTCTTTATGACAACTCTCCAAACTGAGATTCTAGAAATTCATCATTCTATGTAGTCACTGCGAGCCCATGAGTCGGACAGATCCAGCTCAAATGCCAGCTATGCTGCATTTAGTTACATGAACTTGAATAAATTACTCTGTGTTCCTGAATATAAGGAACTCCTCCATTTTCCCAAGGAGATTGAAAATGTTTCCTTCTAATTCCTGGAATTATATAAACTTTTAGAATACTGACAATTTAATCAAATATCTATTTATGGTATAGATTTTATTAACTTAGTCATAAACATTTAAAATTATGTGTAATAACCATTTGGAATTTTTTTTCATTCATTTCATAGAACAGTTTTCTTCAAATTCTTAACTTGCAGCATTGTCACCTGATGGTTTTCACAGCGCAAATCATCTTCATTTTCATATGGGTTTTTGATGGTGTCATGAGACATTTTATCCTCAAGCACAAGTACTCATTCACATAACATCAAAACAACTCCTTTGTTCATTCATCCTGTAAATAAATATCTGTTTTCTTCCCTCCATGTAATATAATAACTGATACATCACTTTAGAAAGGTCTCTTTTTAAAGTCTATTCTGTGATGATATTCAAGCCTTGCAGTTGTGAAGTCACCACCCCACGCCTCATCCAACAGAACAATGAATAAATCTGTCCAATTTCTTTGCCTCCTGACTTAAAGACTCTGCAGGTGACTTCCATCAGCTCAGCTCTTCTGAGATCATCTCAAGCACAGGTATTGTAGAAGCTGAAGAAGTGTTCCATAACTTCAGAGCCTTTATAAAGACTGAACTATAAGATGACCCACTCCTTCCTGAGAGTTAAGTTTGGAAACTATCTCATGTTATTCTTTAGCACATACAGTACTTAATCTCTCTAAGCATCTGTTTCCTCCATTGTAGTACAAAGCTAATAATAGCCCTTTGGTCACAGAATGCGAGTCAGGATTAAATGAGATAATGCCGTACAGTGACACTTAGCACAGTTCTGTGCATCTAGAAAATAAGATATTATCCACTGACAGGGTTCCACAGATAAAAACCCAAATTGGAGACATATGTCTAAGACAACTCACAAAGATGTAAAATGAAGCAGATGTGGACAGGTTAAAGGACCTTGGATTATGATTCCAAAGGAGGAAAAATGAATAATGCGACAAATTTGTTTCTAAAACAGAGAGCTTTTAAACAAAGAATAGTATTTCTGCCTTTCTTCTTCACTCAGTAAATGGCCATGATATGCATCTGAATTGCAGCATAAAGGGCTTATGTCATATAGAAAGAATAACTTCTAGTCAGTGAAAGTTGTGAGGGGAAAAGAATCAATTTCAAATAGGCTGTGAAAGACTTTTAAAATGAGGAAACATTTTGATATAATCCTGTCTAAACACAGTGTTATTGAAGGAAAGATTCTTCAAGATCCCAAACTGACCCTATGTTTCTGTGCATCAAGATGAGGTACTACATAAAATTAAAGCACAAGAAATTAACAATAGCAACAGAGTATATAAACCTGGGCAGTGTTGAAGACTCAAATGGTAGCACATTTTTCTAAGTATCTTGCTTATCAGGTAGATTTATATTTTACTATCTTTTCGTAGGTTGCCACTACTGTTAGAAAAACCATAAATTTTGAAACATCAAGGACCTGAGTTAAAGTCCTAGTTTTTCTTTCTACTGTGTGACTTTGGACAGGCTCCTCAGCCCCCCTGAAATTAGGCTTCATCATCTGCAGACAGTGCGTTAAGACATCAGCCTGCCGGGGCTACGGTGAGGATCACATGCAGTGTGCATGACATGGCAGCACAGTAGCTGGCATGCAGGATACTCCAGATGCTGACTCTCTTCTCCCCTGGATTCCACTCCCTATCATTTGCTGGTTTTCAAAAGCTGAAGTCACCATACCACATTGTCAACTGAGACCCTTTCACCTGGAAGGGGCTTATTCCTTAATACATAACAGAGCCACATTATAGCTTGGCTTACTTTTAGGGAAAAATCCTCTGGAAATAGAACTAGACAAAGGTGAACAAACTTCTGCTGAGTTCTTGGGGTCGTTATAAAGTTTTCCAATTAGCAGTTACGATCAGCTAGTTCTGCTGGTTAAACACAATCTTGAAGGGAATCTCATTCTTTTTTTTTTTTTAGGACACAACTGTTAACTTTTCTATAAATGAAAACTGCAACAAGTATTTTAAATAATATAGAAATGTAGAAGATTGTTTAACTGATTTTAATAACATGACATAAAGCCCCTAGAATTGATATAATCATTATGCAAAATACATAGATGAATACTGTCTTCTTTAAAAATATAAAATAAATAAGCAAGATGTGAAAATAGGCAAGTTTCCACTAAATAAATGAAAACTTCAAAAAAAGAAAGTGTTCCTTTCCATGTCATTTGAAGAGAAATTATTATTTTAAACAATATTCAAGTTTATTAAACAAATTTAAAAAGGTATTATAAAATGTTTAACTTTCATCAGTTTCAAAGTTTATGTTGCTGCCGAATTTTGCATAGCTTGATGATACTTTACCAGATTGGGGGGTTTTTTTTGGTTTTCGGGGGTTTTTTTTTTTGGTACCGGGGATCGAACTCGGGTCCTTGCACTTGCACAGCATGCAGCGAAACCACTGAGCTAAATCCCCGGCCCCTACCTCACCAGATTGGTGACATTTTCATTAGCCATTCTCAAGAAGAAACACAAGACATGTTAGAAGAAGCAAAGAAAAATTTGCAAGAAGAAATTGATGCTTTAGAATCCAGAGTAGAATCAATTCAGCGGGTGTTAGTAGATTTGAAAGTTCAGTTATATGCAAACTTTGGGAATCTCATTCTTGATCATAACACCACAGTTTCTAGAAATGTCTCCACAACTTCCTTCTCATCCAGGTATGGACGACTTGAATGATTTTGAACATTCTAGCAAGGTTTATTAATTAGGACAAGGTTTAGTGACATAACAAAACGACTCAAAACATAGTGACTAAAATAAGACAAATTATTACTTTCTCATATACCAGTTCAGTGGTAAACGGTACAAAGCTATTAGGGCAGCACTGTCATCAAGACAACTTCCATCTCTGGGTTCTAGGCAATTCCATGCAGTGAGAAGGGCAGAAAGAGTCAGGGGCACAGCCTATACCTTTCTAGGAATACTACCCACCCACAAGAGTCACACATACCTCAGCCCACACTTCATTTGGCCAGATTTAGGAACACAGCCACATTGACTACAAGGGACACTGGGACATGCAGACTCATGCTAGCAAGCCAGGAGAGGCCCAAGAAAGGATGGAACAGGAATACGGGGACAGGACCACCAGTGGTGTCTGCTTCACAAAATTAAAGAGATCGAGTTCTCCGGATGGTTTAACTCATTTATTAAAGGACCACTTCGATTTGGGAAAATATAAATAATATACCCTTCAATCTGAAATTTGATGTGGCAGTTATGGATCTAATGCAAAGGATAAAGACCGTAGTGACACAGATTGAGGCAATAAGTACAAACCTTGTTTATATAACAGAAACATGAGTCACTGAGTCTTACTGAGGCCAAGCTACATCTGGGAAAAATCTTAATATGCTGACCCAAAAAAGGAGTCAGAGTAGAGCTGTGTTGGAACATTGACAGCACTTAGCCTCAATTTTTTAAAAATAAAAAAATTATGGCAGGGCACCCCAAACAAGCCTGGACTAGTCTGGAGAGCTCCCAAAGAAGAAAGAGCCCCACTCTGACCCAGAGTTCATGGTTTATGAAACTCCAGGTCAGATGAAGCCACATCACCCCCTGCCCCATTTGACTGTGAGAAAATATTTCTGAGGCCAAAGACTCATAATTTTAATTTGTACTCAAGGCCAAGATTACCAGATGCCATTTTGAAAACTCTTTATGGAAATCTTTTGCAACCTATTTGAAAGACTTTACTTTATTTCCTTGTCTGGGCTGCACATTTACTTCACTCCTGCAGGGAATCCAAAATACTTTTACTATGAAGAATTCATTCATTAAAAGTTTGCCCTGGGCAGGGGATTTAGCTCAGTGGTTCCGGCGCCTGCTTCGAAAGTGCAAGGTCCGGAGTTCAATCCCCGGTACCAAAAAAAAAAAAAAAAAAAAACCACACACACAAAAGTCTGCCCTAATCTCATGAACATTTTCATTTACAACTGGTTCTCTTTTCTTGATTATATATTTGGGAAGAACCTCTACATTGCAAAGCACAAAGAGTTTTCCCCATTTTTTCCAACAGAAACAAGAGAGTACACCAGCATTTTTAGATTCTATAAGAATAAGAAGAAAACCACCAAAACACAAGCCAACCAAAGACAAGTTCCTATCCCTTGTTTAAAATCCATACATCTGAGGAAATACACTTCTTGAACTGGTCCACAAAAAACTAGGGAAATTTGCTATAAAATTTTTAAAAATCACTGCCAATTTCGAAAATTCTTAAGAGAAAAAAGAAAAGCTTTATTTTCTGATGGAGTAAATCCTAGACTAAGAAGCCAGGAAACTGAATTCCTTTCCAGATCAGCCAATAACTAATCACACGGACTGAGGTAAATCCCATAATATCTTTAACCTTCAAGCTTCTCACTTGTAAAATCAAAAGGTTAAAAAATATTCCTATGGTCTTTCTAATTTTAACAGCCCATAAGTTTATAAAATTTGTACGTAACTGATTTTTTTAAATTCTATCATCATAAATGTCACAGAATATTATAAATGTCATAATAACTTTTTCTAGTTAGAACTCAAATTTAGTAAATGATAAGTGCCCCCAACAAGAAAGGGAAATCTAAATTCTAAAGAATTTTTTAAAGTTAAAATTTGCAAAGGAAAAACTAAATTGTCTTCTAACGCACTCTCTGTATGATTTTTTTTTTTTTTTTTTTTTTTTTTTTTTAGGTACCAGGGATAGAACTCAGGACCTTGCACTTGTGAGGCAGGCGTGGCACTACTGAGCTAAATCCCTAGCCCAAGAACTCTCCATGTTTATTTTCTTTGCAGGTATATGTGTCACTTTATTGATTCTTTGTACCAAAAGGATATTTGGATAAAATGTCTATTCCCTCCAAACTTGGAATTAAAGCTAATCACAGCATTAGTTTGCATGACACTTGCACCAACTTCAATTTGCTAGTCTCGTCTCCACCAGCATCAGCCCAACAATCTCCAACACAAACACCAGGATCTCCTGAAAACACAGGGAATAAACTGCTTCAGCAACTCCGTGTGCGTGGTCATCCTAGTTCACTCCTCCATACTTTACACATGCTGCATCCATCACCTAGCAGGTCAATTCCAGGACCCTTCATGGATGAAGCAAATATCAGTGTGAATTCTCAAGAGATTTCTCTTTTAGGTAGATGCAGTCCCAGAAGCCAGACTCAGAAACTGGAGAATATTTTTGTACAAAGCAAAAAGTGCCACCTCCATTATGGGGAAGCAGACCTGCCTCAGGGTGTGGGCTGTATTTCAGGCAAAAAGTACTCAGTTGTAAACAGACGGTGGTCTCTGCTATTCCCTCCCTTTTGTCCTCTCTCATTCCCTTATTGCCTACCTTACAAATTCTGATCATCTTTGAGAGTTAACTGAAAGCTCTTCACTGTCTTCTCCAACTCCTCCATGGTGGCTGAAAGCTTCTCCTCTGTGAGCACATGGCACCCACACCTCCCTCGATGGTTTCCCATTCTACCATCACTGAATCTCCAGTGTATTCCTTAATCTCATCTGAGGATTACTGGTTTACTTTCTTCACCCCAATAAACTACAACCTTCTTATGGGTAGATAAATCACAGTCATCTCTATCCTAATTCCCCAAGACAAGGCCAGGTCACTGCAAGTACTTAGTAAATGTCTATCTAAAGGAAAATTTGTCTTGTTGGTCTTAAAGCAGCTACAGCATTTACAATACACGCTACAAAAAACCTAAAAGTGGTATCAAATTCTATTCTTTACCTCTAGAGTTTGACTATTATAGATTATATAAATGAAATCATGAAGTATCATGTAATATCTATTCTTGATTTTAATTTCCATGAAGTCCTCCAAGTTCATTTATATAGATACAAATGACAAAGTTTTCTTCTTTGTTCAGGCTGAACAACTTTCCACTGTTTGTACATATCATAGTTTCTCTAACAGTTAATGTCCATGGACATCTGAATTTTTTCCATATCTTGACTATTCAGAATAATGCTACAATAAATACAGGAGTGTAGATGTGTCTTTGAAATCCTGCTAAGTTTTTGTGTGCTTATTGGATATTTATATTTCTTGAAAAATATCTGTCTAAGTCCTTTGGCCTTTTCAAAACTGAGGTATTTGTTTTCTGGCTATTAATTGTAGGAATTTCTTATATTCCAAATATGTCTATTATGTACAGCATTTACCTTCTAAAACAATAGATAGTAAAATAATCATTTGCTTCATTTTTTAATTGTGATAAATTTTATTTCTATTAAAATTTCAGAAGTATAGTGTATAATATAATTGGTTTTCAAATTGTTTTGTACTTCTCTTTGTATAAATGTCCCCATTCATATAACCTTCAAAAAGCTCACTCTTTTCCCACAAAAATGCAAACCGTCTACTTTCTAAAATAAAGAAACAGAGATAAGGATATAGATCAGTGACAGAGCACTCACTCAACATGCACGAGGCCCTGGATTAAATCCTCAGCACCAAAAAAAAAAAAATTAAAGTTAAAAAATTAAATGGAGACATTCTCCCTATTGACTAAGAAATAGTCATCCCTTTGTGCAGGAGTAGAAGTTGCCTATTTCCAGAGATTAATAATATAAAATGGCATAAATAATCTCTTATTCAATGAGGATTAAGGAGTAGTAATGCTCTATTTGGTGTTCTAAATCTTGACACCAACAATGCTTTGGGCCATATAATTCTGTATTTGTTGGGATCATCCCATGCATTACAAGATGTTTAGCAGTATTCCTGGCCTCTACTCACTTGATTCTATTAGCATTCCTTCAGTTACAACAACCAAAAATGTCTCTAAATCTTGTCAAATTGTAAGAGAACCACTGCTCTTAAAATTCTCAGATGAGAGAACAGGCATTAGAGTCAGATAATTAACAAATGTCAGTTCCATCTCTGAAGAGCTGTTTGACCTTAAAGTTACCTAATCCCTCCAATGCTTAGTTTTTTCAATTGTAAAACGGTACTAATAAGATCCTATTTTTAGAATTCTTGGGAAGAATAAATGGAGAAGTGTACACGAAGTATTTAGCATTGCACCTTACATGTTGAAACCACTTCAAAGCTAATAGTTATTTCTGTTAGCTGTTATTATAGAATATTAATGTACTAGTCAGCTTTCTGTCACTGGGACAACATACTTGACATACACAACTTAAAGGAGGAAGGATTTATTTTAACTCACAGTTTCTGTGGCTTCAGTCCATGGTTAGCTGGCTCCAAGGCAGAAACATCAAGACAGAAGAAAGCTGTTCACCGAATGGAAGCCAGAAGAAAAGAGGCAGAACAAGGAAGGGGACAGGGACAAGAATTCACTCTTGCAGGTCACGTCCCCAGTGACCCACCTCCTCTAACCAAACCTTACCTCTTAATGGCACATTCAGCTATGAACTCATCAATGGATTAATCAATTGATGAGTATAATATAGAACACCCATGATCCAATTACCTCCCAAAAGCCCCACCTCTGAACATATGGGACTTCTGGAGGCATTTTAGATCAAACCATCACAATGAATTTTACTGGAATCAAAATACTGTAACACTGAAGAAATTTGCCTTTAAAGAGTTCAGGACTATGTCAGACTCCTTACTCTTTGAATTAGTATTTTCTGGGGGAACAGAAACAATACAATGTTTCTAATATTTAATGAGAAGAGGGAATTTACTTGCTTGGTTTACATCGCCGAAGGTTTGATAGTTTCATACAGACTATCTGCAAGCTGGGGAGCCATGAAACCAGTGGTCGCTCAGGAGCTGCAAGCGACAGAACAAGATGCAGCCCAGCAGAAGAGTGAAGGTCTAAAAACTCCCTGGAGAGTTGTTCATGCAAATCCACCTTCAAAGACTTAAGAATCTGAAGCCAATGACCACAGTTGATGGTATCAGCAAAAGAAACCACTTCCTCAAGAACGGAACTCAAACCTGTGTGGGAGCTCCCACCTCTTTCATTTTTTGTTCTATCCAGGCCTCCAGCCTATTAGATGCTGCTGCCCACATTCAAGGCAGGTTTCCCACCACAGTTCACTGATCCACATGTCAATTGTTCCTGGAAATACCTTCATAAACACACCTGGAAATATGGATTACCAATTTTCTAGGCATTTCTCAATCAATTCAAGTCGACAACCAAGATGAGCTGTCACGTTTCTCCTTAACAAACTATGAACATCAGTAGCTACTACTCTATAATTGAACCTAGTGTGCAACATTCTAGGCAGAAGAATTTTGTAGGAAGGATTCTCGTTGTCCTCTACTATCTAGTAGTTCTCCATCTATAGTAATAAGAATCTCAAATATTTTGCAACCCCAAATATAGTCATATTTCCCAGACTTCTTCCCAGTTAAGATGGGTAACATGGCAAAGTGCTGGCCAGTGAGTTGCAGGCATAACTTTATATACAACTCTGAGATGGGTCTTTTTAAAAAGAGGATCTTGTCCTCCTTCCCTTTTATTTATCCTACTATTTAGAATATGGACGTAATAGCTGGAGCACTAGTGGTACTTCTGCAGTAAAAATTGCACCCAAGAGAGGGTGCAGGAGAAAGCAGCTGGGTCCCAAATATATGTGGCATAGCACTGCCATAGCAGCCCTGAGCTGCCTACAGCTAACCTTTAAAGCGACAGAGAAAGAACATTTATTTCTATCTTGTTTAAGTCACTGTTGAGTCTCTGTTAGTCACAGCCAGATAGATTTAATGCATAGCACTGGCTTAACAGTATGATGCCAGCAGCAAGTAGCAAGATGGAGCCCTATGTTACGATATGTCATAACATTTGATGAAACTATTCCCAGCCAGACCAACCTGTGGACCTAAGTCACATGGTTGAAAAAGTCAGAAGATTAGCTCCTTTCCCTTTTAGCAAAGAATTATGAAAGACATTAGCTTCAGCTAAGCACTTACCACTTGGACAAATGGTAGATACACTTCTGCCCAGCATTTGTAACCAAAGTTATTGGAGAAGCCTATTATATTTGGAGAGTTTTAAGAATGAAAAAATGAAGTGCTTCTGTCTTGTTCATACTACATCTTTTTAAAACAGGATTTGCAAATTTAGCAGGGGGTAAATCCTGTTTTCAGCCCCCTTTATAGGAAAGATGATGAGCGATGAAGATTAAGGTGATGGAAGATAATCTAGGAGCAAAAGAAAAAAATCATATTCAATGTGTTGCTTTCCCATTCAGGCCTATTTTCTGGATCAAAGAAGGGCTAGTGTTATTGGCTGAACTGTGTTCCTCTCAAATTGATGTTGATATTCTGACCCCTATCTCTCAGAATGTGACTGAATTTGAGGTATCTTTAAAGAAGTAACTAAATTAAAGGTTATATAGAGTAGGTCTTAATCCAATATGCATAGTGTTCTCATTAGAAGAGATCAGACACAGGGCCAGGGAAGTAGCTCAGCAGCAAGGAGCCTGCCTGGCAAGCACAAGCTCCTGAATTCAATCCCCAGTACCAAAAAAAAAGAGAGAGAGAGAGAGAAGAGATTAGACACACACACACCAAGAAAGAAGACCATGAAGACACAGGAAGATGGTCATCTATCAACCAAAGAGACAGGCCTTGGCAGAAACAAACTCCACTAACAATTTGATCTTGGACTTCTAGCACATATCTGGAATTAAGAGAAAATAGATTTGTACTTAAGCCACCCACTGTGTGGTCCTCTATGGCAGCCATAGAAAGCTAACACAGGTTAATGGATCTGAGGGATCAATAAATGAAAGACATAACCTATTAAAAATCAGGGCAAAGAAGTCTTTGGCTTTGCTTACTAACAATAGTATTAACCAGAAACAAATAGACCTAACACTTGATAATCTGGAGAAGGAATTGAAACCACAAGCCTGGCCCTTCTAAGCCTGTGATCCTTCAAACCCTAACACAACCCCTTTAACCCAAATCCTCCACCTGCAGGAAGGGAGCTGGGAAAAGGGACGGTTGTCCAAGTTCTGCTTTAAATGTGATTAGAGGGACAAATGGGAAAAGACAGCTCCACTAGAGAGGACAGCCAAGAACTGCTAGGTGTGCTGAGCATGAGACTTACTCCTCCACCACGAACAGGCTTCTTTCCTATTGTGGTCCAGCAGCATTTGGTACCTCTTAAGCCTAGTCACTGCAAAGCATTTGCATTGCCTCTTTTTCCAAGTGGGAGTTTTCTGCAGATATCATATTATGACTCTCCTGGAGCATATTGGGGAAGGCAGGACCAGAAAATTATAAACCTTACAGAACTACTCTGACCTAAAAGGAGTGTCATCTAGAGATCCCAAACTTGGAGCTGGTTTCAGTAATTGGGTGGTATTTTGAATCTTCGCCCGTAGGGAAGTGAGTATATCTAAGTGGGAGAAGAAGATACCCATGGATGTTTCCACTCTATAGACTATAACAGAGATTGTCAGGTGCCTCTTTTTTTTTTGTATTAAATT
>NW_004624750.1:17456723-17467789 GCF_000247695.1 Heterocephalus glaber | reverse complement strand
CGGGAGCAGTGGTAGGGATGGTGACCCAAAAGCCCTTTCCTGTGGGCTGGGAGCAGCTGGAGGGATGGTGGCCGGGAAACCCCTTCCTCTGGACCAGGAGCAGTGGGACGATGGCTCAGAAGCCCCTACCTCTGGGCCGGGAGCAGTGGGACTCGGTACCTTGGTCTGGTGGTCTGGTGTCCTCTGTGCCTTGGTCATGTGGATTCAGGTGGCTGCCTGTTTGCAGTGGGGTGATTTGGTGTCTTCCGCATGACTCAGGACCTCGGTAGGGCGTGCACAGACCTGCCTGTCTGCAGTGGGCTGATTCGGCGTCTTCCGCGGGACTCAGGACGTCGGTAGGGCGTGCACAGACCTGCCTGTCTGCAGTGGGCTGATTCGGCGTGTTCCACAGGACTCCAGGTGCCTCTTAATTTGTTTTTCACTTCTTCATTATTAAAACTCCAAAATTTAGCTGGGTACATGCCTGCCCAAACATTCATTTCTCACCTCTCCCCTCCCCTAGGTATGGCCATGTCATTAAGTTCTGACTTGTATGATATAAGCAAACACAATGTGTGTAACTTCTGAAATACCTCCTTAAAGGCAAGGGAAGTTCATGTCCTTCTTTCCTATTTCCCAGTTCATGAGCTTGGAATTTGGATATAAGAGCTATCACTCCATCCATTAGGGAAAAATCCATGAATCCAATTCAACAACTACTTAGGTAAGATGGAAAGTTGAATGTGACCTGTGTCCCAGATTACTGAGAAGCCATCATTTCAGGCTCTACACTTTTGTATAAGAGAGAAACAAATATATGTCCTATAAACCAGTGATATTTTCATGTCCCTATAATTAACACAGGAACTAATTCCAACTAAGAGACTAATATTATTCCAACTAATAGGCTAATATAATTTCAACTAATAGGCTAATATAACAACTAGTAGACTGATCTAGTATACCAACTAATAGACTGACTTATTCTTATCTAGGATAAGAATAAAGATAGAAAACTTTGATTTAGACACAGAGAGATAAACAAATGTTAAACACAGAAGCATACAATTCTTTTCTAATTTCACTGGCCCCTTTAAGAAATATGTCACTCTATTCTTCCTTACATGTACAGCAAACGAGTCGGCAAAAAGCAAAAGACAGCAAATGAGTCTGCAAAAGCAAAAGAGACAAGAGTAAGAAATTGAAGTTAGAAAAAATGGAAGAAAGGTACAGAGGCTGGGCGAGTGGTTTAGAAGTGGACGGGGTGACTCACCTTCCTGAATCCTGTCCTTAGAATGACTCAAAGGGAAAGATGCTCAGAAAGATGTAAAAGAAACTCAGATATGCATCCCAAACATGGGCCCACCCCATTCACTCAAGTCCGTCTTTATCTATAAATGATTTCAAAGCAAAATTATGACTTTCACAACTTTTCAATTTGTTCTGAGAGAAAGAAAATGGGCATAGCATCTTGTTTGAAAGTGTTGCTCGGTGTAGACAGGGTCACCAGGAGGACATGGTTCTCACCCACACAGTTCCCTTTTCTATTAATCAGAATATGTTGATACAATCCAGCCATCATATTCCATCTTTCAGTGAACCTGGTAAATTGTGCAATGCTTAGAGAACTGTCATAGGGGTATGACAGTGATTGTTACAGCAAATAACATGTGCACTCAACAATATTAGACTTTTATAATCAGTTTCATAGACCCCATTAGCTAATGCACTTTGAGAAACCTATTGTTTTGCCCAGCCATTTGTTAATAATAACTACATAAATCAAATGTGTTTGGATGTGAAATAGGGAGTTATTGGTAGAAAGAAAAGAATCATGAACTCTTCTCAGAAGAAATTAACTGAATTCAATCAGAAGACACTCCAATGGCCCAAATCAACCTACTTTTACTCTAGCATACTATATTAACCACATTACATTTTGCTCCTAAGTTGAAAAGCTAGCTACAGCCTGATTTAAATCATTTACACATTATTATTCTCTACTAAGTGGAAAAAGAGCACATGGCCTCAGTCACCTGCTAAACATATGACACAGAGTGTAAATTCAACTATTTGAACCAGAATATTAAAGAATCTTCTTGAATTCAAATCACCCAATACCAGCTTATGACTTCAATCCAAAACAGACATGTCCTGGAGAGTCGAAAGCAACTCAGAGATGATGAAGGCTCCTAAGCTGCTCACAATTAGCCATTACATGCTACTGGTGGCTGTTTAATGGTGGCCTTTCTTAATTAACCAACAACAAGTGAACAGAAGAATGAAAAGCCAACATTAGGTGCACATGTTACCAATTATTTCCATTAGGAATTGTAGTGAAATTGTAGGTTTTGCTTTGGTTTTTCTTTCTTCTCTGCCTCCAAGAAGTTATATAAACTAAACAAGTGAGTGAGCAGAACTTAAGCATAACTTTTTCTTTCAAAATGTGAAAGAAACACACACATGAAGCTTCTGCAGTCCTTCAGTTATTAATTCCACTCTGACTTCACCTGACCTCAGCTCACACCTTAGCATTTTCTGTGCCATGGTGCTGGTCAGAATTCCACTTTAGGTCTTCAGGAATAACCAGGGAGGTTTTTTCTTATTAAAAACATAAGGTTCATTTCTCTCTTCACCGAGCTACAACAGAGAACATTTAACCCACAAGACAAAGTTCCTGCACTCTTTACTCAAAAACAAGAATGTTTTATTTCATTGTTATTATTCTCTAGGTTGATGATTGGCAGTCTTTTAAAGAATGTTTTATTAGGGTGAAGAAAAGGAAAAGGAGAGAAGGGTTGAATACCATAATGATCATTCATTGAGCTAAAGGGGTCTTTGGCTTATATCTGCATTTGGAGCTGTTTTAAATAGTCATCTCCCAGAACCAGACTTCAAATCTGAATTTCATGGATCTCACAGCCTTAAAATGTATATTTAAATGTATTTTAAATATATTTTTTAATTAAATATGGATTATTTTTAAATTTTGAGATGTTGCCAAGCATTTTATATAAATTGAACATGAATGAATGCTAGATATTAAGGAAAATGTGTACCTGAATTTGACTTACCTATAAATTTTAATGTTTCATATTTTTTATTTGTAGTAGAACTACAAGTGTACAAATATATTTGAAAATTGTAGTTTTTCCTCATACATGTCATTCAGCTCCTTCTCCTTCCACTGAGACAACTGTACTACTGTGGTTATATTTCTGGTGGTTTGAGAAATCACAAGATACTAAGGGAATCCATCTTACTTTGTTCCCTAGCACATGGAGACAAAATAATATGCAACTCATCCAAAAGTTAAATAGCTTTGCATTACTTTTCCTTCTTAGACACTCATCAAGAGAACTATGAATTAGAGTCTTCCAGTTAGGTGCAGAGTCAAACCAATAATTTGTGCCTTTTTCATGTAGTGAGACATTGTGTACATTAGGAGTCTAAAAACTTTCCCTGTAAACACACTAAAAAGATTATACACCATGATTAAGTCGGTTTCATTTCAGGGATTCACGTGTAGTTCAACATATACAAATCAATAAATGTAACACACCACATAATTAGAATCAATTTAAAAATCACATGATCATCTCAATTAATATAGAAAAGGCCAAAATATATTATGTAAAAGTACAAATTCCCAATAATGAATGTCAGCATATTGTATACCTAAAATGTACCAATAAAATTAATGAATTAAAAAAAGGACTTTAGATCTGATAAACAAATTTAGAAAAGTAATAGGACACAAAAATCAATATAAAATCAATCAATTTCCTATACACAAATAATGAACTTGCTGAGAAAGAAATCAGGGAAACAATTCCATTGACAATAGCTTCAAAAAAAAAAAAAAAATACCTAGAAATCAACCTAACCAAGGAGGCAAAAGATCTCTCCTGTGAAAATTACAGAACACTGAAGAACTAAACTGAAGAAGACACTAAACTATGAAAAGACTTCCTATGTTCAGGGGCCTGCAGAGATAGAAGTGTTAAAATAATCATATTACCAAAAATAAGCTACAATTTCAATGCAGTTTCAATTAAAATATTGTTGAAATTTCTCATAGAAGTAGAAAAAAATATCCTAGACTTCATATGGAGAAACAAAAGATCTAGAAAAGCCAAAGCAGTCCTGAGCAAAAAGAGCAATGCTGGAGACATCACAATATCTGATTTCAAAATATAAAGCCAGTAACAAAAACACCACACTGCTGGCGCTAAAACAGACACATAGACCAATGGAATGAAATAGAGGACCCAGAAATAAATCCATACGGCTACCTCCATCTGATTCTTGAAAAAGGGGGCTAAAAACATACATTGGAGAAAAGACAGCTTCTTTGACAAATGGCGCTGAGAAAACTGGTTATCTATATGCAGAAGATTGAAACGAGATCCCTATCTCTCTCCCTGTAAAAAATCAACTCAAAATGGATCAAAGACCTAAATATAAGACCTAAGTCCTTGAAACATCTATAAGTAAACATATGGCAAGGCTTCGAGATATAGTCCTAGCCTAAATAGAACTCCAAAAGTTTAGGAAATAATAGCAAGAATCAACAAATGAAATTGCCTCAAATTAAAAAGGTTCTGCATGGTGAAGGAAACAATACAGTGAAGAGACAGTCTATAACCCCTGAGAAAGCCCTTATTCTTCTGACAGAGGATTAATATCCAGAATTTATTTTTTAAGAAACTTAACTCCAAAGATACAAATAATGCAATAAAAAATGATCAAATGAACTGAACAGATATTTCTCAAATACAATGGCCAATAGTTATATGAAGAATGTCTGGCATCTCTAACTCTCAAGAAAAAAATCAAAAGTGCATGAAGACTCCATCACATCCTTGTCAAAATGGCTATTAGCAAGAATAAAAAACAATAAATGCTGGTGAGGGTGAAGGGAGAAAAGGAACACTTATACACTGTTGGTGGAAATGTGAATTGGTATAGCCACTATAGAAATCACTATGGAGGTTACTCAAAAAACTAAAAATAGAGCACTTTGATACATACTGAAAGGATTTAAAGTCAGTACACTATCAAGATACCTACATATCCATATTTATTGTAGAACAATTCACAATATCCAATATATGGAACCAGCCTAGATGCCTAACAGTGAAAGAATGGGTGGGGTGAGTAGGTATCCTCCACAGGTCCATCTGCCACACTATTTCTGCCTTGGAGCCAGCCAAGCATGGAACCCACTGGAAACTGTGAGCCAAATGAGGCTCTCTTCTTTAAGTTCTGGATGCCAGACACTTTGTCCTAGTGAAAGGAAAGTAACTAATACAGAAAATTGGTACTGGGTGAGAGGAGGTCATTGCTGTGACTGTATCTGGTCATGTGTTTCAGAAGCCTTTGGAACTGGTTTTTGGGAGGTTTGGAAAAGTTTGAAGATACAAGCTAGAAATTGTGCACAGCATTTGATGGGCGATACTGGTCAGAGGTTAGAAGCCGGGAATGCTGATAGGAATGCAGACAGTAAAAGCAAAGCTCGTGAGGTTTCAGTTGGGAATAAGAGCTCCAGGAAACAGGACCAGAAGCTATGAATGTTTCATTTTGGAAGAGAACTTGTCTATATTTTGTCCATGACCTAACTTTGTGAAACTCTGAATTTAAGTGTGTAAAACTAACTAATCTAATGGAGAAAATTTCAAGGCGGCTCAATGTTCAGACTGTGGCATGTTTACTGCTGGCTTCCTTTAGCCAGACTGATAGAACTGGGAGGAAAAGCCAAGCTGAAAGATATGAAAAGTCTGCAGTTTTTCCAGAAATGAAGTGTCTGCAAAGTTAGGGTAGAGAAGAGCCTCATTGCTGAAAAGATTTAGCATTAAAAAATAATCAAGGTTCTACCACCTGCCTCAAAGGTGCAAGGTCCTGAGTTCAATCCCTGGTACTAAAAAAAAAAGTAATCAAGTACTTTGCTTCAGGACAATAGGAAAGATGGCTTGAAGGCTCTAGGGAATTGGCCAGACCCCATCTTTACAGGCACAAGTGGGGTGAAAAAGGATAAACTCCTTTGAAAGAAGGCTTTGAAAATAGTGTCCTAGGACACATTGCTCATTCTGTGATGCCTAGGGAAAGTGTTTCACCAAGTTTAGCCATCCAGGTACTTAGAGGACACTATAGCCATGGCCCAAGAGAGCCAGACTACTACTGGAGCAGCTGGCAGACCTTGGTATTGTAGCTTTTCATGAATGCAGAATGCAAATATTATGAGGCACAGAGGCTTCCACTCAAATTTCAAAGGAAGGCCTGGAAGGCCAGGCAATGTGCTCCTAAGATGGTGATGCATGAAGCTGTGAGAATGAGGGGCATGTAGTAGAAACTCCAGGAAGTTGGAGATGCCAAGGATGTGGAACATCTGCCAGGAATGTGGAAAACTGCAAGCAATAAGAGGAGTCTGCCCAAGAGAGAGGCCATGTGGACTAAAACTAGCAAGGCCATAGGGTGCAGCTTCCCAAGCCCTTTGGCACTCACATCACATCACA
This sequence comes from Heterocephalus glaber, assembly GCF_000247695.1. The sequence goes on along the minus strand of NW_004624750.1, from coordinate 17,461,295 downwards.
ATCTGACCAGGGTGCTGGACATACTACATGATTTAATGTTTGCTCTATTGGATTTCAGTCTTTCTTTGGTTAAATTCCCTTCCGTCCTCCTATTCCTCCCTTTTGGAATGGGAATTTTTACTCTGTGCCATTGTTACTGTAAGTATTTAACCTTTCTGTTTTATTTTCACAGGGGCTCACAGCTAAGAGTTTGCCTTGTGTCTCAGAGAAGACTTTTAACTTGAACTTTTCAACACTGCTGAAATTGTTAGTTTGGCAACTCTTAAGAGTTAGACTCAATGCATTTTGCATAATGAGGTGGAAATGAGCCTTTTTGGGAGTCAGGGGTGTAACATCATGTTTTAGATCTAAAAAGTCCTCCCAAAGCCTTATGGGGATTTTGCAAGGTGATTAGATCATAGAGGAAATATACTCATCAGTGAATTAATTCCTGAATGTGCTGTTAGGAGGCATTTCCTGATTCAAGGAGGCAAGTCACTGGGGTGTGATCTAGAAGGGTGTGTCCTCATCCCTGGCTCTTTCCTAATCTTTACTTCCTGACTAGCATTGGATGAGCAGCCATCCTTTGCCAGACCTTTCTACTATGCTATTTCTGCCTTGAAACCAGCCAACCATGGACTGAACCCTCTAGAAATTGTGAGCCAAATAAATCTCTTTACCTTTAAATTCCAGGTGTTGGATATTTTGTCTCAGCAACAAGAAAATAACTAATACAATGAATAAAGAGAACATGGTGTGTATTCATGAGAAAGTATTATTTACTCAAAGAGAAAAATAAAGTCATGTCATTTGCAAGAAAATTGATGGAACTGGAGGTTGTGTTAAACAAAATAATCCAAATTTAGAAAGACAAAGATCATGTTTTCCCCAAAATGTGGACTCTAGGGGAAAACAAAAGACAGCAAGAAAGTAGAAGAGAAAGTATTAGACAAGAAGAAAGAGACCTAGAGGAGGGAGAGAAGAATGTAAATCAGGGTGATAAGGGAGTCAAATAAGATCAAAGTATGTAATATGCATGTATGAAAATGCCACAATAAAACCCCAAATCCTAATATATACATATGTAATAATTTTAATTAAATGAAATAAAATTAAAAGGAAAACATAAAAAGACACTTGTCATGTAAGTGACAGATAATAAATACATACTGCAACTTTGTGGTACATAAGGTCACTTTTGCATCTACTCAATTCTGCATTTGTAGAGAAATCAGCCATAGGCAATAGGTAAACTAATGAGTGTGGCCATATTCCAATAAAACTTTACTTACCAAAACAGGCTATGAGGCCAAATTTAGCCCAGGGGGCTATAATTTGCCAATCCTTGTTTTAGCTCTAAAACTTTCTATTTTCTCTAATCACTTTTACTCTTCCATTTCACTATGCCTGAAAATAGAGATTTTGATGTTTAGCTGAACCAGTTTAGAACTGAAAAGAATGATCTAGAATCATTTGGGAAACTTACCAGAATAATTCACATGCCCTACTCCTAAATTTTTATTCAGTAAATCTTCTCTTGGTTCCAGAAATGTAAATTTTTTAAAGCCTCCCCAGTTAATTCTTATTCAAAGTCAGATTTGTAATTCTAGAAAATGCCCCAAGGATCTCCAATAACTTTAAAATGTTAGGAATATCATCTACTCTGTAAGTCAGGATAATTAATGCTAGCTGCTATGATAACAAACCCCAAATCTCAGTGCCTTAACTCAGTAAAAAATATTTTTCTATCTCATCTCATACCACCTGCCTCTTTTAATTTTTATCTATCCCATCTGCAATTCATAGAAGAAAAGAAAGAGATGACCAGCCCTTAGATGTCCTAGCACAAAGGTGATACTTGTGGCACTTCTGTTCACATTTCACTGAAAGAATGAAAACTACTGCAAGCTTGGTTGAGAAAAGGAAAGGAGTACTCATCTTCCATGTTTTTATCTGAATCATCATCTGCCTGTCAAAATTTCACCTGCCTCCTCCAGACCTTACAAAACAGCACACGTTCAAAAACAGTTGGCCATCCTTGAAACTCCAAGCAACTCTGAAATAGACAGTTTCAGGTTCAGAGCTATTACTTGTAGGAAGCTTTTTGCAAAGGTTGGATTCTTAAAATTCTAGAATTTAGCAAGTTTTCACAAATTAAAGTACAGTGTTTAAAAAATTAACCAGAAGTGTATTGTGCGGAATTGGGGCTATTGTTGTCTGTGGCTTCTAAATTGGATACATGTAGATAGGTGTCAAGGCAAAAGAAAACAGGAATCAGGAGGTTCATGAATTGTCCTCATGTTTGCAGTTACAAAGGTTAAATGTTAGTTTGTTTAATTAATAAAAGAGCTCTAGAGATTGTCAGCTCCAATCCAATATCACAAAGAGCCAGTTTTTAGTTATCAAAGGAGAAAAAAATACTGGAATGGGAGGCATCTGCTTGACTTTTTAGAGACACTGATGTCATTGTAAAATCTATAGCCCTAAAAGTTAAAAAGAAGGGGATGAGGAGACCTCCTCCACCAAAAAGAAAATATAACAGTGTTATAGTGTTGAAGATCTTTAGGCTCCTAAGAGAAAAAATAGACAGACAAGAGGAATAAATTCTAGTGCTCTATGACACAGCAGGGTGAAGATAATTAAAAATAATGCATTATGTATCTCAAAATAATTAGAAGTAAGGATTTTGGACTTACTCATCATAAAAAAATGATAGATATTTAAGATGAGGTATATGTTAATTACTTTCAGTTGATTATTCTGCAAAGTATACATGAATCAAAATACTATAATGTCCCACATAAATATCTACAAACATTAAGTCAATCAAAAAATAAAATTAAGGACTAAAAATTATGGAGTGAAAAATAGAAATTTCTGCTAAAGTAGAATAGGTCTTAGCTATATATTTCCAAAAAATTCCTATTTAAGAAAGCTTGAGGCTTTCCCCACAGAGAAACTAAGATAGTATATAAAATTATTGATTGAGGCCAGGTGTAGTGGCACACACCTATAATTCCAGCACTTTGGGAGGCTGAGGCAGAAAGATTCCTAGTGAAGCCCAACCTGAGCAATTTAGCAATTTTGCCTTAGCCTCTCCTAAAATAAAAAATAAAAAAAGGCTGGAGATGTAGCTCAGTGGAGAAGGCCCATGTTTAATCCCCAGTACTAGGGGTGGGGGGAAGGCTATTGACTGAGGAAAGATTGTTTCCAAGGAGAAGAAAAAGCACTTTAAAAATTAGCAATTTTATTTTATTAATGATAACTTATGGTCTATAATTGTCCGCATACATGATCTGCTTTTTTAAAGTGAAAAAAGATGCTAATCAATTATCTTCCTGTGCTTTTCCCTGGCCTAGTATAAAGTGATTTTAAACATTGCACCAGAATTGTTTCTTTAACACACTTGTGTGTGATAACCAAGTCAAGTTGGTGTTTCAGCCTTGCCTCTTAACCATTCATTCAGGCCCTGAATATGAGTCCCTTGTTTACTAACCTGAAAACTCTCTCCCTACAGCTTATCTTCCAGTTGATACAGCAATTTCAGCCTTTCTGAGTAACCAGCTACCTCCAAAAAAATGCAGTTTGTTTACCCAATGTGACAGTATTTGGCTATTTCACTATCCCTGAGTGACACAGGCTTATACAGCTATGCACAGTAAGACTATACATGCTAATGTTCAACTCATTATCTAAATGCTGAAACACCTTTATAATTGCAAAAACACATAAAACTTGGTGAATAAATCATCCTCTTGAATATAATAGAATTATATCTAATCCATTCATCCAGGAATTATATGGTAAAAATAACTATTAGGACACTATGGTATAGAGCCAGTGGCTTCCTCGGAATCTTTGGTTCAGTGCTTTTTAAAGAAAATAAAACAATGTTTCCACAGTATTAAGCTTAGAAGAATAGTTTTGTTTGTTGACAAGAGTGGAATTTTTGGAAGGAAGGGGATTATGTGTCCTTTAGAATATTTACATGTCTGTAAACTCTGTATCTCACAAATACAGAGAGCTTATATGTAAGATTTATTTCCAAAGGAAAACAGGTCAATAAGCTTTCTGTAGATAAGGATTTGAAACTGTGAACAATTATCTAATAAAAGTTTTCTAAATTAAATTGCTGATTAAGAATAATTTCATATGAGTTGCACAGAACATGCCAAATCAGCCCACTGCAGACAGGCAGGTCTGTGCATGCCCTACTGAGGTCCTGAGTCACACAGAACATGCTGAATCAGCCCACTGCAGACAGGCAATCATCTAGTTCCACACTACAAAGACACAGAGGACACCAGACCACAAGACCAAGGTACTGAGTCCCACTACTCCTGGTCCAGAGGAAGGGGCTTCCCGGTCACCATCCCTCCCCCTGCTCCCAGCCCACAGGAAAGGGTTTTGGGGCTTTTGGGTCACCAACCCTACCACTGCTCCTGGCCCCTGTCCCATCCCTCCCACCTCAGAGGAGGTAATCCGTGCAGGCGCTAACAGCCCCCTGCCACAGTCAAAATGAGAAAACACATAAATAAGTCTCAAAACCAGACTTCCAGATCACCTACAGCAACCCCAAAGGGAAATGAGATG
>NW_004624750.1:17420267-17451673 GCF_000247695.1 Heterocephalus glaber | reverse complement strand
GTCTTTGTAAATAGGGAAGGGTGGAGGGCGTGAAGGGAGGGCTAGGAATGGGGAAAAAATAAGAACCAAGATGAATTATGTAAAGGTACAATTCCCAATGAGAAATGTAATTGTGTTGTATACCTACAACGTACCAATAAAAGAATTTAATTAAAAAAAAATCATAGCAAAGAACAAAAGGGAAGTGGGAAAAATAGAATTAAATCAAGAAGTGAACCATATTATGGGGGTCGAATGCATACACCTGTTAGAGTTGGTCACAAATTTGGCTACAAGTTTGCATTAGCTGGTCCAGAGGGGGAAATCAATTATGCAATTTGTACTGTGCATACGATTTTTTAAATCCACATTTGTCAAATAAAGCATATCTATTCCTCCTACTGAAAAAAAAAGAATAATTTAATACACATATCAAACATAAACCAGGAATTTGTCATTCATATATCAAAAAGCTGAGAACACGTATGTCATAATCACATGGTTTAGAGATATCATTTGTTGACCAAAGTATATTACAAGCAAATGTCCTTTCCCCTGATTTGAAGATTAACCAGAAGATACTGAAATTTTACAACATAAGGTCACTGGGCTCGTAAGTCGGATAGCACAGAAGTGACCTGGAAGGTTTATCTAAAAATATCTTCATTTTATAAGAGAAGAAACAGAAACTTTTTCTTCTGGGCAGAAAGGTTAAAGGATCCGTGAAAAGAACAAATTCCAGGCTAGAATTCTTCTTGTTCTCCCCCTACTTCCCGCACTCTCTAGCTGCACGTACACAGTAGAAACTTGTGTCCACGAATGCTTCAGAGAGCTGAATGACAGAGATGTTTGAATGACAGCCGTACGTGAGCACTCCTAGAGGAAGCAAGGCTTGCTGGCTTTGAAATAACCCAACTGTTCTTTACAAGTCCAGAATGACAACCTTTTGCTCATCTGTTGAAATTTTGCTGCCATAAAAAAATAACAAACATTTTCCACGTGTCCCTGCCTCATTCTTGTTCACAGCAATAAATGACTCAATGAGAAATGACTTTTGACAGCTCCCAATTGCTTGGTGGATTTTTTAGACTGCCTGTTACTGGGTCAAGGAACAGCCATGTGTAACCCTTTGGGGCCATTATTGAGTATAAACGCTGTGGCAACTGCACTTGCTACATCATTCATTTAATTAGTACAAGTATAAAACCAGAGAGACAGACCAAAGTTAACGCACTGTACTCAGTGTGCCTCACCCCAGGCAGGAGAGAGAAATGCCCACCCTCGGCTCCAAGGAGAATCATGTAAGAGAACACGTACAAATGGACGAGAACAAAGAAAACCAGTGCTATGGCACAATTCCAAAAGTATGACGAGGGGCCCCACACACTTTTTTCTACATACAATGTCTACATATGCACTTCTACTGAAAGATATAAAGTACAATTCTTTGCACTATGATATTTTACAGCTCAGATGTGTTATTTTCACAGGTGAGGAATGAGATCCAGAAAGTCTGAAGTGTTTACCCTAGATCACACTACTTACCAGCAGAACTCAGACAAGAATGCACTCCTCCCAGTATATATTCTAATATCCCTTTCATTGCGCTCAGAGTTCCACCATGACACTTTCTTTACAACTTCTAACAGAGTTGTGGGTTCAAATGACCTTGCGAGAGGACAATATTAGATTCCTAATTGTGTTCTAATCTCTTCCTGAAAATTCTCATGCAAAAAGTACTATTGTGACTTACTACCACAACTGCTCTTCTTTTGCACTAAAAGACTAGTTCAGGCTGAGGGTGGGGCTCAGTGGTAGAGCGCTTGCCTAGCCCGTGTGAGATCCTGGGTTCCATCTCTAGCACTACAAAACAAAATTCAAAATAAATGAGATAAATAAATAAACTAGTTTAAAACACAGCAATAATGTATTTCTATGCTTAGTTGTGTTATTAAAGCCTGAGCTAAAATAAAAATCGTTCTGTCAAACTAGAAGGATTATGACAGATATATGTTTCATTTCCTTTTATAGTATTAAAGTTGATCTTGGGATGATTGACTTTTGAAAAATTGATTATGCTCACACTTTGAAAATTATTACAGGGTCTTTCTAAGGAAAAAAGGAGGTCTTGAATTTAAGATTGGCATTTAGTTAAAAAGGAAAAGCTAAGAGATAAAATCAAAGGCAAAACCACCCCTTAGGACTTCAGGTACTCTGAAGAATTGGCTCTTTTCCTAACACCAGTTAGACTGAAGCAGATGTATAGTTCTTTTACTCAGCCAGATACAATCAAATGAGCAAGAATTTCCACAAATTGATAAGGTTGACCTATTTGGAGACAAGGTCAAAAGAATCCTTTAAAAATAGTTCATTAGAACTTCTGTTAGTAAAATTCATTTTCGTTTACAGAAAGTAAGTGGTTAAAAGTATAGTGCTAAAGAAAAACGTCATTCTGAGTCACAAAGCGAAGAACATCTATAATCACTCTCTTAATATACATTTTTTTCTAAAGATTTATACATGTGCTGATTCACAACTTCCCACACACTGAGGAGATGAGGGGAAGAAGTAACTGCCTCTTCCGGTTAACTATAAATGTATGAAACCAAAAAAAAACAACCATATGATCACTTCAGAAACATGGGAGTGGTTGGATTCTTTATATTTAGAGAAATTAAAATTCTCCCAATTAAATATATTTTTGAATGAGTCATTTATTGAGTAAGGAAAGATAGCTATGTGGAGAGAATACTCCTTCAGATTTTATAATTTTAAAAATCACAAAAAACAAATGCAAACACAACTACACAATGAAAGATTATACCAAACTATGAGCTAAAATTACAAAATGTGAACCAAAGAAATGAATGACAACTGGCAAAGAAACTGAGCAGTGATATCTTTCTATTTTCTGATATCATCTTCAATCTCTCTTTTCAGAGTGCTGTAGTTTTCAGAGAAGAGGTCTTTGACTTCTTTTGTTAGATTGATTCCTAGGTATTTGAGTTTTTTGGATGCTATTGTGAAAGGAATTGTTTGCCCTATTTCTCTCTCAGTGAGTCTGTTGTTGGTGTAGAGGAAAGCTATTGATTTTTGTGTGTTGACCTTGTATCCAGCTACTTGACTGAATTTGGTTATTAAGTCTAGAAGACTTTTGATGGAGTTCTTGGGGTCTACTATATAGAGTATCATATCATCTGCAAATAATGACAATTTGACTTCTTCATTTCCTATCTTTATCCCCTTTATTTCTTTATCTTGTCTAATTGTTGTGACTAATGTTTCCAAAACTATATTGAATAGGAGTGGTGATAGTGAACATCCTTGTCTTGTTCCTGGTTTTCGTGTGAAGGATTTCAGTTTTTGACCATTTAGTATGATATTGGCTGTTGGTTTTTCATAGATAGCTTTTATCAGATTGAGGTAGAGACCGTCTATTCCAATTTTTTGTAGGGTTATCATAAATGCATGTTGGATTTTGTCGAATGTTTTTTAAGAAAACACTTAGACACTTTTGGGCAATTACATAAATACTACACTCTTTCCTTTATAAGAAACAATTTTTCTCCTGGGTAAGGGAAGAGAAACTGACATTTAGTTAGGCTTTGTATTTGTCATGCCAGCGGCTTCCCCACACACTAAACTCCCAAACCTCAGTGTAAATCTAAGGTGAATGATTCTTTCTCCATTTTCTAGAGATAAGAAAAGCCCTAACAGGCGAAGGAGAACCAACAATATGCTTGCTACTTACTAAATACATTCATTCAACAAGTAACAATTGATTAAGTCTACTCAAATTCAGGAAAATTAAAAAGATCCTGTTTGTTTGAAACTAAAATGACAAACCTAATATGCCTGGAAATGTCAGGACTAAAAGGAGTATAAAATTCCCATTTCCGTAAGAGTATTGATCATTTGTGTAACCATGAACTACTTTATTCAGAATCCACATTTCTGTATCAAATCGTCCATCATTCTGCAGTTACAAAATTACTAGAAATATGTAGCATTTTTAACTTCAATTGAAATCTGAAAGTTTTGATGAAATGAAAACTTGAGTCCTTCAGTCACAGTAGCTACATATCAAATACTCAACAACCGCATGTAACAAGAGGCCTCTGTATTGAACATTCCATTATAGCAGAATGTTCTATTTGATGGCTCTGTTGGCTTCAAAACATTCTAAATTAGCAAAAGAATTTAATGGATAGTCTTGTCTCAGAATTTAGTATTTAGTATTTCTAAAAAATACTACTTTACATTTGTACAGCACTTCATGATTTTCCAGAGACTGAAAAAAGAGTATTTATCTGATCCAGGCTAGAATTATACCTCTAGTGTAGTGAAGAAATATGAAATCTAGAGAGGTTAAGCAACCAACAAGGTTAGACCTTAGTACCCAGAGACAGAGAGTATAGTCTCGGTTTCCTGGTCCAGCATTTTCAGGGCATAGGGCAAACACACACTCAGAAGCCAAACATGGCTTGAACCCCAGCTGTAGTTCGTACCAGTTGTGAAACATGGATCAAATATTTAACTTTTCTGGGTTTCAGTTTCATCATCTGAAAAAACTGGGATGAGCATGACAACCTTATAGAAAGTGGCACTAACAACCAAATTGTATTTGTCATACTACCGGGACGTGACAGCTGCCCTCCTCCTGAACACTGAGAAGGAATGTTCTTTTTTGTTTTTAATCTTAATAAAAAATTTTCAATGTCATTTTCTACAAATAGAATCAACAAACGTGGCTCACAATTTAGGAAGCTGATTTTAAGTACACTGGTATTTCCAACTGTTATATATACTCTCATCCCAGCTGCTATATTTGTGCTACCTCAAAATTGTCAGGATTAAATGAGAATTTAAATAGCCACAAAATCTGACTTGTACAATAAATGCACTTTTACCCTCCTTCTCTCCTTGAACACCTTATAAGTCTCCCAGGTGTGTATCTCTGACACTTTTCTATCTAGAAAGTCTAGATTCTGTCCTGAATTAACAAATGACTCAGTTTATTTACAATGAGATAGTGACAAATCATTTCCATAAGACTAAATACTGCATATTATAATGGAAATCATCAGAAAATTAAGATTAGACTTTCAGAAATTAATCTTACAGAAAGTTTTGAACATAATTCTCCATATTTTGATTATTCAACCAATAGAAAAATATATTCTAAAATATACCTTAGAAGGCATATTTGCTTGGAAGATCATCACAGAATGCTCCTAAAGCAGTCTCTCTTCCTACTTATGTTGGTTTCAAGATACTAAGTTTATTGAGGATTTTTGCATCTCTGTTCATTAGTGAGATTGGCCTATAGTTCTCTTTTACGGTTGGGTCTTTCTCTACTTTTGGGGTCATAGCAGCTAAATAGCTAAAACTTGGAAACAGCCCAATTGCCTATCAACTGGTGACTGAAAATGTGTTTTTTTATAAAATTATTTCAATGTTGAAGTATGGCTAACCCTGTAGTAATTAAGAGTTCACAGTAATCTGAATAGCTAATTATAATTTTGAGAATAATAATAAGATTCTTTTTAAAAATTAGGGGAATGGAGAAAAAAAATAAGAACCAAGATATATCATGTAAAGGTACAAATTTCCAAGGATGAATGTCATATTGTACACCTAAAATGTACCAATAAAATTAATTTTAAAAATTTTTTAAAGACACTAAGTTTAATCACTCAATGGTTAACAGTTCTAAATGTAGGGGACAAGTAATTTAAGTTTAACTTTCTAAAAAAGTTTTTACTGTATGGCTCCTCTAGAGAGTTCTGCAATAAAGAAATGATGAGACAATAGTACATCCTCAAAGAAGTGGATGTTTTTAAGCACCTTCTGTCCAATACCACAACTAGTTGACCTGAGAATAAGCTGACAGCTGTGAGTCTTAAAACATTACCCATGGACTGCTAATATTTTGCTCTCTAGAAGCTATGGAAGTGCCAATGTGCACTTCACCACAACCTGATACCAACCCTGTAAAGCCTGAATTAGAGCAGCTTTTATCTCATTTTTCCAAGTGAGGAACTTGAAAAGCTCAGGGATTTTGCAACTCAAATCATCATAAAACCAGGATTAGAATTCCAGTAGTTTGCTTCTTCCTGTGATATCTTTTGTATTATCCAAACTACCAAATTAAATGAAACTTTCATTTACTAGAACAGGGCTGAACATAGTACCTATATATCATCTATTAAAAATCAAAACCCATGTATAAAGACTGGCCACAGGCCATACACTGCCATTAAGCCGCTCACAAGGGTTCAAAAGCAACAAGGAGGCATAAAATTACATGAGGTTGTCTAGCTGCACACCTGTGAACTCTGCAGCCATTTCAGTTACCTTCGGCAGTCCTATTAACCAACAGGAATAGACACAGATAGAATTCATATTGGGTTTACAGATGCCACAAATTTGAAAGGAACGGTAAGAATACTGGGGAATAAAATCTACAATTCAAAAACCTCTCAATGAGCTATAAGCCCACTCTAATTAAAAAAAAGTTTTAATTAGATAAATATGATCCCCCAGCAGTTATGAGTTGGATTAGCTCCCCATCAAAACTCATATATTGAGGGGCTGGAAATGTAGCTCAGTGATAGAATGTGTGCTCAGCATGCCTGAGGCCCAAGTTTAAATCCCCAGCACACTTGAACCAAAAAAAATTCATATACTGAATTTAACTCTGAGATCTCAAAATCTGACTACATTTGGAGATAAAGCCTTTATAGGGGTGATTATGTTAAAGCAGGGCATTAGATTGGACCCTTATCCACTCTAGTGACATCAGAAGAAGAGAAACTTGAACACACACTGAGGAGAGACTATACGGGAACTGGATGTCGCAGTACACACCGGTAATCCCAGAACTAGTACCACACAGGCTGAAGTTGGAAGATCACAAGCTCTGGAGCTTAAGACCAATCTGGGCAACAGAGTGAGAACCCATTTCCAAAAAATGACCCATTTGAGAACACAGCAAGAAAGTGACCATCGGCAAGCCAAGCAAAAAACAGCCCTGCTGACACTTTGATCTTGGATTTCCAGCCTCCAGACTACGAGAAGATAACTCTTTGTATATACTACTCAGCCAAAAAAAAAGAGAGATCTCGTTGTGAAATCTGTGATCTTTTGTTATAGCGGCCATACTAAAGTAATATACCTGCATTTAGGAAATAAAACCAATGCCTGTTGAGAATAAGATGGACAATGTCTTACTCAACAATCTGTGATGGCATGCAAGAAGAAGCTCTGTGTAAGTCCACCCTGTATCCGACTACCAAAAAAAGGTACAACACAGAGTGAATTAGTACAAATCCAACTAACATTTGAGGAAAGAAGTTCTTTGGTGTCTGGCACAATATTTGTTCTAACCTTGTTTTCTACATGTTTGATTTTGAGCAAATCAATCTTCTTATGCCTCAATGTCTTTATTTGCAAAATGGGAATCCATCTGCTTCAAAGGATGGTTGAGAAGGACTGCAAGAGAAAATGATCATCAAGTGTTTAGCACAAGGTTTGACAGAGGGGGGAAAAATCAAAACTAGTCGTTGTTTGTTCATTGTTATTGGCTGTTGTTGTTTGATTTGGCTTGGTTTTGTCTGGTTTTTTTTTTTTCTTTTTTTGGTACCAGGGATTGAATTTGGGACCTTGCGCTTTTGAGACAGGTGCCGGAACCACGGAGCTAAATCCCCAGCCCCTGTTTGTTTTTTGAGACAGGTTCATGCTATGTAGTCCAGACTGGCCTCAATTCATGGTCTTCCCACCTCAGCCTCCTAAGTCCTGGGATTATAGCATGCACCACTGTGGCTGGCAAGGATGCTGACTTTAGCATTAGTATCTTCTTTACCGCCACTCTCACAGGTGAAGAGTCTCACTGTGCTTGAGGATGGTCAAGTCACATCAAACCCCACTTGAAAAGCATGATGATCAAAAAAACAAGGAGTGTGGGAATAAACTATTCAGAGAATAAAAAAGCACCGTTTGTCTGAATGTCTGCACTGTGTCAAGTGCTATATTTTGCCTCCTTAATTTAATCTTCAGAACTCCTCTTTAAACTCTATCATTTTTTAACATTTTACAGATGAGAAAATTGAAACTAAAACACATAAAGCTAGTAAATGATTAAGCCAGAATTCAAAGCTGGGTGTATGTGTGACTCAAAATGATTTTCTCTTCCCCTTCCTGTATGCTCATAGTAAAAGGACTTGAAACAATATTTAGTAAGAAGAATGACATGGGGATACTAAGAACACTCATAAGAACATAGAATTTTTAAATGTTGTAAAATCTGTCACAGAGAAGATTAATCGGGTTTTATATAACCAGTGGAACCAAACCAAGAAAGTAGGAGTTACAGGGGGCAAGAATATACCTCAGTATAGAATGCTCTATTATGGTAATCAAAAGACAAAATAAATTTCTTTAAGAACATCCACAGAGCAAAATAAAAGACAGATAATAGGAAGTCTAGAGATAGACTGTTCTCAGAGGAGAGGGGGATAAAAAGATCAAGGGAGGAGAAGGGAGGGAAGGGAGAAGGGAGGGAAAGAAGAAGGGACAAACAAAAGGAATTGGGATGCGTTCTGTACATGTACCAACTCCACACCAGTAATAGGTACCACACACGTGTACTAATAAACTAAAATAATTTTTTAAAATGCAGAGATGGAGGGAGGGGAGGAAAGGAAGGGGTTAAAAATAGAATTAAGGGGACAGGGATTTAGCTCAGTGGGGTCATGCCCATCTCAAAAACACAAGGTCCTGAGTTTGATCCCCTGTACTAGAGAGGAAAAAATAGAATTAAATGTGTTATATACATGTATCAACTCCCCATGTGGAATGTAGTTGTTATGTACTGCAAACATGTACTGATAAAAATTTTAAAATTTTTAAAGCAAAATAAATAAGTAGTTCTACAGAAAAAAAAAACCACATGACCACCTGTCAGTAATGTTGCAAAAACTAGATTCAAGTATCAGTGATGCAGTTGTGATAGATGACTTTTAGGGTTGCTCCTAGACTTAAGACAACTTATGAATCTCTATCCTTGCACCAGGGATCCATAGACAATAGGAATAATGAAAGAGGCAGAGGTCTAACAATTTACAACTATTGGAAATCCTAGCAAATCGGTGACTAGCAAGAAAATATACTAGATAGCCTACCACAGATAGGAATCTCAACCCAGAAGAACTGGAGTTCCAGACAGGGAAAGGAGAAAGACCACAACATGACAAAGCATGGTTCAGTGTTCTGGCCACTGAGCTACAAGTCTTGGGCAGAGAAAGGCCCTATCTGAAGCAGGATGGTATGTTTAGTGGCTCAGGGTGTTGAATGATGTAGATCCAAATGCTGGCCCCACCACTCACTGAGTGTATTTGGCCAAGTTATACAGTGTATGCTCACTAAGCATTAGTTCACATTATTGTTATTTCTGAGCGCAGATTCATCCCAGGAGATGAGGCAGAGCCAAAGCTAAACATATGTTACCCTTTTTCAGAAAGCTAAACATAAGCTATCCTTTCTCGGAAGATTATGGCAGGATAGAAGTAAGCACATCAGTCAACCATGGAACCTTCTACTTTTAAACCAGAAAATATGACCACACTGAACTTCTGAGAACTGATACTTACTTATGGAAGTTTCTGAACTCCGGAGAGGATTAAGCTTAAATTGTGGTTAAAATTTCCGGTCATGGTTCTTCTTTTATGTAAAATAGTTTATATGTGTAGCTCAAGTCCACAAACATCTGTGGGTAGGGAGCATAAGTTAACAACGTAAGCTGCACAAGGATATTGTCTATGTTCAAATTCCATGGTGAGCATTACTAGCTGGAAGATTTTTAGCTAAGATCTCTGGACCTCAATTCCCTATAGAGATGTTCAGAGTATATACTGCAGAAGGTTACTACAAGGACTTGTAAAGCCCAATACTACCTGCCTCCTTCCTACACAGTAATGGTTACCTATTCCAAGTCTGGTTAACTGCCAAGCGTCACCTTAGGCAAAGGAGACGTGGTGATAAATAAAGCATAGCTCCTGATCCTACTGAACTTGCTGGGTGGGAAAGACAAAGTCAAAAGCAGAATTCCAGCAAAAGGTGTCAAGTGTAATGATGCCTTAACCTGCAACTGGGTACAATGAGGGTAGAGAGAGGTGGCTGATTTAACCCGGAGAGGCTTCCTGAAAGGTGGAACACCTGTACTACATCTTCCAAAATAAGTAGATAACAAAATTCTGGTAGAATGTTTGGAATCTTTTAGCCAAAATATTTCACCCAAAATGATGTTAGCAAGTAAAATCTTTTCTGAATATCCTGATATAATAATAATAATAATGATGATGATGATGATGATGGTGATGATGATGATGATATAGAAAATTTAAAAATTTTGCTCAGATCTGTTTAAACCTGACAACCATTTTCTCCAATTTCTAGGAAGCTGTTTCCCAATGATTTACGTGAATGTATTTCAGTTAAGATATAGTGCCCAAATAGCTAAGAAGAAAAAAGTCATTTTAAAACTGGTACTGGGGCTCACATCTTAGAATATTTGAGAGGGAATATATAAAAGCTAGATGATAAGTGGGAAAATAGGAAAATTCTAATGAAATGTTACCTGTGATCCTGCCAGTGAACTGGATCCTCATCCTTTTTCATAGTCCCTGCTCCTAATGCAGTGCTTGATAAAAAAAAAATTGATTAACTAATACAATAAATAGTTGAACTACTGGCTTTTAAAAATGGTGAATTGTAATTTGTCTTTAAAATAAACATAATAATAAATACCAACTTTTCTGAGTATACATTACATGCTAACCATTACATTAAGACTACACATAAATTATCATAATTTAATCTTGTGATGCTAGTCTATTTTCACTCTTCTTTGAAGATCTGTTCATTGATTCAACAAATATTTGGGGGGCACTAATACTTTCCAGGCACTAGAACTTGGACAAAGCAGTGAACAAAATAGTCTAAGTACCATACTTGCTTTTATGCACATTGCATTCTTATGGAGACAAACAGTAAACGCAGTTGGCCCCCAGTACCTGCAGGCATTTTATTCCAGGACATCCATGGATATCATAAGCCATGGATGCCAAAATCTCTTACTCGCATATGATTTACACTTATTTTCCTATACACAGTACTTTACACCATTTTTAGATTACTTATAATACTGAATACAATGTAAATGCTAAATAAATAGTTGTTATACTGTATTATTTGGGGTATAGTGAACTAATTATATGTTCAGCACAAATGCAATTATTTTCAAGTATTTTTTCAGTGCAATGGATTGAATCCATGCATGTGGAACCCATGGATACAGAGGGTCAATTGTAATAAGGTATAACAGCAATATGATAAAAATAATGTAATATAACACAGCAGAACATAATACTATATCCTACAACCTTGTTTCAAGAAATAGACAGAGATAGTGGACATTGCGCTTCACTCTGAAAAGTCTGCAGCTGACCCCACCATTGATAACAGCTATCAAATTGGAATGGCTTTCAAAGCTATCCAGGTTCGGGTCCAGAAGTCTGGGCCTTTGCTGCTCTGCAGCCACCAGACTTCACCCACAACCTGTACTGGCAAGAAGAGTGCATGAGCTTGGGTGACGGACGTAGCTCTCTTCAGCCAAGGGCAATTCTCAAGGGGGCTGACAGCTCAGGGCTGTCATCTGGCAGCACTCCCAGAGCTCAGGATAAATCCTTCCGTCACAACCATCGTGCCTATGACTTGTCAGACTCTTGCCCAATAGAACACAATCGCCATAAGGACAAGGGTCCAGTTTTCTCTCTGTGTCTGAGGTACCTAAATCAATGTACCTGCCCCCAACAGGCACTCCATGTTCATCGAATTAATGAATTGATAATGGTATTGTTATAACACAGGGCACACACCTCAACTAAACATTTCTGAAGGATGAGGTTAAGTTGGAATATAAACATTTTAAATAATTTGTATTTGTTATGGGTACACAACTTCTACAAATATGCTTCTTAAAATCTTCTGAAAGCTTTGATCAGTGATTTGAAAGTCTACTTATAAGTTGTTTATTTTAATACTTAATGGTCATTGTTATGGGCGGAATTGTGTCCTCCCCCAAGTTCCTATGTTAAACTCCTATCTCTCAGTAACCCAGAATATAGCCATATTTGGAGATGAGGTTTTAAAGAAGTAACTAAGTTAAAACAGTCTTCAGGATGGGCTTTAATTCAGTATGAGGTGTCCTGACAAAGGGGAAATTTAGCCATAGACAGCGCGCGCACCCACACAGACAAAAAGCCTTCTGAAAAGAGGGTGAGGGTGGACAGGTATAGGCAGGAAGAGAGGCCTCAGAAGGGACAACCCACTGTCGCCCTGATCTCAGACTTTTAGCCTTCAAATTGTGAGGAAATAAATGTCCAGTTTCAATCGCCAAGTCCAGGGTATTTTGTTAACACCTGCCCTACCAAACCAGTAAAATTATCATAGCTGCAAAGGGTTACTGGCAAAGGTACAGCATACTCAATATAAATATAAACTTGGGGAGGGGACTGTCATTAACAATAGTGGATTTGAATCTGTATTTTAAATAATACAGTATTCCTGACCAAAAAAAAACAAAGTGACTTTTACTCTTTTTTTTTTTTTTTTTTCTTTTTGGCTTTTACTCCTAATAGAGCTGAGTTGATCGTTGCTTTTCTCTTGTGGCTGTGATTTATATCTAAAATATTCCCTAATGTCTCATGTTTGGAAGGTGATTGGATCAGGAGAATCCTATACTCATCAGTGGATTCATCCAGGATGAGTTCAGTAGCTAAATTTACTGTTAGGAGATTGGGACTGGATGAAGATGGATCACTGAACGTGGAAGGTTGTATTCTCATCCCGGCTCCTCCCTTCCCTCTCTGATTCCTGACTGCCATGTGTGGAGCAGTTTTTTTCCCCAGGCCCTTCGACCATGCCGTTTCTGCCTTGGAGCCAGCCAATCATTGACTGAATCCTCTAAAACAAGGAGCCAAAATAAATATCTCCTCCTTCAAGTTTTGAGTCTCTGGAAACAGGACTATTATACTTGTCATATGCCCAAATACACAAATAGCTACCTCTCTCAACTTATTGCTGTTCATTTGGGCTTATATAGTTAGTCTTTTTTTTTTTAATCTGGAGTTTTTCTCCAAGGATTATTTCTCCAAGTACTTGTCTATTTGGTGAATATTCGTTCACTTAAAACAAGATAGTATAATCTGTAAATCCACTTACTAAGTTCTTCTTCTAAAGTCTGGAAGCAAACAAAACAATGGAAATGATGACTCCCTTCCATTGCCACCATTTGGAATTCCAATCCCCTCTTGAGAAAACTTCCACACTGTTTGAAATACAAAGGAATCAGACGTGCAGACCCAAGAAAGGTACCAGGGACTGCTAGCACCATTCTACTCTGTAAGTCCTAGTAAGCTTAATTTGCTTCCTACATTACAGTATTAGGCAAGGATAAATAATAGTGCTAATGTTCTCTTTCCATACCCCAGCTGATTGCCTGTAACCAACCTCTGGGATGCATGAACCTCCACCTTGGAAACCAGTCTACTTGAATAAACAAAGAGAACAGCTGTTTCTTGAATTGCTTCTTAGACAAAAAAAAACATCTCTGCCCTTGTTCTATTATGTGTAAAATTATCATGGCCCTGAGTGACCTGCCACTCTCTGAAATGCCTCAGAAATGCCTCTGAAACACCAAATGCAGCCCTTGTGCTCCTCGTTCATGGGCATTCAGTATCCTGGAGCTGTACCACCCTGAATTGCCCTGAAGCATACCCCTCTCTATCAGAAACAAAATTGTGAAATCACTTGGCATTCTCTAAAGGAAATCCAGGGTCAAGTGTTATTCTTTGGTATTTGAATCTCTTTGAGCTCAACCCAGAGCATGTACAATGTAGAAGCTATATAATTGAATTTCCTTTCCTCAGCCTGCCTGGGCTGTTGTCTGTCACTCATCAAAGCCAATGTCTTTGTAAAGGGTTTAGGGAACCACATTTTAATGTCCTGGGCAGATAACATATTAACTGTTAATTGACACAGGAAAATGGTCCAGGGCTGTGTTTTTTAGGGAATGGTAAGTTAATTATTATCCACCAGTGCCATTTTTTTTTTACAATTTTCAGTTAGGATATAATCTGAGCTCCCCTTTCCCCCACATGGTAGTATAGCTCATAGTTTCTCTTTTTTGTGGAAAGATTGGTTTTCCTATTAAATTATAATAATATCTTTTCAGAGTTCAAGTGATTTTAAAACTGATTTTCCTTTGGGGAGATAGTGTTTGTTTTGTTTTAACCATACCAACCAAATTCTCCTTGGGGGTACCATTCGGTCTTAGAATTTTATAAAAGCATGATGATAAAAAAAAAAATCTATAAGGCTAAGCATAGTGGCTCACTCCTATAATCCCAACAGTTTGGGAGACTGAAGCAGGAAGATCACAAGTTTGAACCTACCCTGGGCTACTTACCGACTTAGCAAAATCCTATGTTAAAATTTTTAAAAAAGAAAGACTGGGGATGTAGCTCAGTGTGAAGGTTCTGGGTCCAGTGTTTTTTAAAAATTAAGTAGTTCTGGCTGGGGATTTAGCTCAGTGGTTCCACTGCCTGCTTTGCAAGCTCAAGGACCTGAGTTCGATCGCCGGCACCAAAAAATAAAAAATAAATTTTAAAAAAAATTAAATTGTTCTAAATCATTTGTATTTCTTCAAACTGTCTTTGTCTTTGTTCAAGTCCTCCTACACACTGATATATAACGTTACATAAAGTGTGCTTACACTATCTTTTAGGTTTTCTCAATTAAATACATTTACACAGATATTACTATATTAAATAAATTCAGATACCTTTCAGTTCACTATCTTTAAAAAAGAGACCATAATGTCTACCTGTCATGATTATTTTGTGGATCAAATTATGCTAACATAGATTAAATCACCAAACAAAATGAAAAGAACATGGTTAAATTTGAGTTTAATGTGAAAATATTGATAGAATCCACAAAACTGAAATTTTTAATAATAAGTCTGTCAAGTTCTATTGAAGCAGTTTATTTAGCCAGCTCATTGTCAATGTCTACCAGTGAAATTGCTAAACACAATAATTCTATTCATAAATTATATTCCACACACTTCTGAAAAATTATGTAACTGAAATTTGTCACCTCTTTTATTAATCTATTAATAAAAACAGGAAGAAACCCTATTCATACAGTGTCTTACCATTTGAAACTTTTTTCACTCACTTATTCAAACCTATTATAAACCTTGTAAGGTTAATAGATATTACCATGCACTCTTTATAGATGAAAAACTTTGAACTTTGGATAGGTAAAAATGTGCACAGTTTAGATTAGATTTATGTCTTCACACTCCAAAGACAATATTCTTTCTACCATGGCATACCATCTGAACACACTGCTCACCGGAAAGCATTTAATTTTAATTTGGAAGTATTCTCTGTGCGTGTGTGTGTGTGTGTGTGTGTGTGTGTGTGTGTGTGTGTGAAGATGTCATGATGTCTTTCATGGGTATGTTGTTATTTGCAAGCAAGTCTGTATAATTCATTATACATGAGCCTACTGAGTTTTCTACTACATGAACTGTCTACAGGAAGTAGAATCTCTTACCACATCCTATTCAGCCTGCCCCTCCGCCCTTACAACAGACAACAATTCTTTCTCATTTCCCATCATGCTCAGTTGACTGATAATAATCCCCCGATAAAATAAACTTATTAAAAAAGACCTTTTTCCTAAAGCTAAGGTAAACAACAGAAGTCATGAAAACCAGTACAGCTCGTAACCTTTACTGTGCTCTGAATCCTACAGAGCAGCAAGCTCCAATCTCGGCCTTTTAAGAGAGCAGGATGCTTCTGTAGGTGCAGACTCAGCTAAAGTCCACTGCGTTACTCCATTTCTAGCCATTTTGGCACTGCTCTGGGTACTCAAACAGGTTTCCCACGTGTGTTTCAGCGAGGCATTTCCTCATGCTATGGCTGACCTCCACTTACTCAAGGGCCTACACTCCCAGGGTTTGTCTAGAGCCCATCTGGCCTTTGAGATTGGGGACGGGGGAGGCAGTCAGTTCCCGGGGCATTCATTCCACCCCCGCCCGTCTCAGGGAGGGACTTTTCATTGTTCGCTTCCAGCCAGTAAGCCCTGCCAATTTCAGTATTAAAGCAGTAAGGCACAGTGATGTTTCCCGAAGGGAAAGAAGGTAAACTTGTATCAAGAAAATCTTTTTTTTTAAACTTCTGATCTTATTAGTTTGGGAAAAAGAAAAATTATTGAAAGATTTACATATGCTGAGAACAATAAGCCAAAATTAATTCTCAGAGCTAAGTTTTGGCTAACTTAATGATTTGATCATTGCATTATAGAAAGGCCAATAGTGAACAATAGAATTTTCACTGATTCACGGAGACCTGGCAAAAAATGATTTGTTTTAGAATAGAAGCTAGCATTCCGCTGCCTGCTTCGCAAGCACAAGGACCCGAGTTCGATCCCCAGTGCCAAAAAAAAAAAGAAAAGAAAAAAGAAAGAAAAAAAAAGAAGCTAGCAAAGCCGGGGATTTAGCTCAGTGGCCCTGTGCCTCGCAAGGACAAGGTCATGAGTTCAATCCCCATACCAGAAAAAAAAGAAAAAGAAAAAACAATAGAATAGGAGCTAAGGTTTTACACCAACACATTCCTGCATATCTTTGTATATTTCTAGTACAATACTAATAGCAATGATAAATTATTTCTTATAGGATATTGATTTATTTAACATTTTTACTGGTTAGGTACTGATTAGTATCATCTTAATTGTCTCCCATAGGAAGTTGGTGGGAAAAATACTGTAAATTTTTCCGTTTTTTAAAATCAAAAAACAAAGGCTTAGAAAAAAAGTTAATATGGTTTGTCCACAGTCACAAGCCAATGGCAGATACAAAAACCACAAGCCAATTAATTGTATTTCTCCTATGCTAGTATTATACTTCATTTTCCATGTCCCACCAGGAACAAATGTTTCATATATGTGGAATATTTTTCTTCTATCTATAAACATTCTATCATAGTAGTAGATTGTTTCTATATGAGTAGTTTTCTTAATGCCTTACTAGTTTTTACTATTCTCATTAGGCACTCTTTAAATTTTTGTTGTTTCTCTAGGCCATTTAACACTATTTTGAAATCCTAATGGTACCCACTAAGAAGCACTCATATTAGATAAATAATGTGATTCCAAATCTAAGAGCAGTCATAATTGATTAATACGAGGGTTACATGAGGATTTGGGGTGGTTAACGAACACTAAGCAAAAACATATCCATAACTGTTAATTAAGCATGAATTATGAAGTATAAAATATCCAGAATTATTTTTCCCTTTCAATTTCCATAGTTCTATTTTTAAAGTTTTCCCAACTTTAAATGCAGTCTTTCCAGTTGTACTTTGCTGCTTTTCCCATTTCTATATGAAAAAGTCAAGGAAAAAATAAAGCCATCTGAGTATTTCCACCTTAGAAATTATAGCAATTTTGTTCCATCCTCTAGCATTTAAATTTTGTTCCTTCCTGTTTAAGTTGGATGACTTTTCACTTACAGGAACTAAATGTAATCCTCTGAGTCCTTCCGCTCACATTCTTTACCATGTGTGGTCAATTAAATCCCAGCAGAATGGAGAAGTTTTCATTTAAACTACCACACTTCCTGGGAAACAGCAGTGTTTGGGTCCAGTTTCTAAATATTGTTGGAGCTCGCTGGTAGGATTTCTTCTCAATAATCTCGGCACGGGCACGTCGAGTCGGATAGGACCACACTATTTTCATTAAAGATCATAGTCATTCCTACTTCTCATAGGGTTGTGTTTATTTTCCGTAAATGCTTTCATGCAAATGTACACCTGGATTTTAAAGTGACGGCAACATTCAGAAAAGCCTACATAAAATTACCTCTAGCAAAATAAAATTGGAACACAAAACAGAAGCCTGGAAGGCAATCATGAAAAATGAGACAAACAGTGAAAAGATAGTTTGCACTTATTTTAATGGAGATTTTGTTGTTGTTAACAGGATGGGGGCAAATCAATTTTTAAAGGTAATAAAATAGTGCAGTACTTTGTGATTCTTTTGGAAAGTGTGCCTAAATCTGATAATTGAAAATATGTTTTCTTTTGGTTTTGAGATACCTGTTTAAATGTGCCTGTGGTAAGCTAATGGTGATTAGGTTACACATAGAGTAGAAAACTTGTAATTTGTGTTTGAAAAAGATAAAAATATTGCATGATAAAACTTGATTAACATGGATTTCCTTCTTGACCACATGTAGCCATTCATCCTTGAGATATTAAAAAGTAGCAGTTGTTGAAGTTAAGTACAAATTAGGTTACAGAGACCATCTTTCCCTACCTAAAAATACAAGCTGTATCTTCTACACTTTGAACTTTTTTAATATTCACATTTATGCCATTTAATTTCATTTGCTACATTTTTACTTTTTATGTTTATAAAGAGTATAGCATATCACAATTGAGCCTCTGTGAATTATGACTTCTACAATACAACCAACAGGTTTATTGACACTTTTTCTTATGTGTGTGCGCTTTAAGCAAAATTAGCTTAATAACTTAGTTTAAATACAACTACTTAAACTAAAAATGATTCTAATAAAAAGATCAACTATGGACTGATTTTCCCAAGCAGTGGCAGAGTCTATGATGCCTTTACTTCATCATGCAATGAATAATACACAAAGGAACCACCTTCAACCCAACTGATCTGAAAACGTCTTTCCAGAATAAATGCTTGCCAGAAGCTAAAAGTGTCAGCACTTTTTGAAAGGCTCTATTGTTTGCTCTGTCCAGCAACTTTGGTCTTCTGTCTGTTCCTCAAACAGTCCCAGCTGTCCCTCACCAATTGTTCCCAAAGTCTGATCTCTTTTCCTGTGATGCTCTTATCTCCTCTGAACTGGGCCTTTCTCTTTCTTCAAGATGCACACATCACTTTGTCCAAACATTTTCACACATCCCAATCCAAAGTAGGTCTCCTACTGGTCTCTCAAATGACACTTTTTCCTGGTAGTACTTGCCATAGTAGATATTGGATATATTATATTGCAACTGCAGTTATATAGATGATAGATGGATATCAACATATTCTATTGATATGGCAGTGAGGATGTCAACAAACTACCATATTACATGCCTCAAAGAAATAAATAATGTGCCAAGCTACGACACTGTTTCAATTTTAGGATGTATCCTAAAATCAAAGATACTAAAATACTATGGGGAAAATGTGTGCCTTAGGATCAATAGAATATTATATATAGGTCTGTGTTCCCCCACTCAGCAAAAATATCACACATGTGCCAGGCAGGTGGTGCTACATAGTGAGGCCATGTCACCAAAGAGAGAGAGAAAGAAAGAAAGAAAGAAAGAAAGAAAGAAAGAAAGAAAGAAAGAAAGAAAAAAAGAAAGAAAGGCAAGAAAGTTTCTGTATTATTCCTTCTGCACCTAGCAAACAGCACATTGTCTAGCCTATAATGCATAGTTATTGAATAAATAAATAAGTGGGCTGGGGGCTTAGCTCAGTGGCACTGCACTTGCCTGGCAAGTATGAAGTCCTAAGTTCGATTCCTAGTACCAGAAAAAATAAATAAATAAATAAATAAATAAATGGGCAGAGAGCTATGATGATATTTTGTGTTTAAATAATGTCACGTGAAAAGATCTGCTTGTCATTCACATATGCATATTTTTCACACTCAGAAAAGTGAGCTTCACTGATTATAGTAAAAGATGGAAAATGAGGATTTCTGTGACCGCTGTCTCCACATGCTATTTCCTCTCATATCTGTCAGTGTTTGCTTGTTATATAGTTCAATTCATTCCATAAACTTATGGAGTCTGGTTGATGAAAGAAATCACAAGGATTGTTTGGTTCAGCCTCAATTTCTAGATTAAACTACAAGAATCTCTAGTGTCCCTTTCAGCTGTTAAACTCTGATTGGATGGTACAGAAGTTAATTTCTTACAATGTGTGTGTGTGTGTGTGTGTGTGTGTGTGTGTGTACTATCTATTCCATGTTGCCTAAATTACCTTTAAAAAGAAAGAGGCAAAGGAAGAAGAGATTGTATATCACTCACTATTTAAACCCACCCTGGCCTGTCCATCCACTTTTCATAGATTAAGCACATTTGCTTAATTATTTGGTTATGTTTTTACTTGGGAAGTAAATACCTAAAAATATTGTAACTCCAGCAGAGTGATCCACAAAACCCAACAAGAAGTAGAAATTCCTTTAGCATATAACATCATAAATTTTGCAAAATAAATACGCCTCTGGTGAAAACCTATCCCTCACTGAAATTATCATTAGCATTTTCTAGCCTTCACTACCGTGTAGGTAGCAAAACAGACATTAGTAGAGGATTAAGTCTGTCATGGTAACAGTAGAATGTGTGTGTTTTGGCATTCTTTGCAATGATGTATTAATTGCTTTCTGGCAGTAAGCCTCTCTTTCTTCTTATTTTCAGTCTTTAAACTATGACCTCAGCTGATCTGGGACAGTAATCGAAGCTATGTCTTGCTAACACAATGAGAACAGCACTACAGAAGTTGCCTGGAAAAATTCTGGGATACTGGACTGGTTCAGTTTATGTTAACTCACACACAGGATTATTTTAAAGTTCTTCAGTATTCTTAACTGAAAGAAAAAATGACAAGAACAGCAATTCAAGTGTTATTGCTCTATTGCTTTTCTGCTAGGTGTGAGACAGCACTTTGCCCTGCTAAATCACAGCAAATAATGTTCTGAAGTCATTTCCAGATTTATACCTCAACCCAGAAGGTTGATGCTAAGATGTCTCCAGAAATGGATCAAATTTTCAATTCAAATGAATAGAGCAACTACGTATCTCATGCCTCATAGATCTCCAAATTTAACTCGAAGCCTGTTCCTTTCTTCCAGATGGCTCACAGAGTGGGAGTAGGGGGCAGAATTAGCAAGCAAACCCAAAAAGACACAGTTGCTCTGTTTCCAATGGTGTCTGCCTGCCAACCAGCTTTTACTGAAGCTAGTGTTACTAAGCAGAAAGAGGTAAGAATAAGTCAGAAACAGGTAAGCAATAAGTTTGAAGTATGCAGAAGGTTTTAATCCTTTAGGAACTTCCCTTCATAGAGCCATTAAATGAGACTCACTGGGCCTTTAATGCCAGCACTTGGGAGGCTGAGGCAGGAGGATTGCCAATGTAGACTATATAGTGAGTTCACAGGTCAGCCTGAACTATATAGAGAAAACTTTTCTCAAAATATCAAAACCAAAAATTTTTTTTTTTAATTACGTAGACAGATTTTTAAAAAGTCATTTACCCAGAATGTATGTAGTATCATCTTCCTCTCCACCGTTATAGTATTTCTCTTCTCAGTGATGGTTTGTATTACCTTGCAGCAGAGAATTAGCTCAAGTCTTTGGGATTTCATAATTGGTAAATTTGTCACTTGCATTCAGCTCTCCAAGAAGAAAGGATGTGTTAGGTCATACTGAAGAAAGTACAAAAAGAAAGAGAAAAGTAAAGAGTGGGAAGAAATTAGACATCACCTTCCTGTTTTTCTTTTCAAATCTTCAAAAATTTTTACTATCAAAAAAAAAATTCATGAAGGCCTTGGTAGATTCATTAGATGGAAGGAATAGACCCCGAAAATAGTGAAGATATATGAAATATTTTTAAATATTTAATGATCATTTTTACTTATTTTCTAGACTCTTCCAATGATATTTAGGTCTATTGGGGTTTTTTCCTATATTTTCTTACTATTTTAATTTTACTCACTTTTGTTCTATCATCATATCCTTATACTCTAAGAAATCAGAGATTCAAATAAGAGTGTAGAAATGCTCCTCCAGTGGAACTGAATTTTATTTTCATTCTTCAGAGGTGATAAAAATACATTGGTATTTCCTCCATAGCTCAGACAATCTTTCTTTTATTTCCTTTGCTTTATTTCTGATCTTTTTCTCTTCCTAACTTTTTTACTATTTCTTCTCTTTATTTTCTATCTTACTATTCTTCATTGACCTCAGAACATTTTGGCTCATGAATGCAGCAAATGATTTAAAAAATACATGTTGGAACTGACTGAACAAAGGGTAAAAATTGCTATCACACATTCATGAGCATACGGAGCAACTGGAACGCCCAGACACTTCTGGTTTCATGCAAGTTGATACAATCGCTTTGTAGACCTTTCTAGCCATATTGTTAAAGTTGAACATATGCCTGTTGTATATAGCCCAGAATTCTACTTGTAGGGAAACACCCAACAGAACCACACATGTGTGCAGCAAAAGACAAGTAGAAAAATGTTCATACCAGCACTGTTCATAATAATCAAAACCTGGAAACTGTCCAATTCTCCATCAACAATAGAATGGGCAAATAAATCATACATTAGAATACCAAAGAAAAATTCAAGTAAAGGTAATTACTACTTCATGAATGAGTCTTACAATTATAACAATGAATGAAAGAATCCCTTTTTAAAAAAAGAGTAGTGTAAACAGGGAAGTTTCAAAACCTGGTAGAAACCATCAAAGGTGATTAAAAAAACGATATAATGTATATCTTACATTAGATGTTAGTTATCTGGGTGTGTTCATACTCAAATGCATATTAATGCATGTATATGAATCAGGACAGGACTCTCTAGAAAAAAAAGAAAACCAATGGGGTGAACACACACACACACACACACACACACACACGCACACACACACATCATGAAATGTATTATGGAAATTCATGAAATTGTCATAGTCAAAAAGTCCCATAAGCTGCCATCTGCAAGCTAGAGACTCAGGAACCCAGTAACATGAAGGGTCTGGTAAAAATTAGAGCTCAAAATCAGAAAACCATGAACTATAATGCCTGGAGGCAGAAAAAAGATGAATCCTCCAGCTCCAAAAGAGAGTCTGAATTCACCGTTCCTCTGCCATTTTCTTTCTGTCCAGGCCTTCAATGGATTGAATGATGCCTACTCACATTGACAAAGATCATATGCCTTATTGAGTGCAATGATTCAAATGCTAATCTCTTTCAGGAACACCCTCAGAGACACATTCACAAATAATATGATACCAGCTACCTGGATATCCCTTAGTTCATAACATATAAATTATCCATCACAATATGTAAAATATATCTTGATGCTTTAAAAGACATATTGTCAAAGCCGGGGATTTAGCTCAGTGGTTCCACAGCCTGCCTTGCAAGCGCAAGGACCCAAGTTTGATCCCCAGTACCAAAAAAAAATTAAAAAATAAAAATAAAATAAAATAAAAGACATATTGTCACTTTAGTAAGTGTTCTTTCTCTCAGAATCACTCCTAAATTCTCCCTAAATTGTATAGCTTAGAATTTAAAACCCATCATTAAAATGAGCTAGCATTAAATTTAATATACATCCTCACATATCAATAGATGGTTCAACTCAATGTTCTAACAGTGTTTGGTACTAGAAAGTAAAGAGTATATATGATAATCAGCTAATATTTTAAAATAGAGATAAGATGGAGAAATCAATCATCATAACTCTATTATATTTAATAAATATTGGATGGTCAACACTAACACCTATAGATTAAGTTTGATTGCTTTCCAGCTCAAAGTAATTATCTAATGCTTTCTGAATTATGTTTTCCTAAAAATGTTAAGGTTAACAGTTGATGGATAAAAATTAGTATAGTGATAGGATGATAATGGCTAACATTTATTAATACCAGATCCGTGCATTTAACCACAAAAATTGGGGCTCTGCATTATATCAATCTTACACCTGCTTTACTATCCATGCAAATTTCACAGATATGGTAACATATCCCAGTATCCCATTTGACCTTGTTCAACAAAACTTTCATTGACTTGTGCTCAACTTAGTGTCTACTCTAACCCCATATGTTTCTGTGACAGAAAGTTATTTTTTATTCTAAGCTGCAAAACAAAAACCATCTTATATACATATTTTCAAATTCCATTGGCAGCTATACTTTTTCTTGGAGCTAGAGATATGATCCACACATTTATATTCCCTCTGAAAATTGACTCCCTTTGAACTGTATTTTTCCTTCTTTACTTTTCCTATTTCCTAATTTTCTGTATCTATTTTAAGTATCTTGCTGGTATCTGTACAAGCCATTTTACATTCTTTCTTGGAAAAGGCAGTTGTACCAGGTGAGATCCTCTAAGAAACAGATGCCAACATGTTAGCAGACATGAAGCAGACATGTTGAGGGGAATGTTGATAGAGGACAAAGGGGAGGAAGTGGAAGTAATGCAGGAAGAAGCTCCCAGGGCAAATATGCGGGTCTGGCTGCTCTGAAAGAAGGGAAAGGAAAGAGAATTGGCTAGGAAGAGTCTCAGCCTGCAAGGTAGCTCTGGGAAATTTCAACCAGGTGGACAAGAGTTGATGAGACAAAATTGATTGTTTGAAAAGTCCTAGAGCCCACTGACTTGCAGTTATTGGCTGGGAAAAAACAGGTAAAATGTGGGCACTTTGGTGGATTCTAAGGAAGGGTGGCTGAGGCTCTTCAACAGCTGTGCTTCCCCATAGCAGTTTCTCTTGAAGGAGATTTCAATGGCAAATTTCCGTGACCATCACAACAGTGTACAAATAAACAATAAAGCTGAATGGACTGAATGGTGCATCCCCCAAAATTCACATGTTGCAGACCTAATCCTAAATGTGATCATATTGAAGTTAACCTGGGAGACAGGGCTAAATGAGTCATGCAGGTGAGGAGATTAATGTCCTCATAGGAAGAGACACCACTAGAAAGCTGGGTCTCATTATTTCTCTCTCCTCACAGTATGCAAAGAGGTCATGGAAGCACACAGCAGAAAGAACCTACAAGCCAAGAGAAGAGGCTCCAGAATTTAACCTACATTGGCCGCAATTTGCTGTTGGACTTCTGGTGTACAGAACTTGAATGAAAAAATTCTCTGTCGTTCAGACTATCCCAGATGCAATATTTTGTCATGGCAGCTGGTTCTAATACAAAAGTATTCACAAATAACTGCATCTTCGGTATTTCATAGCTGTCATGGTAATTCTATCTAAACAAATATTTATTAAAACCTAACATTCTAATGCTTTCAGGTTATAATGGATTAGAACCACATACTGAGGTTGATAGTAGCTAAGACATGTTTATTATAATCCAAAGTATACTCCTTTTGTATGAGACGGATTGTCCCTTCCTGACACCTGGAATATTGGATTTGCTGCAGCATGTAATTGTGTGATTACCACTGTGGTTATTTTTCATTGTGTCACACAGCAAGATAAAAATGAAGGGAATCTCAGATTTTACTTTCCCTTCTGTTTCCATGGACACAGGTTTATAATTTTACATGAAAGTCAAAATCCGTCACCCTCATTAAATCTGTTCTTGGAGCTACTTGACTAACAGCTTAGACTAATGCAGTAAAATAATTAGAAGCCAACAAAGAAAACACACAAAATGAAGGGAAGAGAGGCCCTTCTCAAAGATATGAGCAACTGAGAAATGACTACAGAGTGAACTCACGGCTCCGGAAAGGGATGAATAGAAGCCAATAAACTACTTAATGAATTCAAGTGTTAGAGCATTGCATAGAATCTCAGCATGCAATGCGGATAGAGTTTGCTTTTAATCCAGAAACAATAGAATTAATGTACCTTTTAAACATAACACATCCTAATACTAGTTAGCACTATATCTGCCTCCTGTTCTCTTTCACAAATACATAAATGTATTAGCTTGACAGTTTCAAGAATTTTCCCTATTTCACGTCACCCTAATTGATTATGGCCTACTCTCCTACTTCACAAGTCCTGAGTCTACGAACCCATGTCATATTGTTCTCCTCCACTGAGAATGCATTTACTGATTTGATTACAAAGTAAATAAGCAAATAAGTAAATGGATTTACTTATTTGATTTCTTCCCATTTTGCTGGGAAATGGGAAGAAAGTGTTCAAATGGGAAAGGGAACAAGGGAGGAGGGAGGGAGAAAGGAAGGGACAAGAAAAAAAGTGAAAATAGAAGGAAAAAATGGAAACAAAGCTTCTGTACATAGGAAGAGGAGGGAGCTTGAGGGGGGATGGGAGAAAATAAAAAAATTTTAATGAAAAAAATTTAAAAAGCAAAGTTTTATTTAGGTGTTGTTGTATGTGAAAGACACTGGCAAATTATAGTTGATAGAAAGAACCTGAGGGAAGGGAAGGGTTTTTCAGATGTTATATCCAAAAATATAATTTAGAAAAGCGAAATTAGGAAGGAATTATTATAAAGAATTTTTCATAGTTAGAGAAAGATGTACTTCACTAAAAGGGGACCATGTCTGCACTATGAGCTCCTGCATGCAGCGTTGCCCGTCTGACGGTAGAAGGCCCATCCAGGTGATCTCCTTTTTTGAGTAACTCAAAGTTAACTTATGTGACATTCCATTTGCAAAATCACTTCTCAACTTTGCTATATATAACATAATCTACTTGCAGGAGTGAAATCCCCCACATTCACAGACCTGCCGAGAATCATACATGGTGAGTGCACCAAGAAGTGGGAACCACGGAACCATCATGGAACACAGTCTACTGCAGGTGAAGCCCACATCTTCACCTGATCGATAGTGGCAGATTCTGACTGCAATATTGAAAGCACAACTGGGTTCAATAAATCCAAATACTCTACCACGTGACCATCAGTAAATACTTTTATCTAGATTAAAGAGCTCCCATACATATACACTTTAATCAAAGGTAGCCATGGTAATTGGAAATTTCACCACAGTCTTACTACCAGTATTTTTCTCCTCTGACTATTATCCCAAACCTAAGAAAGTGTATACATGTATATGTACAGAATTGGAGGTTAAGGGAAAAAAGATGAATTTTGCCTATTTAAATATAAAGGTTACTATTTACAATTAATCAAAAATACCCACCAAGTGCTTCACAGACGGGAAAATGCTGATCAGATAATATTTTAATGTAAGAATTACTTCAACATTTCTTACTCAGAGAATATGAATGATCTCATTCTACATATGAATGTGTGTTTGCACACTTATTCCCTCTGAGCAAGTTTAGACACTATTTGAGTATTTGAGGGTTGATCTTCATTGCAAGTTAGAAAATTGACTCTCTTTGGCCAGAATTACCTCTCCATGAGAACTCTCACTCTCAAATTTTTCTCCAATATAAAATTTGCTAATCTAGGCAATGAAATTCTCTATTAAAATAACTAATATATTTTGCCTAAATCTTTCAAATATAGTGCTGGAGAGCTCACCAAGCATTATCTTTAGGGTGTGACCAGCACTGTTCTAGGCTCTAGAAAATGATAGATCCCTATTTTCTAAAGAGGAGATGGCAGAAGTAAGCAAAGAAATAAATGATAAAAATAATTTCAGAAAATGACCACACTATGAAGAAATCAAGCAAGTTAATGTTATTGAAATACAAGCAGCAGAGATGAAGGAAGGTTAATTCTGATTATTTGTGAGATTAGCCCTCATTGTAGCCTGAATGGTAAAAATGAAACCAGCCACAAGAAAAGCTAGGGACAAGAATTTCCAGGCAAAGGTATCAACAAGCACAAAAACATGTAGCAGCAAGAATCTTGGTGTGTTCAGGGGATACAAAGCAAGGCTGATCGTACAGGAATCTAATGAAAGAAAGAGAAAGCAAATGGGAGGTAAAATCAGGTTATGCAGGTTCTTGGAAAT
The DNA here is from genome assembly GCF_000247695.1 of Heterocephalus glaber. Next base: position 17,423,888 of record NW_004624750.1, on the reverse strand, counting down.
CATGCAATGATTGGAATTTCTAGATGCAAGTGGTAGGCACTGTAAAGCTTATTTAAATTTCATTGTTACAAAAATTACTCTGGTTGCTGTATTGTGAATGGTATTTGATGGAGCTTCCTCCATACTCACTGATTATGACTGAAAACGAAAGCACATTGCTTGTCCTAGAGAAGCAACCAATCAATTGTTTTCACTGTTTAATATTTGATTTTATTCTTAGTGTGATTGTCAATTAATGTATTATTATTCTATTTGGTATAAACCCTGTGTAAAATTACTTCTGGTAAAAGTCTTAAAAAGAAATTATTAAAGAAATTTTATAAAATTTTTCTCTGCCAATTGCTGTTTTTTAAAAATCCAAAGAAAATGTGAGGTCTAAACTTGTGCCTTAATCAATATGCTCTTTTTCCTGTATTAATATCTATGGTTCACTGTTTGAAGGGTGCTAAGATGTACCAATCCAATGAAAAGACAATGTTGGCAGACTTATTTTACTATTAAAAGGCATATATTTTTTCATGATATAAAAAAGTCAACTTGGACAATATTCTTTCATTTCAAAACCCTATTTTCAATGCTTGTTATTAGTTTTTCCAGCTGTATTTGAGTATGCCAGGAACATGCCCAGTTCATCTCGTCAGCAAATCCTCATCATTTTTTTCATTTCCCATAGTTAGCATTTTAAATATCTAAGCAACTTACTTATCAGTGCAAAAAAAAAATAAAAACAATATGGACAGGGCGAGTAAACAATCAAAAATCAATAGTAGGAAATACAGAGAAATTCTAAATCCAGTAATAGCAGACTATGGCATAAGATTTAACACATGAAAACTTGAAGTCACTGAAGAACCAACATGGCAACAAAGAACAAAGATACAGCAGAAAGCAGAAGCTCTGTTAGAATCTGTCTCATCCATGCTACTTTTCTCCTGGAATTTTGTGCTAATTCATGAGAAACTGGGTGACTGGACTGGAGTTCTTTTTGACAATCTGCTAGAGCTAGCTGGACAAAATTTGGGGACAGGGCCCACCAAGGAGGAGAAACTAGGTGAAAACTTAGTGCTTTCTTCTAGATCTCTGAAAAAGAATGACATAAGAATGAACCAGAACTAGAGAGGACTTTTAAAGATTACAGTTCCCCTTCATGTCATCCCCATGCTTGAAAGTTACGCACTGCAAGCACAGTTAGAAGCCTGGCCTAAACAAATATTAATCTTCTTTAGTAGAAAGTGACAATGTTGTAATCCTCAAATTATTTCTACAAACAATTGTGCACATTGTCCTAACAGTAACAAAAAAATAACCCAGTACCAGAGAAAAGTGGCATAAATTAAAAACAGCAGAAAAATAGGCAACAGAAACCAAGCACCAGCGACTCTAAGCTATTACTAAACACAGACTTAAAATAACAACATTTAATGTATTAAGGGAGATAAAAGCCAAGATTGAAAATTTGGACAGGACACTGTAAACTACTAACAAAGAAACATGTGGAAGCTCTATAAATTTAACTGAAAAATGGAAGTGAATACTACATATGAAATGAGATGAAGAGAGAAATTCATGAGCTGGGAGAAATAGCAAAAGAAATATTCAGAATAAAAAGAGACATAATATGATGGAAAGATACATGGCTGATACAGTGAGAAATTCTAACACATATAATAGGATTCACAAAAGAAATAAATGACTGTGAGACAGACACAATAATTGAAGGACAATAGCTGAAAACACTAAACCAAAGATTTAAAACTCCTCATAGATGCAGTAATAAAAGATTTCCTGATGAAACAAGGTGCCAGAAAATGATGCCTCCTATTACTACTTTTATTTAACATTGAATTAAATGTTCTAACCAATAAGATAATAACAATTAATAAAAATTTTAAGCATAAAATGTAGCTGTTATTCTCAAGAAACATGATAAAGTGAATAGAAGATTCCAAAGAATCCATACATATAAATATTGATATATAAGGTTAGAATCGATTCTGAATATATCAAAATAAAAATGTTAATTACATTTCTATACACCAATAATTATTAAAATATTTTTTCCTAAAGAATCTATTTTATCAACACTTAAAAACACCAAGATAAAGTAAATCTAACCAAAAGATCTAAACACTCTCTACAGAGAAATTAAGATAAATTAGAGGAGACCTAAATAAATAAGTGGATAAACTATATCCATTAATTGAAAAATGTAATGCTGTGACTAATTATCTCCCCGGAGTGATGTATACATTTAATAATATCTCAGTCAAAATCCTTGCAGGTTCTTTGTTGAAACTGACAGCCCTACAGGGAGCAGGCATAAAAATAAATTCCAAGTGGAATAAAGATATACATATGAAGATCAAACAATCAAGCTTTTAGAAGGCAATCTAGGACAGTATCTTTATAGCCTCAAAGTGAAAATTATTTAAACAGAAGACACAAAAAGCACTATTCATAAAGGAAAAGAAAGCTAAATTGAACTAAGTTAATATTAATCATTTCTATTCACCAAAACATATACCTATTAATCAAGTGAAGAATAGAAGATTTTTATAAGACACACTTGCATATTTCCAGAAACTATTAAGGATTACTATTACTGAGATCTCAGTGAGCAGTGGTGTGGAACAGAGCATCACAGCTGCAGACAGATCCAGCCAGGGCCCCAACCTGAACCCAGCCACTTGGGCACACAAGCCCAAGCAAAAGGCAAGCCCAGAAAAGAGCTGCACAGGCACATAAGCAACAGCCAGAGGCTCACCCCAATACTATCAGTAAGTGTGCAGATGCCCTACCCAGAAGCCTACGCAGACACCAGGGACTGGGTTGCACAGCCCCCACCAAAAGGCCCTCACAGACAACAGCTATGGAGGTAAGTAGGGCCTACCAGAGGCATGCCTAGATACCATCCCAAATGTGCACAGGCCCAGGCCAGAAGCCTGCCAAGACAGCAGGTCAGCTCAAGGATGCAGAAGGTCACCACTCTAGAGCCCAGGAATTGGGGCACTGGTGAGCAGCACAGAAAAGGCCACTCTGTGACTTTCTGAGAATTGAAGACCACTGAGTGAGCAAAACATTGCCTCAACAAAGGCACACCAGGTGGCATCTGTTGAAATGAGAAGGCACGTAACAAGTTTCAAAATCAGACTTCCAGATCACCTAAGGCAACCCCAGAGGGCAACAAGATGGAACAATTCGATACTCAACCACCTGGACTCCCTGAACTGGCAATAAAAGAGGATCTGGAAAATAAGAAATCAGAAATTATTTCTCAGATAACAACAGAGATTGTGCCCATAGTGCAAGACATAATTGGTAAACCTAGAGAGGACACAGATAAAAAAATAGAGGAGCTGAGAAACATGATGGAATCCTAACATAGGAAAAAAAGGAATCCCTAAAACAGGTCCAAACAGATTTCCAGGAGATTAAAAACCCCATTAAATGTTTACACAGCAGAATGAGCCAATGTGAGGACAGAATTTCAGATATAGAAGATAAGATTGTAACTAGTGACCAGAAAAAGAAAAATTGCTTTAAAATTGTAAGGGAACATGAGAAATCAATCCAGCAGCTGCTAGATGATGCAAAAGAATAAAATAAGACTGATTCGAGTTA
>NW_004624750.1:17333779-17399847 GCF_000247695.1 Heterocephalus glaber | reverse complement strand
GGGGGGGGGCGGGTGTCCAGTGGATTGTTGCCTGGGGCGCGGGCTGATTCGGCGTGTTCCGCCCGACTCGGGACCTCGGTAGGGCATGGGCGCCATAATACACCTTTTTTAATCAAAAAGAGTAACTTCTCCATCAGCCATTCTTACTCTAAGAGGCCTTTTATCAATAAACTGTAAGTCGATAGAAAATTAGTATAACTCTTGTACCAAGACACACCAGTAGACAATAATGACGTCCTAAATCTGCGTCTAAATCTGTGGGTCTTGTTTAAATATTACATTGTTTCTCCCAAGTGAGAAATCGAAAGTGTAAATAAGGACCAAAATGATGACAGATACCGGGAAGTAGGGAGAAACTGTTCAAATGAGAAGGGGAAGAAGGGGCAGGAGCAGGAGGGAGGAAGGGAAAAGGGGAAAAAAGAGACTAGAAGGAAAAAATGGAAACAGCTTTTGTAAATAAGGGAAGAAGGGTTGCAAGGTGGGGAGGGGATTAGGGAGGGAAGAATCAACCTATATTATGTACAGGTACAAATTCCTTATGATGTATGTTATCATTACATACATCAAAAGTGTACCAATAAAATCGATTTTTAAATAAATAAATAAATCTGTGGGCCTCAAATGTTCCCTAAATTGCACCTCTGGCATGATCAGTGAGAAAGAATAACTCAGCTAAATCATTTCACTGAACTCCTGGAGAACTCCCTGAAGATGCCAATAGTCCCTGGGCAGCAGTAATATGCTGAAACCTAAGAGCCCAGAGCCCAGAGACCAGAGCCCAGAGCCCAGAGCCCAGAGCCCAGCCCCTCAACACAGGTGAGGCTTTCCATGAGCTCCAAGCAGCTTGGGCACAAAGCTGAGATGACTCACAGCCCTAATCATGAGACAGCAAAAGGATCTTGTTTACTGGGGCCTAGAACACCTTATTCCTGGACAGCTAGAAAATTCCTATGAGCAACCACTCCAAGCCTAGATCTAAGTAATCTGTGAACCCTTCCAGTCAACAGTACTTGTGCAAGTTCTCAACCAATGCAATAATGCAAGGGCTTTATGATTGGTTTGTGAATCATTCTGTTCTGCTACCTTGAAGTCAAGGTAGCATGTTGTTGGAGGGGTATAGCTTTAATATCATAAACTAAAATGTCAGTGGTAAAAAACTTTATATTTTATATTTCTTAGGTTACTGGCAGAGATTTTCAACAGACTGTAAACACCAATTACAGCAATATCTTTTCCCAGTGGCTCAACGACAGGACCTCAGTTAAGACAAAATAAAGCAGATCAGGATCGACAAGCTTGTTTTTTTTTTTTAGCATGAACACACTGTGAGCTATATGATTTTTACCTGGGGTTTGGCAACTTTAGGATCATTTATCCATAAACTTTAAGTAAAAATGGCAGTTTCAAACCCACTGTTCATACAGAGCTGATTCCACAAACACTGATGATGCTTACTGTGTGTCCTGTTGGGCACCATGATATAATGATAAAAGAATGAATAATACATTATTAAATGTATGTAGTACTTGTTGCATGTTGCATAATACAATCAGAGTACTACTTCTTCAACCCCAGAAAACAGTCTTTCCATGAACTAGTGAAAATGTCAGGTGAAAAAACATCTTGAATTAAAGTCACAATTCAGAGTTCACTCAATGGATATCTGTAGTAATAGTGCTGACAATCAGGCATTTTTGGAAAGCCTCTGCAAAGTCAAACTCTGAGGGGAACCTGAGCTAACAGGAAAGAGCAAAAAGCCAGTCAGCTGTAGAATCTGGATATGGAGGCATTCTTCCATCCATTTATTTATAAATTCATTTATTCAACAAATACTTATTGAGTCTCTATTATTAATATCTCCTCTTCTGGGCATCAGAATACCGAAGTGAATAAAAGAGATAAAGTATTCCTATCTATGTGTTTATATTTGAGTGGAAGAGACAGAATATAAACCAGCCAGCAAATGAAAAAAATATAATTTCACTAAGACTAGTGCTATAAAGTATGATGAAATAATAGAAACAAATTAATTAATGGAATGGAAGGCAAAATAACTGGTGAATGTGTCAAGCAGGCTACTTTCTGTCAGAAAAGGGAACACACATACTATAAGGTCACATTTTTATTGCCATTTTAATGACCAAAATACCAAGAATATTGCAGAAGCAAAGGAACTAAAGAATGAAGGAAAAGATCTAATATGTCTCAGCTCAACTCCCCCAAATACTGTCAAATCCCCAGTGATACATAGCAGCTGCCATGGTATTTTGTGCAGAACAAATTCAGGGTGTAGTAAAGGAATAATTAGTTCCTGTGACACAAAATAGAATAATGCACCAAGACAACAGCTTTGCAAACCATATTAATGCACTTAGAGCAGATTTTCCAGATCATTTTATTCTTCCTTTAATATGTCGTAAGTGTGAAAGTTTTTTGTTTTTTGGTTTTTGGGGTTTTTTTTGTTGTTGTTACTGGGGAACGAACTCGGGTCCTTGCGCTCGAGAAGCAGGTGGCAGAAACTCTGAACTAAATCCCTGGCCCTAAGTGTAAAAGATTTAGATCATAGTCTTCTATGATTAGAAGACATGCCTCGGCCATCTCTGTTTAACAGACAAAATGTCATAAAGGAAGAAAAAAGGAAGTCTATCCTGTTCTGGACACAAGATAAGGGGAGAAAAAGTGGAGGCAGGGAGAAGGGGAGGGAAGGGGAGGAGAGACAAGTAAACACCTCCAAATTTTCCCCATCTTGGCTTCCACCACGTAAAAGAAGAAATACGTTAAACAGATGAAGTGTCCCTGAGATCACCTACCCCCAGTTTAGAGTGTGAAGGAGACCACCTGGCAAAGGGTCCAATCTGAGGCACGGCCACTCAGAGTAACCTTAGCAATACTATATGGGTAGACAAAGACGCCCTTAGACTGAGTATTCCTAAACCACACATATTTCACTGTTGTCTGGATTCAAGTGAAATGAGTCCATAGGTCCATATGCTCTGAAAGCCAGGAAAAAACTCAGCAGTCAAGAAGCCAGTGGTCATGACCTGGGGGCCCAGAAGATATTATACTGAAAGGCCTCCAAGTGGCCTTTGCCCCGGGCCTGTACAAGCTTAAGCAACACACTTCTGTGACTCAGTGTTACAGACAGGGGCAAAAGACAATAGAAACTATCTGAGATTCTGAATATTTTTCTTCATGAGAAGCTGAGTACAACCTAAAAGGATTGTTCAGATTGTCATATTGGATTAATTTTAAAATATACTAGAATTTTATGTTGTCCCATAAACCTGCAGGTAGATAAAACAGGCTCTAGACTAAACAAAGGAGCTCCATTTCTTTTCACATACAAGTCGTCCTGTGACTTAAATTCTGAACTCTTCTCTCCAAGCCACAAAGTTTCTGCACCTCTCACTTGGACTACATGTGGGGCTGGTATCCTGAGGTTGGAGAAACAGTTGCTACTAGACTTCAGTCCCAAATAGCCAGAACTGATGTAATTCTTTGCAGGGTAGTCAGTCATTCTATTCAGAATTAAATTATGAAATTCTTTTTAAATAGATAAGGCAGTAGCTACTTTTTGAGGCCAAGTTATTTAATGAGTGCTGAAATTTTTTTTTAGAGAAATGAGAAAGTCAGAGGGCTGCTGATATAAGGCATATCATCAGAGAGACAGGAACTTCTAGAAATATAATGGATTCAGGAGTGTTAGATCAAGAGAAAAATAGATGGGAATAATTAAAGCTTCCATGACAACTATCTCTTCTCATCAACATGGACCTCACATTATTCCTTTCTTGCTTTTAAAGATCACAGATAAGTTCAAGAAGTAATTAAGTAATTAACAGGTTGATTTCGCTCAGTGATGCTGCTCTTGCCTCACAAACACAACCTTGTGTTCTATCCCCAGTACCAAAAAAAAAGAAATAATTAACAAATACGCTTTCAAATACTAAACCCTGGTTTGTTTTAGAGAAATTTAAATACAATCATGAAGAGGGGTTACTGGTGTAGATATGATTGTAGGAGTCTGCTGATTTTATGAAAGTCCAAATACTAAGATATTTTTAGCAAAATATGAAAATAAAGATGTTTCTTAAAGAAAATCTTCCTCTGAAAAAGAAGGGTTGGGGACAGACTCATTGACGTCATTCAAAACTATTTTTTTTCTAGCTACTTCAAAGGACAAGACAGGAGAATCACAAATTTGAAGCCAAGCTGAGAACTCAGCAAGATCCTGGCTCAAAATTTTAAAAGTTGGAGATGTAGTTTAATAGGAGAGTGCCCTTGGGTACAACAGTTAATACTGGGGGGAAAAAACATTTTTTTTCCAAATTAAATTGTTTTCAAAGTTGGAAGAAATATCTTGTTAAAATAATTAAAAGTTAGGGCTAGAAATTTAGCTCAGTGGCACCGTGCCTGCCTTGCAAGCGCAAGGTCCTGAGTTCAATCCCTGGTCCCAAAAAAATAAAAAATAATTAAAACTTAGCTGGCTGACCAAAAAAATTCAACTTAGAAAGAAAAGAGGCACATTGATAGTTCTTTCCTGCTTCTGCGTATTTAAAAAAGAAATTTAATTCTGTCTCTGTTTCTCTAACATCACCTTTTGACAACCAGAATTAATGATATTATATTACATCTCTTTAAATGAAATCATGTATCTATCTCTTATTCCACACATCAGTCAAGTAGAATGTGGAGTTAATGTTTATTAACTAAGGTTTTCCTTACAGAGACACCCAGTGAATTTGTAACAGCTCCTAGACAGCAGCAGGGCATGATTAGTGCTGAAGCCACTCACACGGAAAAGCTTCCAGCTTAATTTTTAAAATGCCCTCTCATTCAGCAGAGCTTTCCATAACCCTTACTACATGAAGGTGAAGTGAATAATCTCTTCACTTTCCTAGAAGAGCCCCCTGCTCCTACTTGCCTGTAATAACATTTTAATGTTGAGTTTAATCTTGCTCACAAATTACAAGCCTATAACCATTACCTCAAGAAGGACACCAGGAAACAAGGCTGTATTACTACCACGTCGTCATCCCCTAATATTTCCAATTTACTCCTCTCACGCAGTGACCTTGCAAGAGGCCTCGTTTATTCCTAAATTCCAGGAACACAGGCCCTAAGAAAAGCTTTGTTGTGTGGCGGACAGCTCCAGATCTGGCATTCACAGGGAGGGGAAATCAAATGGGGCCATCCATTAACGGAGTTAGTCAGAGCCCTTATGAAACCCCCTGCCTTTCAAATGACCGGTGGGCCTTTCTCCTTTCTTGGGCCTTGGCCTTTCAGACTCCAGGCTGTTTGTATTCAGTCAACACTTCCATTTTATAGGCCTGTGGAGCCAAAGATTACAAGACTTTTGAACTCCAGGCTGCCTTCTGTCTGGCTACACCCTCTGTTTTTGGAGCCCAAATCTTTTTTAACTACTCTGCAAAAGAAAGCAATTAGGGTAGGGTCTGTTAATCCCCTCCTCTAGACCTGGAGGTAATTACTTATTCAGAACTAACCACTGGAGAAGTAGAATGACCACTCCAAAAGCTTGAAACTTTTCAGAGAAGGATCCAAATGTATTTCAAGGGAATGACCAGGACTGATACAGGTCTCTTCAAAACGTCCTGCAGTTGTTCTACAGAAAGCTAGGTACAATGCTAAACAAGATAGTTAAGGAAAAGAAGAAATGTATTAATTAAAACTAAAAAGAAAAGAGAAATGTTAAAAGTTCAAAACATACTAGAGCTTTCATTGTCTGGTGACTAACTTTGTCTTCCTCCACTGGTAACTCCACTGTTTCTCCGTATATAATAACACATACTCCTTTCTGTTAAAATTCACACTATTAGAGATTAGTGTATTAACAGCAATGAAATTTTATCTAGGGGATTTTTGTTAATTGAAGAACATGATGGTCTTTTTAGTTGCCCAAAATAAAATAATAAAAACTACAGAAAGAGTCATAGCATTTTTTTCAAATTCTGACTTTCAAATTTATTTTTTCTCTAAATTATTTCTTACATTAATAATACATAATCTTCAAAGGGTCCTCAGAAAGAGGAAAGGAATACTTTTCATTCTTGTCAATAAATATTTTGCTATAAAATGTGTCAGTGGTCAACTCTGTACTAGCCTGGCATCCCTTCAAACAAGTCTACAGTTTTTCTATAACAATTGCGCATGAGTGTGCTAACTATGTTTCTTGGGACCTAAGTATTATAAATTTTAATAGGGCTACCACTACCACTAAAAGAACAGGGCGTTCCCAGTTTACTAATAATGGTTGTTTTTCAAGACCACATTTGTTAAGTACTTGGAATGCACACTGCATTTTCCCATAGAAACAGTGTCATGATTCTTCCCTCCAGATGGGTCTGCCTAACAGGTCTTCACTCACACCCTGTGATGGTTTGCCTCTCTAACTTGACTCATGCCATTCCCTCTTACTGGAATGCCTTTTGCCCTTGTTCTCCTTTATACCCAAGGCCAACTTATGCTCTTTGCAAAGAGCTCAACTGCTAGTCCTCCAGCTGGAGTCTATCCTTGAATCTATGAACTCCTTAAGTAGTTGTTATGGCCCTTCACTAGAAGAAATGATAACTTGTGGTAACAATCATAGGATTTCAATTAAATTTAGCCCACCCCTCTTGTCTGCAGTAAGGTCTATGTCACTAAGGATAATTCTATCCCTTTATTTAGTCATTGGTATAGAAAATCCAGACCTGGCATTTGGCATTTTCTTTACCACACAGACAGGTTCAGATGAAGTCAAAATAGCCCAAATCCTAGGACAATCTATCAATGATTAGGAGAGAGGACGCTTTTTCTGGATTTGAGAAGGATGGATTATATGGCCCATGTTGTCATGGGCAGATATTTTGCTCCCATGAAGGAAATCAGCTTGAGAATGAAGGTGATACCCAGAGGAGAGGACAATTGAAGGACTCATAAAGAAATGGAGTCACAGCTCTGATTGAGCAAGCTCCCTAAGCCTGATCTACCTTTGAACTTTCCATTTACATAAGCCAGTCATTCCATCATCATTCAGGCCATTATGAGATTTTTTTTCAGTACTGGAGATTGAATCCAGGGTCATCACACTGAGCTACATCCTCAGTCTGTCTCTTTTTTATTTCTTATTTTCACACAGGGTCTCATTAAGTTGCTAAGTTGCCTGGTTTAGGTTCAAACTTGCAATGATTCTGCCTCAGCATTGCAGAGTATATGCCACCATGCTTGGTTTTCAAACTGATTTTTTTTTAACCTCCAATGAAAGTATCCTATTGATATGGTCTCCTGTTTTATATAATATTTTTTGTGTATCAGTTTTATATTTCCCATTATATCAATTAACTTTCTGAAAGCAATACTATATCTAACATATCTGTTCAAAGTACTTAACATATACATACCTATACATATACATAACTATTGGATAAATTGACCCAACTACTTTAGTATTTCTCAAGTGAATGCCATTGATGCAGGGTGTTATTATGTTTTATGGAAAGAGACATTTCTGCCTTTAAATAGGATTCATAAACACTGGATTGACTAAACAGATAATAATTCATTTACCACAATATAGTAAAGCCTTCAATATATAAGGCTAATGTGCATTGTCACAAAAAGTAAGGCCATATTTTTCAAATTTATCTGACTCCTTATCTCTTTCATGCTGAGCATTTTGCAGAACAAATGTTACAAGGAACGTATCTGAGAAAATAACCATGCATGTCAGAACACACTTAAACTCTGCTCATGATTCAAATTTGATAGGCCCAGAGTAGTGGAAAGAAAAGGTAAAAGGAAGCATTCTCCTTAATTTCTGAACTCAAAATGGCCCAGAAAACTTTCCCCTCTCAGTGTACTGTTTATACAATTCCTAAAAATACCCTTCCCTCCAAAATCACATCCTTTAATTGCATCACTAAATTCTGATCTCCCAGTTTGCCCCCTTTCTCCCCCTACCTACAAAGTCCCTTCTCTCTAAACAAAAGAAAACAATCTGATCAACTTGTTGCATTATCTGCAAAAAGTTGGTCAGTTCTCTAAATTTCTATTCCTATAGATAGTGATACATTTTTAAGTTTCTATTTACGCTACCACTCAACACTATCTCTAGGTAGGCAAGAATATAAGCCTGCATGACAGAGAGAAGTGTAGGGCAAGCAATTTTTAATAGTGTTCATATTCCAATGAGATTATCACATGTCAGGTCTTTGCTAAAAGAAATAAAGAACATTGTGGTTGTCAGAATTCTCATCACCATCATTACTGTTAATGGTAATAATCGGTTGCTATTCTTATCTGGTAAGCTTTGCTTTCCTAATAACGTCAATCACAGTTAGTTCCATTTTCTTAAGGGTACTCTACCCTAACAAGTCTTCTAAGATCACTCTATATCTCTATGGGTTCGTTTTCATTGCAAAATAAACCATTCTAGGACTGAATGGATTAAACTTTTCACAACTCAGGAGCCTTCTGATCCACTAGTTCCAACACTGCCTCCAATCCTTCTAATCCCTATGGGGCCCCTGTCCCATGAGTCTGGCTATCTTGTGTTCTAGAAGCTCCCTCAGCCTCAAGTCATACACGGAATGCTCAGGTAGGCCCTGCTTCAAGTTGATTTTGATTCTGAAAGCACACAGCCAGAAGCTGCTTTGTCCAATAGACAGGGGAGCAATAGCAAGGAACTTGGAAAACCTAGCCAAAATGAGCATTTCCTTATTAGATCTCTATCCACAACCAATGGTGTAATAGCAGAGTGCTTCTTGGTGGATTTTTTACGCACTAACATCTGCTGAAAGTATAAGGAGATTTTTTTCCCCCAAGACATTTATGTGATTAGACCTAATATTGTAAACCATTTACTAACCCAGGAAGTGAGAGTATGAAGGGATTTTCCCTGGTCTTACTTGAAGAAAACTTAAAATCTCAAGGGAAATATAAAATGATCCGTTAGATTGCCATCCTTAGTTTTAATTCTCTTACTCATGAGTTCCATTAATTTTGCTTACAAACTTGACCTTCACCCTTTTAGGAAGGTGTTACAGATGCCATTTGATTTTTTGAAAGTATTTTTTGTTTTTGATATTCTTACAGTGAGAGGGAGGAAAAACAGCTTGCTTACAACTACTCTACAAATCTGTAGAACCTACAGATTATCTTGACTTTCCTTTCATTGATTAAATTTCTTTGCCAATGAAGATTGCCTACCTTACAGCACCAGTTTCACAAGATCTGGACAACTCTTTTGTCCAATACATCAACAAAACTATTTTTGTGGAGCAAAATGTATTAAAGCTGCCTTCAGTTGCTAGCTAGTCATCCAGACTCTTTAAGAAAGCAAAAATAACTCTTTAAATCAGACCTGATCAGGGAAGTAAATGTAATATTTAAACAATCAAGCCAAAAAAGTGAATATTATAGTACCAATGATTTCTTATTTCTCTCAGTTCTTCCACTCTGGGTCAACTTGATGCACACTGCAGATCTAGGATGACCTAGGTCACATGCCTGAAGTGTCAGCCAGAATAGCAGAGAGGGCTGATCTCTTGCCATTTGGTTTCTCATTCTCCACAAAGCCAGTTGAGGATTCCCCAAAGGGTAGTGCTCAGGTTCACAGCCGCAAGAGAGCAGGCCTCAATGTGCAAGCACTTTTCAAATATCTGCTATGTCATGTTTGCTAATGTCCCATTAGACAAACTAAGTCACAAGTTTAAACCCAGATATGGGGGCAGAGATAAAGGAGTGGCATCTCATCTATCAGATGAAAGAGTGGCAAAGTCACATTGCACAATGATCCTTGTACATTGGTGGATAGAATGGTCACAGCCATCTTTGCAAACCATCTACTACTTTGCAAATCATCTACTCTAGCCACAGAGAGATTTGAGATGACAATGCAAGCTGAGCCCAGCACAAATTGCTGACTCCCATGATGGTGAACAAATAAATGATTACTATTTAGGTCACTAAATTTTGGGAACATTCTTTGTACTATCTATCAAACAACTTTTCAACCCAGGTGTTTTGCAGTTTCTTTTTTATGCAGGATGAAAAGCAAAGGGTTGTTCCCACCAGCATAATCAGGTATGAAAATCGGGGACATCTATGCTGTTCTCATCAGTGTTGTAGAAGAAGCCACCTGTGCCTTCATCCTTAGTGTGAGATGTTGAGGCCAAACCACAGCAATGTATTTCCGTATGGAAGCTCTCAGAATTCACAGAACAGGTTGGAGAGCAAAGAAAAAACAGGGAAATAAAAAAGGCTGGCAATACTGCTCCAAGTCTGAATTTTAAAAGGAAACATTTCTACTCTCCCCATGTGTCATTACTCAAGCTATGTTTCTAAACTAGTCTTTCATCAGACTGTAGCAGACTAAGCGGCAATATGGAATCTAGCACACCTAGAGTGTTGTTTGGTATTAACTGGGTGTTTGACCTTAAAAAAAAAAAAAAACAGCCCCTCTGGGTCTGTGCTTTTGCAACTAATTGATTGAAAGGGGCAGACTAGCTGGCCTCCCTAAGTGTTCATCTTCCAGAAATTAAATGACATAATTATCCCAACCTCACACCAAGTACCATTGGAAAGCTGATCTGTATAACACTGTGGTCAGAAACATGAGCTCTGTTATTTAAAAGAATAATAAACATTTTCAGGTCGTTATAAAAAAAATTACCATTTTCAAGTCCTTCTCAGTAACTGACTAGCTGTGAAATTTGCTGCTTAGTTTCCCAAAGCCTCAGTTTCCTTAACCATAAATTGAGAACAATAATTGTATTAGATTATATTAATTATGACATAACACATACCATGTGTCCAACATATGCCTGCACATCAGGAGGTTCAGGAAATGTCCCTTCTTGCTATTGAAAAGTACTGAACCCATGTCTGTCAATCCTGTCCATACATCAGTGGGGTCATGTGTATAACAAAGAAATCCTAAAGTTGCCCCCCTCAAAATCTCTCAGACCTCTGCTCTGATTGCCTAATTTGGAGACAAAGCAGAATCTGAACATCCCAACTCAACAGAACATTCTGGATACACAGTTCTCCCTGCTCAAGCTATTTTACTTCTCTTTATTTTAAAAAATCCTAATTTTAAGCCTAAGGGAGAAAAAAGATTCACAATCTGAGCCTAAAGCAAAAAGGGGAGAAAAAACAACAGTCTGTACAGATTAACATTGGCTTCTTCCTCAATTTGTGGAGAAACCTTAGCTTCAGCTCCCAGAATAAAAAATGTCTTCTGAGCATCTGATTGAAACAAGATACTCTGTTTAGCCAGTAATTCTGGTCTGTCCATCTTTTCCCCTCATGCACATAGTGTCAAAGGGATAAATGATGCCTAAGTCATCAAGGTATTTTTATTCTTCACCTAAAAACAACTATATTCATTCAAAAAAGAGAAATAATTGAGGTCATATTTAGGCAAAAAGAATATGCTACTCATTTTTTAAGGGTCTCTTTATTAGCTTTCCTATTCTGGGACACAATATCCAACACCCACAGCTTAAATAAGAAGAGGTTTGATTTGGCTCACATTTTAAGAGGATTCAGTCCATGGTCAGCTAGCTCTAAGGCAGAAACATCATGGCAGAAGGGTGTGGTGACACAAAGCTGCTTTGTTCATATTGGCTGGGAACCAGAGCAGGGGAACACTGCCCATGAAAAGGAAGGGATCAGAAGGCACGGGATCAGACATAGACCCAGACCACACCCAAGATTGTGCCCCATCGATCCTGGGGTATATAGCAAAACCAATCAAGTGGACACTCCACTCTAACGATCACATTCTCCATGTCATCACTAAAGACAACAGCAAAACCATGACAATGTGGGAAATAAGAAGTGAGAGGGAGTCTCATCACCCTCCACCATCTTCTAAGCCTTTTGACCCAAGAAAGAGTTTGTGTGGGGGCAGGTCTAGGGCAGAAGAATGATTGAATATCTATATATCAAATGAATAAGTATGAGTTATAAAAATAAATGAACAAATGAGTAAATAAAATGTATTCTAAGGGCCGGGGATTTAGCTCAGGGGTTCCACTGCCTGCCTTGAAACCGCCAAGGTCCTGAGTTTGATCCCCGGTACGAAAAAAATAAATAAATAAAATTTAAAAATAAAAAAATAAAATCTATTCTATCCTTCTGCTTTAACAATATCTTCTTAAACTGGTAGTGGTGGTGCACACCTGCAATCCCAGCACTCATGAGGCTGAGGGAGGGCTAGCCTGGAATACAAAGTGAGACCCTGTCTCAAAAAGCAAAAACAATTGTACCAGGTTCAAATTCAGACTCCTCAGAGTGATGCACTGAAACGTGGTGACACAAGGAAAGCCCTGCCATACCCCTTGCCCACCCCTCCTACCTTCTAGGTCCATCCTGTACCATAGGCAGCCTCACGGGCATCCTTGGAGACAGCCCTACCCAGCACATCAGAGGAGTTTTAACTGCCTAACCATTGGCCCTTGGCAATCCCACAAGCTTAGAAGTACCCACTCGTCTTCTGTTGGAGGACAAGTTTAGAAAAGCGGCTTACGTGGGATTGGAATCAGGTCTGAGGAATTCAAGAGCCCTGAGTATCCAGAACCAGGTCTCAAAAGACAGCCTAGAACTCAGATGGGTGTGTTTTCTTGTCCTTTCCGACCTCTTGCCTACCTATCTCAAGGAAAATCAAAACAGCACCCTGTCAAGCATGGGGCCCAAGGCAGGGGCACCTCGCGCTTTTGGCCTCAGGGCAACACTGAGTACACCACAGCCTTAGCCCTGGAGCAGCGAGATCTGCAGCCCTCCCCACTCAGACAGACATATGGCCCTACACGAGCTCCCCATGTGTTAAGTGCTTTTAGGTGACATCTCCATTCCCACAACTTTAGCCAGAAATCACAAACAAATGTCAGCAGTCAGTTTCTTTCCAATGTCTCATTCCTGACATTATTCTTCAACCTAAAAATGAAGACTGAGCTCATTTTCTCCCAATTCAAAAAGCTTGTCTTTCCTTGACATTTTATCCCACCCCAAGGTGATTCTACTTCTCCATCTACTCCTCCATATTCTCCCTCCTCTTGGGGGAGAATATATATATATATATATCGCATTAAACATTATATATAATATATATATATATTACACAATGAGCATCTTAAAGTCATTTCTCTTCCCTTCATTACCAAAAGAAATCAGTAGATTACTGATCAGTTCCTTTTTCAGTCATATCCAACTTTGTCTCTTATTCTTGGGCCCTGATTATTTCCTAACTTTAGTAGTATTCTCTTTCCTTTGAGGCAATCCCTTCCAAAACCCCTAAGACTGAAATCAACTCCAGCCAAGCCACATTATCATGCTGATGCCCCTTTTTCTGACCCAGTGGGGTTCTTCACCTCTTGGCACCACTGGAGAAACCCGTTGTCATTTTCTCCTCCTCATCTACACTCCACCCACTTCCTCCCTTTCAGTCTTGTTGTCGACCCTTTGTTTGCTTCTCCTATGCTTTTCTGAGAGAACCCTTCTGGGGGACTCCGATAGAACTTTCTCTGTTCTACAAGTAGCTTTTCTCAAGCACAGTTTGCTCCAAGCCTCTTCCTTGCAGGCAGTGAGAACTATCACCTGACCGGGGCATAGGGGCTTGCCTCCAGCCATAGGCTTGTTTTCCTCCAGTCTCTGCACTGTAACATCTGTTCCAGGAGGGCCAGTCTAACTCTAGAAAAAGCAGCATGAACAAACAGGCTTGGCCTGATGGGCCTGAGGCCCGTGCAGAAGGCATGCACGTGATTTGACGTTCTGATGTCACTGTTCTAAAATTGTCGATCGTTTTGTTTGTTGCATGTGTGTGTGTGTTTTAAGTCAAATGGGACAGTGGGGCATGCACATGAGCAAAAAGAAAAAGAAAAAAAAAAGAGCTTCATATTCTATGTGTCCACCATTCATCACCCTGCATTCCCATATGGCCTTTAAGATGTCACATGAACACAGAATTACGGTGGATGTATGATGGTCGGGAGTTCGGCAAAACTGGAAGCTAGTCTAAGACAAGCATGTTACGTTTGTGACTAGGTAGGAGGGTTGTCCACACCAAGGGCCCATGCTTTCTATTCCAACCAGAATGCAGCAAGAAGAAAGGCATTCTTGTTCTTCTTATCAGACCTTTTGTTTCTCTTAATTCTTCTCTGGGATAGCCAGCTACTTACCCTGAAAATAATCCTCCAGGAAAAAAAAAAAGAGAGAGAGAGAAGGCTTAGGCGCCAATAGTTCCTTTTTCCTTTCAGTCCTTCCTTACTCATTAGAAGCAAGAGTAGAGTGTTGGAGAATCTTGCATATCAGGAAATAAAAACAACGGAGCTCATTTCGTGCAGCATTTCCACTGTCTTGGGGAAAGCAAAATACGTAAGAATGAATGAATTACAAAACAGGAACTGCATCACTGTGGTGATTCTGCATACCAGCAAAATGCTCGTGCTCAGATTTGCTTTGAAAACTGGCATTGTACAGCATAAAGATGAACGGCAAAATTCAAGCTAATAATTTTAAATGTTGTTCCTTAGAATTTTATGAAATAGCAAATTTAAAATACTGTAGCAATCTGACAGCAAGGCTACAGAAGAAAGGGAAAAAGCTTTATATTTTAGTACCTTTAACTGTACTTTTTTTCCTGCTATTTGAACAAGAGGCACGACATTCTCTTTTTTGAACTGGGCCATGCAAGCTACATAGCCATCCCTGGTGAGCAATGAAAAGCAATTGAGTAGGACAGAGGCTGGGGTGGAAAGGGTCAGAACTGGGCCATAGCCCAGCAGGTTGTAGACATTTGTCTAACCGCCCTTTCTGACACCAGCATCCCACACTCAGACCCTTCCTGGGGTGCCCCATCTCACTCTCAGTTGAAGCCCAAATTCTCACTATGGCTCTGGCCCTGCCCACCTCTCTGATCCCTCCCCTCAGCTCCGGCTAGGCTACCCTCAGTGCATTTCTTCCACCCTGGCCGGCCTTCTCACACCCAAGGGCCCCTGTATGTGCCAACACCATTTCTTAGAACGGCTTGTCCCCCAAATCTGGAGCACTTCTTCAAATCCTGGGGCATCTCTTCAGAGATCCTTGACTTTCCTGATCTCCTCATATAAACCAACAATCCTCGACTCATCTCCCTTTCCTTTCTTTTTTTTTGGTACTGGGGATCGACTGGGGATCGAACTCGGGCCCTTGCACTTGTGCAGCAGGCTGCGAAATCACTGAGCTAAATCCCCAGCCCTTCCCTTTCCTTTCTTCCTCAGCACTTTTCACCACTAGACCTATCGTACATGTATTGATTTCCTTATTTATTCTTGGTCTTCTTGCTTGGAATGTAAGCTCCATGAAGGAGAGACTCTCTCTTTTCTCTTCACTGCTGTACTCTAAACTAGGTCAGTGGGAATATTTATTAAGTAATGGAAGCTAATTACTTTTTGAAGTATGGAGTCATTTAGATTGAGGCAAGGAAAGCTTATTTAATATAGAGGCATAAATCCGGGTGAGCTTTCATATTACAAAATTATCTCTAACTTGTATCCACAAATGGTGCCTGATGTCCAAAGTCAGGAAGCATTCTGTTTAAAAAAAATCCACCCAAACAGGGCGCCAAGGAGCCGGGAGCTGGGAGAGAGAAACGGGCCTCTGAGTTTCATGAGCCGTGCCATCCTAAGCAATAACCAGAACCCATCAAGACTTCCAGTTCTTCAGCTGTAAAATGAACATGATTTAATGATACCAGTCCTCCTTATCTCACAGGTTTCTCTGTGTAATAAATGAGATCACCGATGTAAACATCCTGTTGCAAAGATGAAATGCCAAAGAAAAGGTAGGGAATCGTCTTTGCCCTGCTAATTAAGGAAACAGTTGGAGCGGAGGGGTAGAGAGGGTGATTGGGTAAGACTGGTTTAGCTAAGACTGGTATTCAGAGAGAAAGGAATGAAACAGACGCTGCACGACAGCAGATGGGCGTCCTCGTGGGTCTCTTGCAGGGTGACCCCCATGTGTCTCCCTTTTGACAGGAATGTCACTGAGCCCAATTAGAATTAACCTTTCACATAACATTCAAATTCCTAGACTTCCAGGACAGCCATATAAGGGAGGAGCCGGAGAGTGCAAATAAGAGCAGACGAAGGGAGAAACAAAAGGTTACAGAAGAAGTGGATCTTTTTAGATTCCCCCACACAAAGGACAAAATGTTTCAATAAATCTTATAATCCGTGAACAGAATTAGCCAAAGAATATTTGTCCAAGTAGCAGGCCATTTTCTTTCCTGGCAATTCTAGCTAGTGGTGGGGGTTTTATCACCATTGTTATTACTAATTCTTGCTTTACTTCCAGGCTGTATCTTGTGTGTTCCGTTTTTATTTGTCGTCTATTTATTTGTTTAAAATTTCATTTCTTTTTGCTGCATTCACTATGCAAGCAGATATATGCCCAGTGCCAGAGCAGCTCTGAGCCCCCAACTCAGTCAGCCATGACACACAGCAGAGTTCTGTGTCAGGGCTTCCTCCTCCACTTGAGTGTATTTTTAAAACTCATTTTCATACTAACAATACCCCTGAAAAGATGGCAAGGCATAGAAAATCAAATCGTGCGTGATTTTAAGTCGGGAAACAGAACATTTTTTTTAAGGCATCCTGAGATGCTTTAAATGAACCTTTTTGGTAATTTCAGGGCTCTAGATAACTTAAGCAGAACATTTTTTAAATAAAAATAAAAATGCTTTGACGTGTACCCACAAAATTAGGTAGGAAAGGCTGTCAAAGTGGGCAGCCTGACAGCTCTCCTGACAAGGGAACTCCTGCACTCTATTTTTAAGCCACTCTGTAATTTAGGAGAGAAGTCACCGTGTCTCCTGATGAAGCCTCTGGGGGTGGCTGGAGGATAAGTATGCTGTGCTGAAAATGCAGGGCCGCCCACACGGAGAAGGCCGAGCTGAAAGATTCTGTCTTTTCGCAGAACCAGGAAAAAAATAAAATGTGCATTTCCTGAACAAATGCACAGAAAAATGGAAGCAGCCTCCAGAAGAGAAAACACGGAAGCCCCAAGTCTTCTGAAAGTGGCATAAACACTACCTCACTGGCGTTGGTGACAAGCAAAGGATGCGACATAGAGCTTCAGAAGACAACTTGGTAGTGGGCATAAATAAATACGGTGGTTTTGTGCAATTCCATCGAGAGATGGAAGAAATGGGATGGACTTGAAATAGGGCCTCCAATCCCCCACAACTGCTCCTCAAAAGAAGGGTGAGGTTGGAGACTCATTGCCACTGAGAGGATAAAGAATGATTTGTGGAGTCCTTCCTAGCTCCCAATTTCGTAGCTTCCGGTGTAGAAATCTGAGCTAGCTGACCTCTTGGAGCCTTAGTTTTCCTCATATATAAAATGGTGTTGGTGACACTGGACCCGGGAGGGTTGTTGTTAGGGTTAAATCACAGTGCAGAGCCAGCAGCACTTAATAAAATCATACCCCAGTGAAGGTCATACCCTGAGCACCTGCCAGACCCTGAATTTGTGCAAAGGGCAGTGAGTATGAGGAATCCAAGGGACAACTGCACTTACTCTTCTTGGCAGAAGCAGCTTCTGGTTAGAATAACACACAGTCCTGCCTTGAAATCTGACTGAGACCAGACCAGTCAGTACCTCCTCCCCCAACACACAATTCTCTCTCCCTCTCTCTCTTTCTCTCTCCCCCTTCCCTGTCTCTCTCTCCACTCCTCCCCTCAAGGCCACAGGCAAGAATACACAATGTCCCAGTGCCCAACCCTAGGCCACAGACCCTGACATGGGCCCTCAAGGGCAATTGTTTGACTGAATGGAGCTTCTTATTAAAAATTAATTTCTGTCAAACCAGATTACATATGAACACAGCCTCATTGTGATCACTACTGTGAATTCTGGAAACAAACATAAGCCCTACTGTTGCCAAAACCAGGGGCAGTTCGCGACAGTTCTGAGTCTTGATCTCTGAACACAGCCAGCAGGTTCCCCGAGGCTCACAGAAGCTTTTGTCCCCTGAGAACAGAAATCTCTCCCACCCTCCACCTCCAGCTCCTGCCTTCCCCCACCCACTCCCTGAGGCGTAGTCTTGGAGACCAGAAAGCTTGTTCCTTAGTGTAGACACAGCCTGCACCTAATCCCATTCTGCCAGCCCGAACAGGGTATGCTTGCCCTTTGAGAGAGTAGAGTTCCCTCTCTGCAAAAAATAAATAAATCAATAAAATTGTTGATAACACCATGGCCTAACTTACAGACTTGATGTGGAGGAATGAGTGAGACAGGGTGTGTAGAGCACCTGGAATACAGAGAGCAGGCAATGACACCCGCTCCAGCGCCTACCACCACCCTCCCTGGGCATTCCTACGCTGACACATTGTCTCCTGCAATATTACTTCTAAATGTGGGGCACTAACATGAAGGGTAGAGTCATTCTCTTGAGAGTAATATGTTGAAGAAAACAGAAACTCAAGGTTAAAATACTCAAGGCCAGGTTTCCATATCTCACACATTTCTAATAAAATTTGATTGTTCTCTTCTGCATTAATTGTTTCTTCTACTTCCATATCACGAGGTCACAGAAGAGAGAGAGTAAGAAGCGGAAAGTTCATGGTGTCTCCTTCTTCCCCCCAGTCTTCAATATTTTTATTAACAATAACTTTGACCTGGCATTGCATGATCTTTCATGTTGTGGAGAGAAACTCAGCTTTTAAAATGGGCCTCACTCCACTGACTGAGAAAGAGTAACCATGCCCAGTGACATGAGGGTGGCCAGTCTGAAGCCAGCAATATGAATCCGATGAAAAAAACCTCCCAGGCCTTTGGAATTTACCCAAAAGCACATCATTCAGTGAGCATAAACCAATGACTGTCACTGTAGTATTTGCTGATCATAATGAAAAACTGTAAAAATATAAAGCTAAATATTCTTCAGTAGGAGCTAGATTAGGAGCTAAATGATATGAATTATTGTACATTCATACATGAAATACTTTTTTCTTAAAAAAAGGTGAGGTAAAGTTATGCTCAGTGAGTAGAAAGAAGTTCAATAAATTGTTGAATTTGAAAATAAACCTGGCTTTTAAAAAATAAATATAATCCCACTTATGCAAATCTCTCTTTCTCCATATATATAAATATGTAAACCCAAAGTATGCTTTTTCAAATATGAGTCCTTTATAAGAGTACTTTTAAAAAATATTTATAAGCCAGGAATGATGGAACATGGCCATAATACCAGCACCAGAGAGGCTGAGACAGAAGAATGGCAAGTTCATAGTCATCCTGGTCTAAATAGCCAGACCTTGTCTCAAAAAAACAAAAAAACAAATTATGAACGTAGGCCAGGTATGGATTTTGTAATTTGAATCTATAACACATTTATAATCACTCAAACAAAAGTTGTTTTCATTTTTAAAGCATATTACAATGTTTAATTTTTCTCTTCTGTAAGATTTTTTTAAAATTGAGAGTATGGACCTAACAGAGCTTCAAAATGCCTAAAGTAAAATTGATTGAATTAAAGAGGAAGACAGGAAATCCAACAAAGTCATAGATTTAATCATCTTTGTCTCAGCAATTATTGGAACAACTGGCAAAATATCAGTAAAAATATAGAAGCTCTAGGGCCAGGGATTTAGCTCAGTGGTTCCACCACTTGCCTTGCAAGCACAAAGACCCGAGTTTGATCCCTGGTACCAAAAAATATATATATAGAAGATCTAAACACTGATAACTATCTGGAACTAATTGATAGTTATAGAGCACTATGCTCATCCAACAACAAATGCATTTCAACCATATGTTAAGCCATAAAACAAATCTAAGTATTTTAAACGGTTGTAATTATACAAAGTACTGTAAATTCTTAGACCACAATGAAGGTAAATTAGAAATCAATAGAAAAATGCTGTACCTAAAAAGATCCCAAATGTTTGGAAATCAAATAACATACTTCTAATACTCCATAGGATCAAGTACACAGTAAAAGGAAATGTGTAAGTTGGAAAATATTTTGAGATGAATAATAATGAAAATACAATATATCCAGCTAACACAGTGATTAAAGGGAAAATGATAGCTTTGGAGATATATATATATATATATATATATATGAATGAAAGGTCTTAAATTAAGGGTCTAAGGTTCCTGCATTAAAAGATAGATAGTAAATACAAAACAAATAGGAGAAATGAAGTGATTCAAATGAGAGCAGAAATCAAAAAATGATAAACTAAAGTGAAAATTAACATAGTGAAAGGATTGAGTGAAGATTCTTAATTTTTTTTTCAAAAAAATTCTATATAGTAGCATTCCTAAATGCATTAGGATATCAGATTCCCAAACACTTTCTTATCTCTGAGTGACTCATCATTTTATTTATTGAATGTTCATTTATTTGCATGTTTCTCCTAAGTCAAAACTTTACATAAGCCTTATATCATTTGTGCTCCTAGGGCATAAGCAACTACACATTACCTATATAACAGTATGTAGTGACCTAGACTGCTTTTTAAAATTCATTTTGGAAATACTTATTAAGAGTCTTTGAAGTACATGACATTGTGCTTTACAGATGCATTCTATTAATATGCATAATATTTCTATTTGTTCATGCATTCTACAAATATTTATGGCACATTTGGTATGACCAGGCACTATTAGGTGAAGGGTTAATAATAGTACTTATAAGCTGGTATTGCCACTCTTATTTTATACTTAAAGAAATTGAGTTTCACGGAAGTTATGTAACTAGTTCAACATCAGATAGTACTGGTTGAGCTAAGATTTTCAACCCATTTGAAAGCCTAGTTTTTTAAACAACTGTACTACATAAAAAGACTGTGCCACAAAGATGGAGGAATACAGTACAGCCAGTATTTATTCCAGAACATGAGGAACTATACGTTAGCAATAAAGGCAAACTGCCATACGGCCACCTTAAAATCAAGTCCTGAATCTGCCTATAAAATTCAAAAAGCTTCACAGAAGAGGTGGCATTTCAACTAAGACTTGAAGGAAAAGTTTGCTAAGAAGGCTGGAAAGCAGGTCATCACATTCAAGCTGCACAATGACCCTCAAAGGATTACCATTATGGCTCTTCTACAGCAGACAAGACTGAGATCAAGAGAGATGAGGGTCCTTGCTCGGGGCCAGAAGTTACTATGGTACATGTCAGGGCCTGTACCAGACATTTCACAGCCTTTGGTCCCATGACAAGCCTGAGATTTAGACAGCCCCGACACTAACATTGTTGCCACTGTGTCTTGCTTAGGCCTGCACAATTGCTTACCATTTGCTGGGATACACACACAGCTCAGCCTTACTCCCAAGCCCAGGAAGTTGGTTCCATTAAAGTTTTCTAATTTACAAGTGCAAAGCTCTGAGTTTTACAGAGAAGAGGGGCTTTAGGAAAGAAAAGGAGAAAATCCATTTGTTTAGGCACATGTTGAAAACCTCATTCTTCCAACCAATAAATAACCAAGGAGCATTTAAAATAACAAAATCCTAAAATTACTGATTATCCCCTCAAATTAAGAAATAGTCTCCAAAAATAAAATTCTCTCCATCCCCTCTTGACAGAGCATTAGCTCACCCTACTCAAGCTCAGTCAAATTACTGGCCTAACCCTATCTTCCCTTGGAAGGTGTGATTTGAGGTTGCCTGTGATTCCTCTGTCCTTTATGACCTTCTGGCGACCTGGGAGTTCCACCCACTTTGGTGAGGGACTCGTTAAGCCTCAAATCTACACGTCAGTGGGATTTAGTTTTCATTCTCTTTATGGCTCCTTAGAACCCTAGTCATGTGGCAATCCCCCCTATTTCCTTTCTTGTTTCTCTGGTTTAATGGGCTATAGCCCAGCTCTCTTCCCCATGCAGGTAGGCTCTTGGGGTCAATGGTGATTTATTTATTTACAATGCTCCTTATGTTTAGATTTGGTTCACTTCTGTTTGTTTTTGTTTCTGTTTTTCTCCCTGTGGGATAAAAAGGCAGACTGTGCTCCCTTTCGATAACTTACAACTCAATGTCATTGTGGAATCATTCAACTCCTCTTCCTATGTTATCCTTTGTTTTTAGTATAATTATTGGCCTCACCACACCAGAAAATCCAGTGGGGGTTTTTTTGTTTTTTGTTTTTGGTACCAGGGATTGAACTCGGGACCTTGCGCTTGCGAGGCAGGTGGCAGAACCACTGAGCTAAATCCCTGGCCCCTGAAAATCCAGTTTTTAGTTGGCCTGCACTTCGACTGAAGAAATTATCTTGAAAAATGAGAACCAATACAAGAATGGTGCTACTACATTAGCATTGTAAGACCCAACATAAATGAATGAAATATTTAAGAAGACCAGTATTTTTGTTAAAGAAAGAAAGAAGAGAAACAACAACATAAAAGAACATTTGAATCAGCTGGTTCAAGCATACTTCTCTCCTATCTCTCCTTGAAAGAGTAAGAGAAGAGCCTTGGTAAGAATAACCATCAGTTGC
Organism: Heterocephalus glaber; assembly: GCF_000247695.1. The sequence goes on along the minus strand of NW_004624750.1, from coordinate 17,377,368 downwards.
AAACACCCACAATTTTGAAACACAGCCTTGCAAAATGCAAAGGATATTTAGCAGAAAGGAGGTACACTGCTTGGAAAAATCTGTGCAAAGAATTCTAGAAATTTATTAAACTACTAGGAAGGTATTTAAAAATTGTCGTGATAAACTTTCAAAATTCTCCGACTTCTCTCAATTCTCCAAATTAAACTTGTCTCCCACACAGTAACATCTCTTTCTATAGATTTGAGTTTTGCTCAGAAAGGATGCATTCTTCTAACTGGGGCAGTTTCCAAATACCTTTCCCAAATGATGCAGAAACAGTATTGAACTTCATTTCTTCCGCTTCTCAAAGAAAACACCATGCAGGTCTGCACGTTAGTGGTCGTCATCCAGGAAATGTTTAGTAAACAGAATTTGTACTCCATTTATTCTGAGTTTACTTTAAGAAGCCACTTATCTCTTCTAGAAGAACTTCCCTTGCCAATCACCTTTTGGAAAGGGCTTGGGGGACACTCCCTGAGAACGTGCAGGATTCTAGAACAACTGCGTATGCGGTAGAAATAAACAACTAAACTGTCTACATCTTTGGATCTTCCCTTTTCCTTCCAAAGACAATCACTCTTCTCAGAGCAGCTGAATGACATATGCATCTGTGCATGCACGGATGAGGACACACACACGATAACACACACACACACACACACACACACCCCCCACAGTGGCTCATCTGGTACATTTCTGTGAAACATTACCATAGTTTCTTCCCCATTATGATTTATGCTTAAAAGACACAACATAATTAATTTTGGAAGTAGAAATTTCATATTGTTCAACATTCTCATTTTGCAAATGATGAAATGTGGCCTGATAATCAACTCATTCCACAGAATTTATCTTCTCCCAGAAATCTGAGACAAGATTAGGGTTTCTCTTTCTGTAATCTCTTTCAGTGGAAAGATCAAAGGTCTGAGGTGTGGCCTGCCTGGGTTCAAATCTCAACTCCACCATTTACCACTTAGGCAATACTAGGTGAATAAATCCTTGTAAACTGAATGCAAAATGGAGATGGTAAGAGTCAAAAGGGTCGGGATAGACCACTGTGAATGAAGTTTTTTATAGACTCCTCTGATCTTCAAAGTTGAACCTTCCTAAAAGTATTCTAATGTCATAAATCCCCTTCCAGGAGTTTGATAACCTGGAAAGATTGTATTATCACCGGGCAGTAGAAGGAAAAGAAATCATCTGAAACTATCATGTCCCCCATCTATTATTCCAAGGGCTTATTTATCTTTCCTAACCTAAAAATTCTTTATTTTCCCATAACTAAACTTCTCCCCCTCCCCTTCATCTATTAGACCCAAATTCAAAGCACCTCCTTGAGTCCTATTTTTCTGTGAACTCCCTAATGCATACATGAATAAAAAACTATATTTTCTCTTGCTAGTCTGTCTTCTCTCAATTTAATTTGAAGGCCCCCCAAAACTGAACCTAAGAGAGTAGAGGGAAAGGTTTTCCTCCTCAGAAGAGTTAACAAGTATTAATTACTTATAAGGATCAAGGCACCATTCAGAAAATAGTGTGTTAACTCATTTAAATCTATGCCCTTACACTACAGTGTCTCTATTTTAGGAATACAGAAATTAATGCATGGGGAGGTTAATCACCTTGCTTAAAGTATGACAGCTAGTAAGTGGGAACCAGGATTTGAAACTAACAGTCTAGCTACAGAGTCCTTCACTTTACCACTTTTGAGAATAATCTCTGCCTTACAAGAAAGTACCAAAGACTAGATAAGCATCCAGTATCTAGCCTGGCACGAAGCAAGGGCTCAAATGGTGAAAATTATGTCCATGGCCTCTGAAATAGAAAATTATGTCCATGGCCTCTAGAAATATTAGGATATTTCTCATCTCTTATCTTAAGGATTACAGTAAAGCAGGGAACATAAACTTGTAAATAATGTCACTAATTAGTATTTTCTTTAGCTATTGCTTAATAGCCAATACAGAGGGTGTTGAATTTCCAGAAAAAAAGACAAGGACAAGACAACTAGAGGATAAAAATATGTCAGAATTATCCATCATCATCCAATAGATCTCAACATCCTAGTGATTCAAAAGATGTGGATCTTGTTTTGTTTCATTTATTTTATCACAATGCAGTAATTTTTTTGTTGTTGTTTTTGTTTTGTTTTTTGGTACCGGGGATTGAACTCAGGACCTTGTGCTTGCAAGGCAGGCGGCAGAACTACTGAGCTAAATCCCCAGGCCCTCAATACAGTAATTTTTGTCTTGACCCTAACACAACCTGGATGACATATGCCACAAACTCCATGATTCTGAGTCCATGTTTATCTGCAATTCAGCTCTTCAAGTATCCCCATCTGCATTCAGGGAAAAGAAAAGCTTGTAAGATGGGCACTTGCCATGCCATGTCTTTTTTGTTCGTTTGTTTGTTTTTGGTACCAGGGATCGAACTTGGGACCTTGCACTTGTGAGGCAGGCAGTGAAACCACTGAGCTAAATTCCCAGCCCCATGCCATGTCTTTTTGTAGAGAGATGCGAAACAGATTTTTGAGTAGAGCTATGAAGTGGTAATGCAAATGTCCTGAGGAAACTTCAGCAAGTTACTTAACCTCTCTGGATTTCTGTTTTCTCACCTGAAAAAAGAAGATTTAATATTTCTATAAAACATACCTCAGAGAATAAATGGGCCAGCTTCAGGGTAATAACACAATGTATTGGGGGAACAAACTCATAAACTGCCTTTATGTTTTATCAATTTTTTTTCAAGAAGTCTTCTGTGATTTTCCCCTCTCCCACACAGGGAAGAAATATCCCCTTGAGCTGGGAACAGTGGTGCAGATCTGTAAACTCGGCACCCAGGACACTAAAGCAGGAGGATCTCAAGTTTAAGGTCAACTTGGCCTACACAGTGAGAACTTGTCTCAAAAAAACAAAACTCCCTGTTCTGCTGAATTCCTTCAGTACCTTTTCAAGATCTCATTTATGGAAAAGTTAACATTATTTCCCACTTGCCAAAGTGCTAAACACTACATGGATTCTCACATTTAATCCCAATGACAACACAATGACATAAGCTTTATTATTATCTCCATATTTTAACAGATAGAAGAGGAAAACTTACTAAGGTCATTCAATGGGTCTAAGTTATACAGGTAGCTAGTGATTAGACCAATATTTGAATCCATAAGAGTCTAAAGCCAGAAACTATGTTCTATGCTACCTATTAGTTCCATACCTTATAATGATTTATATCCACTACTGTTTTCATATCAAGGCTAAAAGATTTGTATCAGGTTTATGTTCTTATGGCCCCCAGAAAATTCCCTGCATACATTTCCTATATATTATTGAATAATTGTGTACCATAATTCAATTCCTTGGAGTCTCAACAATCCTAATTTATTTGCAGTGGCATAAGTGCTTTACATTAATTATCTCACTGGCTCTTCACAACTCCATCAATTGTTATAATTACTGATGTACAGATGAGAAAACCAAGGCTTAGAGACTAGGAAACTTGTCCAAGTTCAAGGAGTTTTAAGGGCCTTAAAAACCATTAAGCCTGCGGCCAGGGATTTAGCTCAGTGGTTCTGCCACCTGCCTTGTGAGTGCAAGGTCCCAAGTTCAATCCCTGGTACACACACACACACACACACACACACACACACACAATTAAGCCCAGATAGAGATCAGTGGTGGTTTTGAAGTTTCCCTACAGGAAAGGTTTGGGAAGAGAATTCTCATTGGAATTGCAGGAGGGAGTAAGGTCTTTTGAAATTATCATAAGATGCTTACTTTTTAAAATCAAGTCTTAGTATTATTATCGATAGTGAATGGATATGAGGGCAGATTTCAAGGATAAACACTCTTCTGTCTAAAAAATGTAATAAAAATTTTAAATACAACCACTTTCCCAAAGTAATTCAAACATCCAGAAACTGAAACTTCAAGCGGGGCATGGTGGCACACGCCTGTAATTCCAGCACTCAGGAGACTGAGACGAAAGGACCAACATCATGGGCCGGGGATCTAGCTCAGTGGCTCCGCCACCTGCCTTACAGGCAGAAGGACCCGAGTTCGATCTCTGGTACCAAAAAAAAAAAAAAAAAAAGGACCAACATCAGTTCAAGCCTGGACTACATAGCAAGACCCTGTCTCAAAAAAGCACCCCCTATAAAATGAAACTTCAAGGCTATAGAGGACAACCGAAACCAGGTTTTTGGACAACCGAAGACCAACTGGACAAGTATAAACATCAGAAAGGTCCCATAAGGTCACTGACAGTGAACAGTTATGTGGGCACTGAACACTTATGTACAGTGGCATCAACTTCACAGAAATGGCCATAGAAGAAGGAAAAACCCACTTTACACTTGGGAGACCAAGGGCTCTGACTGCAGACGTGATCCAGGAAGGGGTGATAGCATCACTGCCGACCATTCCCCGAAGACATCGGTCCAATGTATTGTGGCAGTCACAAAGGCAAGTATCATCAGGAAGGATGTTAAAAACAAAATAGAAAGTACAGCTTCACGAGTGTTCACACACGCACACATATACACACAGACTCCAGAATGCATCTGCTCTAGAGACACTGTGTAGAGCTCCAGCCATTCAACTTCAAAAATGTCATAATGAAACTGGAAGCTATCCCAAAAAGGTCACTTGGAATGATTAGGGTGTGAAAACACTCAAGCTTAGAAAGGCAAAATATGAGAGCGGGTGGGCCAGAGTCTATAAAAATCACAAAAGGCACAGATAAAGTACACACCAAGTCCCAGCAAAGTAGACCTAGAAGCCCCAGTGAAATTAAAATCAACTGCTTGTGGGACAATTTATGTTTTCAATGTACTATCCTTCAGGGCAAGTAACAAACTAGAAAGAAACTGAACTCTAAGGCACTCTCTAGTTGTAAACCCATAATAGCTTAGGGTATAGTTTAGCTAAACCATATGTTCAGCTTTTTGATGTCCACATTATGGGAGATACTTGGCAGGGTGCCTTTCACACTGTTCTTTGAACACCCCGACAGAAGGGATGCTAAATTAAATTAACTACTGGCTGGACACACATGCTAGCGCTGGTAATTTCCAGCTCTGGACAACCAAAAGAGTCACCTCAGGATCTTTTACAAAATTGATTCCAGGGCCTCATTTCCAAAGATTCTCACTCAGTTGTGGGTTTGGGGCTCAGCAACCATAAGAGAAGATCCTTTCCATAGGTAAATCCAGATTCTAATATGGTTGGTTGGATTTAATTACATCTCCCCTCTGAACCAGTCACTGAAACCAGAAAATTAGATATTTTCAGGCTTGGCCTGAGTTTTTACTCTTCTCTGTAATGGGAGTGGGGTTTTCCCCAGAAAAGAAAGCTATTGAGTCAATAACTTAGATGAACCAATCTCAAACATTACATTTGGTCCATCAACATGAAAACAGGAAAAATTAATATTCTTTTATAAAACCTTGTTTTTACTTTATGGGTCAATCTAAAAATATTCTTACAGCATTATTCTATTGTTAACATAAGAGACAGATAAAAAAGAGTAAAATTAAAAGAATAATTACAATTGTTGAATAATAATGTTTCCAAGGTAGGACCAAGAGTCTAAGTTAGCTGAGTATTTTTTAATCTAACTCAGCAGGAGCTATTACTTTACACAATCCTACATTCAAATAGCTTCCATATAAGATGTGATAGGTTGTGTTTTCCAAGAGGAACTCCAACAACATTTTCCATCCTATCTACTCTTGTGAAATTTTGTCCCCCTCCATCAAAAGGCAGCTTTTTATGTCCCCTCTCCTTGAACCTTTATACAATAGAAGTAACTTCTGAGCCCAGGTCATAAAAGTTAATACAGCTTCCATTTGGTGCTATCACAGAGATTTTATCCACAGGACCCAGCCCCCATCCTGGGAGGAAATGAAGGTCCTGTGGAGAAGAACCACAATCTTAGGACCCAGATGCCTGCTGAGCTTCCGGTAGTTGGCCAGTACCAACTTGCCAGAGAAGTGAGTGAGGTATCTTAGAACTGGATCCTCTGGCCCCAGGCAACACTGCCCTGGGCAGACCAGGCTTGTCTATGGAGCCCCGCTCAAATGCAGGGTTAGAAACAAAATAATGATCACTGCTTGAAGCCACTAATTTTGGGGTGGTTTGTTATGTAGCAATAAGTAAGTGGAACATAAGATAAAGAGGTATTCCTGCTACAATTGCCTGGGAGCTATGTACTACTTAAGATTCCCTTCCGCATCTTCCTTTCTCTTTTTCCATTTCCTCCTGTTAGTATCTGCAATAGGAATGAAGATAGACCTAAAAAAAAATTAGTTAACTTGAGCTTAGGGTGTAGCTCAGTGGCAGAACACTTGCCTAGTACTCAAAAGGCCTTGGATTTGATCTTCAGGACCTCAAAAAAATGTAATTAGTAAATACTTAGATTTTCTTCAAAAGTAGGAAAGGGGAACTCCTAACAAAAAATAAACTTTTTCAGATTTATTTTGTTCCTTTTAGAATATCATTATCACATAATGTATATTTCACTTTCCCTGTGTGTCTGAAAGTTCCTTTGAAGAAATGTTAATTCAAAACCTTTCTGTCACATCCAGAAGAGGCATGGATAGGCACACCTTCTCTGGTACTATTATCCACAAGCAAGGAAGTAGACAGAATAAACTGCCATCATGTGGATTATCAATCCTTTTCTACACAAAAATTAAAATTCAGGTCTAAAATTTAATTGAATGGTTGAAGCAGAGGACATACAAGAATATATCTAAAAGTCCTTTAAGGGTGCCTCTTTGATGTGGGTTACTAACAGAAAGATGGAGTGGTTTTATCTAGAATCATGATGTTGCCTTCTGTTTCCAGGGCCCCTGTTTAAGTCCTTGGTTGGCCTTTATTTTCACCTTGTTTCATCAACTCAATGTAACACATACCAAAGCCTGGATAAATATTTTTCAATGGCTTGAACTTTGTTCTGTGCCCTTCAATCCTCTTAGGAAATCAATTTCAGACTTTGAAGAAGTTTGAAGATTCATTCATCAAAACTGGACAGATTGAGGGCCAATTGCAAAATGCTCAACAAGGACATGGGTGGGGGGTATCTGAAAGTCTTACAGGAGCTTCTGGAAAGCGATTATGGCTGTGTAAGGTCTGCAGACAGACTTTCTAAGGAGGACTTTTCAAGGATTCTGTCCCACAGCCAGCTACCACATAAGCTACCTTGCCAGGTACTTCCTCCCACTCCCGCCTCCATTATTTGCTGATTTGCTGGCCAGATTACCTCTCATTCTGCAGACTGCCATGGAGTCCTCTGTCCTCCCCTCCTGCCTCCCCCAGATTTCCTCCCCTGACAGATCGAGGGATCGGAGTGAGGAAATGAGTTTCTTTGGGGAGGCTTCCTTGTGTAACCCTGAAATGGGAGTGTGAGCAAGGGTCAGCGCCAGGCGCTACAGCTGCGAGCCACTTTCGAAATCTTTAGGACAATCAGTTTTATAAGTTATTCGTTACAGGGCCCAAGACCTGGTGAATTCTCTGTGTTGGAGGGGGAGAATAGCAGCTTCCAGGTGAATGGCATCACCAGCAGGTTCCTTTTCATGATTTGGCTGTCAAATTCAAGCTTGGCTTGGTAGGTCATTTAAGCTCTGCTTCCTCTACTTCCTCAGCTGTCAGATGGGGATACCACTTTCTAGTTGACATCACAGGACTTAATAAGAAGGAGTAGACGCTGATGACAAGCAGTTTACAACGGAAAGAGTTAAGAGTGCAAAGTTTGGTTCCAAACACACACCTTTCCTAACAGTGTGCACTAGGTGCCCTATTATGGGTGGGTTTGAACATTATGGGCCTCTCTGTGTCTCAGTTTCCTCTTTAGAAAATGAGGATAATAATAGGACCTATCTCACAGAGCTGTTACTCATCATAGATGTTCGTTGTTTATTTCACCTTGCTCTGCATCTCATTTTTCATTTAATGAGTGTCACTGATCTATGAGCAGGGGCTGCAAAGATAAGGGGATTCTCATTAGAATGAGGTAAGCACACCCTCATTTTACAGACAAGAAAGAAAAACATTTTGAGGCCAACTCCCTGACTGATTAGTGACAGAGCAGGTCTCCTCATTCCAAACTTGGGGTCAAAACTCCCATTTTCATTCCCTTGAAGACTGGGTCGGTATTTTTCTCCCCAGATATCCATTTCTCATTCCAATTTTAACTCTAAAACCACTAACTGCTGCCTTCTTAAGCCTCCCACAGCTCCCACAAAAACTTGCAGATCACCTCCTCTGCTGAGGAGCCCCCCACCAACCCCCTGCAGGAGGTCAGGAAAGGTAGCACTTTCTCTCTCTAGACCCGAGGAAGCCACTAATGGGGACAGCAGGTGAGGAGGGAGGCAACAGAGCTGCAGCAGCTGGCAAAGGTTGCCCTAGCAACGGTGCGGGCTCCATTCAGAAAGCCCGCCCAACTCCAAGATGCAAACTGATCGCCTTCCTGCGGCTCCCGCAAGCACAAAGGAACGGAGGACCCCTGGGATGGCCCCGAGGAAGGGAAGCACAGGCCTGGCTGCTCTGGCAGTTACAACCTTCCACCTTTCAGAGAAGCAAAGGAAAGAGAGTAACTTTTTTTTTTTTTTTTAATTGGAATTACTTTCAATCTTCTTCTGGCCTATGTGAACCGTAAAAACCACCCATCTAAAGTGAGTTATTTTGTGGAAACCGAAGGAAACAGGCTCCCCTCCGTTCATCACCCTTAGGAAACAACATGCCAGGGACAGGGGAGGAACTCCAACCATGGCAACTTTATGGGGCCCCTAAACTCCTCTTGCTCCCTCTCCTTTACTCAGACTGGTAACAAAGACCATTTGCTCCCAATTTGAAACTTTTTTCCCACAGCCTGAGCTTCTTAAATACTGTGAGCTCCCTCTCCCCAAATCACCCTGAGACACTTGCTGAATGGGCCAGGCTCAATTACCTCCCTACACAGGTTCAGCTCACACTGTGACCCTGCATGGTTTCCTGCTATTCATATGTGTTACTTCCCCTTGTGGTAATGGCTTGTGGCACTTGGCCAGAAAACATTATTAATTTCAGAAGTGGACTGACAAACAACAAACCCACAGTGAAGGAGAGAAGTGCCAGGGAGGCCAGCTGTCGGCCGGAGCTCAGCAGTAGGAACTCGATGCATGCAGGATGCAGGTTCTAGGAGGAAAGATGATAATCCAAAAAGAGGAAATGCACTAAAATTACCCACAGCCCATATTTTTAAAAAATGAAAAAAGAGAAAAGAAATCAGAGAAAAGGGTGGTGGTGGTGGGGGGGAAGCACCCAGCTACTTGAGCTGCAGCTGGACAGGAAATTGCTAACGCTGCTTGCAAATCCCTACTTTGAGCAGGCAGTTTAGGGAATGCCAGGAGCGGAAACTGTTGAGAACTGGATTAGTAGGAGCCAAGTTGAACTGCAAGACACTTCTCTTTTCTGTGCTGCTGCTGACTTGAGACACCCAAACATCAGACTGACGTGGGTTATTTTTCTGTACTTTGTTTGCTTTTTATACTTAGTTGCTTCAAAATCATGCTGCAGTTTGACGCAATTGATATAAAATCGGGGTCACTTGCCTCTAAAATGTGGACTACCAGAACAGTCCAACTGGCATCCGCTGTGTGCCATTTGGGTGAAAGCTTATCTCCCTTCAGAGGAAGAACTAAGCTCAAGTGGAAAGAGCCGAAGACATGTGCTCTAGTTTGATTCCAAACACCCACCTTTACCTTTGCTTTATGAACTTTTATTGTCAGGCTGAAGAGGTTTCAAGGAAAATGACAAGATATTAAACCTGTAGCTTAGAAACTTAATAATCTCTACCTACGGATTCAATAGGGGTTGTGACCCACATTCAAAACCATTTAAGCACATTTGAACAGGGATGGCAAATTTTCATCTCAGGTACCAACTGCAAATTCTAAAGCTACATCTAGGCTCAATGAAAAAGCTTAGACATGCCATGTAACAATAGCCTGGAAAAATTATTATGCCTACTTCCTTCCCTGGCATGTGTAAGATTTTTGTGCAGAAAATCGTAACAGTAAAAGACAGAAGTTTACATAAGACTATCATCTTTGTATTCTGGCACACCCTTTTATACTTATTCATAAGAGTACTCAAACCTCTCTATACCTCAACAAGGGCTATGTTTTATTTGGAACAATAAAATCTTAAATAAGCAACTACACCCACAGAAACCATTGCATATATATATATATATATATATATAAATAATATATTCCATTCTATGATGGCATCTTAATTTGAAACATAATACACACCTGAAAAACATTCTAGGAATAGCTTTAAAAAGTGTAACTTTTGCCTGCTATATGTCATCTCAGTCCCCAACTGAAAATTTTCTAAAATGTTACTTCCTATGTAGATAACTAAGGATTGAAATTTTTTTCAAAGATGCACATTCAATAGCCAAAATAGTTATTTATTAATAATTTAAGGTTTTACATTTTTATAATAAAACTCCAGCTCAAAATTTTACACTGCGAACATAAATGGAGCGACTTTCCTGTCTTCATAATCAGATGCATTCCACCTATCAAATGGGTGCCCTTCCTCACACACACACACTTCCAGTTTTATACATCTTCTAAAAGGAAAGAAACCGGCCTAAAGTATTGCATTTGAGGTGACACTCCCTGAAGGATTTTGTACAGAGGTAATACACTGTTTAGCACAGCTGAAGTACAGGGGAAAAAGAGTGAGCCTGTGATTTTGGTGTCTTTCCAAGAGATCCCCTTTGAGACAATACAAGCCAAAATATTTACAAAGGTAAGGCATAGTCAAACTATACAAGGAGCAAAACAATCATGAAGAAGATACAGTAAAGAGACTGAAGACTGCACCATAACAAGGTCTTGGTGGATAACAGTGTCCATGAAAGTGTCATCAGAATTGGTACAATAGTCAAGCATGCTGCAAATGGGAGCCTTTGGATTAGAAAAGAGCAAAAAAAAAAAAAAAATTTTTTTTTAAAGTGGCACACTGGTCTTTCTCCCTTTGGATTTCTTTTAAACCAATCAAAGAAAAACACACACACACACACACAAAATTCAAACAGTCTAATGATTTAAGATCAAATATTTACAATATTTAAAAGAAGTATCAGAGGCTTTTTTCCCAACTGATACCACAAATTCAGAGCTGAAATCTCTCTTTGGCTCCTCTATATGCAAAGTTGAATCAGTCTTCACTGAAGACAATTTACAGTTTGTTCCAGATGTAAAAGGAAATAGCCACATGAGGCCCTAAAGAACACATGCTCCTACCCTACCACTTGGGAACTACCCTGTATACCTGGAAGTCCTTGAATTCCAGTGCCTGCATGGGTAGGCTACACACATGGGTACAGAGCAAACCTACTGTCTGTATCTAGAGACAGCATGTCCTGTTCTTCCAAAGAGAATGGAGCAAAGCTCTCTGTAATAACCAATTCCACACCTGGTAACCTTGTCTAATACAGCTGGTGACATTTGGACACCTGGGGCCACACACAAAGAAAGCAGCCCAGCTGATGCTGCCAAGAGAAACTGCTGAAGGAACAGACACATCCTAGCAAGGAGAGGTGTGTGGGTCTTTCACGTGGATTGCAAGGAGTCCACTTGGTAGACGTTCTGGTTGGACGGGGTGGTAAAATAGAGCTGCTGTGCTGGAACCCGGTTGTCACAGGGGCTGCTGAGTCCCAGGGTCCTCTCGAAGTCTAGCAGTTGGCCCATGAAGTTGAAGTTAGGGGAGATGTTGGATTTCTTCATCTTGACAATGTCATAAGCATCGTTCATGGATAGATTGAGCTTCTGCATAAGGTAAGCCACAGTTACAGTCACTGATCGGCTAATGCCAGCCAAGCAATGCACCAAAACACCACAGTTTTTGCCCCGGGCTTCATCTGTGAACACAAAAAGAAAAGCACGATTTCAAGTAGGCTGAAAACCACCCTTTGTGAATGATGCGTCTAAAATCTGAATGAAAAAAAGACATAAAACAATCCTGTGTGGAAGTTGAGCCCTGAAGGCAACAGAAAAATTTATCACTGAGATAATAAACATGTACACTGGACACAATTACATATTTCAGATATTTTCTGAAAAGGGAGCTTTTGTATTAAGTTTCTGCCAACAAAAAACTCCTTAATATGTGCATTCTTTGCCTCAGCATGAATACCAGAAACCCTGCAATATGGTCGTGAATGCCTTTTATACAGACAAGCAGACTGCAAGGGTCTATTAAATTATTCTCCAACTGTTGTGCAGCTAACAAAGGAGGTATTCAGGCGTTTTAAAAGAGAGAGGGAAGTCACAGGGGACAGGCCATTAGGAGGACAGGATGTCGACATGGCCTGAAAATGAGTTCCTTTGTAATAGGAAATGCACTACAATGCCTGGAGATTCACTTCTCCCAGGCTTCCAGCCCACAGTTCTTCCTGTGGGATCAGGTCACCCACTCTCACAGTTACCAGTATCACCATATCATGCAACTGGATAACATTTAGCATTCAGACCCCTTTGCTTTCCAACAACTAACTGGGTGCCCTAAAATAACTTCTAGATCGTTTAAAATTACAGAGCAATGTTAGAATACCTGTCTACAGCGAGTACTTCGATCTAGCCCTTTCCATCCCCACCCTCAGTCCAAAGACTGTGGGAAAACTGTTGCCTGATCAACTGCCTCCGTTTAAAGCGACTGAATTCAGATTCAAGAAACAGAGCGTTTTAACAGCTCTGTGGTTTGCAGCCATATTAAAAGGCACTTTTCCTTTCCTTAGCAAGAAGATAAACCCAGAGTTATAAAACGCCCCAGGAACATCAGAAACCAAGAGGTCGGACAAATTAGCAAAGAGCTATAAGGATTAACAGTTTAAACTATGAATGGATCCAGTGTTTTGCATTGAAAAGTCAGAGCAAGGGCTGTTCATCAGTCTCTCACCTATGAAAGAAATGGCCTCGGGGAAAAACTGGGACAGGTTTTGGCTCCAGTGATCCGAGATGGGGATTTGTTTGTATTTGAACTCTCCTGCGTTCTCAAAGAGGTTGGGCAAATTGGGGGTGACATTCAAGATGTACTTAATGCCGAACTCTTCCAACACGTCCAAGTTGGTAGAGTCCTTGGCACAGCCTAAGTAAAGGAAGGGCAAGATCTCCACCGGGAAGGAAGGCTGGCTGTTGGACAGCGGGCTGCCATCCGAGTCCGTAGCGCTGTTGGGGTCTCGGTCAAGGTCAGACTCAATGTCGGAGGAAGAGTCGGAGCTGATCCGCAGGCCCCCGAGCCCCAGCACTGGCAACGGCGGCGAGCTGCTGCTACACGAGCCATCTAGATTGGTCTCGCAGTGCAAAGCGAACTCGGCTTGGAACTTACTGAAGCCACCTGCCAAAGAGAAAAGCAATAGTGTAACCTGAGATGCCTGTAGTAGTTTTCGCAGCTTGTGAGAACGCAGCTGGGCGCAGAAAACACCAGGGGCACCCCATGAATCCCCTACACGCAGTAAAACAGAAATCGACTTCAATGTGCACCTTCGGGAATGCAATCAACACGCCGCCGCCTCCCCTGGAAACCCTTATTCCTTGGAACTCAGAAATGCACAAAATGGCAACTTTTCGGAATATCTCGACGGGCTAGGAAGTATCAATCTGCACCTCCCCAAACTCCCACCTCGCTCGTCCTGCAAATCTTACTTCAAAATCGGGACCACATTAAGCGGGAAACGGGGGAACTTTCCGAATAAGAAAACGCAGAACTCGTTAGAAAAAAACCGCTGGTGCCCGGGGCCGGAAGCGGGAGGATTTCACGCAAACCCAGGTGTCCCCCACCTCCCTTGGACGGAGGCTACTCGGGGCCGGGCAACGCGGCTCCGAGGCTCAAGAGGCGTTTCCAGCCACGCGCCCAGCCCCAGCCCCGCAGCTGTGGCCCCGCACCCGCGGCGCATACCTTCCAGGTAGAAGGCCCGGCAGCCCTCGTCCTTGAGCTTCTTCAGCAGCAGCCCGAGCACCGACTCGCCGCCGGTGTTCTCGTTCCAGTCGCTGCTGCTCTCGTCGTACAGAACCACCGTGTCGGTGCCGCAGCGCCTGGTAAAGCGGTCACGGTCCTCGCCGCGCGTGAAGAGCGCGCGCACCGGCAGGTTGCCCTTCTGCAGGCGCCGCAGCATGATCCCGGGGATGGCCACGTTGATGGCCGACTCGATGTGCGACGACTCGTACAGCTCCTGAGGCCGGCAGTCCATCAGGAGCAGCCGCTCGTTGCCCAGCTCTAGCTGCTCGTTAAGCCACGCCACTGTCTTGCTGATCGCCATTTCCGATGCGAAGGGCGCGGGTCTGAGAGTATCTATCATGGGGTTCGAGCTGAGGGAGAGGCGGGTGCTTACCAGACGCCCTTCTGGGCAGGCATAGGCCGAGCGCGCCGCGCCGAGCCGAGCCGAGCCGCCGCTCTCGGAGCGGTCTTTAATTCCGCCTCGCCTTTCCCAAACCGAGGTTAGTGGTTGGGGAAGACGAGACAGAACAGCAGCCTGAGGTCCCCGGGCACCCGACTGCAGCGGCTCGCTCCTGAATCAATGAATCTCTGAATGAACCTGCCTAGTTGTGTTCCTCCCCAGTGAATGAAATCCAATTAATTCGGACTCCGTTCTACTGAGAGAAGAGGGAAAAAAAAAACCCTAGAGGTTCCTAATCTTTCCCTCCAAGGCTGCACCTCAAATCCACCCGGGCGTCTCTCTCCCGAGATTATTCAAGACTTGATTTGCTCGCAGTCCCTAGGACTCCACACTCGCACACCCCCAGCGCGAGGCAGCTCCTCAATGGATACAAACAGCAAGCGTCTCAATGGATACATTCTCTCGGCCAGCCAATGAGCGCGCTGCGGAAGGGGCTGTTACCGTGGAGACGGGCCGGCTGGAACAGGTTGTGTTGATGAATTGTTAATGAGTTTGTCATTCACAAAAACGGAAAGGAATTTCCGCTCCGGATAAGCCCCAGTGCAAACAAGCTGCAACTGCGGGCTCCGCGGGAGGAAGGAGAAAGAAGAGGAGGCGGCGGTGGAGGAGGAGCAGGCACATAAACCCGGGCACTTCAGTTGTCTCATGTTTCCTTCTGTTGAGAGTTCACACTTCGGGTCGGAACTTTTGCGCACAAATGGTGCAGTTAGCATGCACAAAAGCCCTTCTTCGCGACGCCCGTGCTCTCGAGCTAGCTTTCGGAAAACGTACTGACTTCTGAAAAAATTCCCTTAAAACTTATTTGGATCCCAGTTCTCTGGAGCTCCCCCCCCCCCCCCCCGCCCTCCTTTAGTCGGTGTGTGGCATTTGTTTGCCTGTTTTTAAAGTCCAGCTCTGTTTGCTCTGATGTTCTTTTAGCCGAGGCTGTGTTGGGGCTGGTGTACTGCCTGGGCTTTAGAGACCGGTGATGTGTTAAATGCTAATCCAACATCTTTCCAAACAAACCAGGATTTTGTTGAAACGTTTGAAAGCAACCAAACGTCTGGTTACCCAGAAAAATCAGAAGCCCCCCTGCTCTGCCGCCCAATAGTGTTTAATTAAAAAAAAAAAAAGGTAGGGACTGCATTAAATTAAAAAAAAAAACACACCTCATTGAACAGACCGACGCTTTTAATCCGGTCCCGCAGAGTATCCAGGTCACCCCCACGCCGCGGTCACCCACCGCCAGCGAGGGGAGCCAAGAGGTCGCCTGAGGACCGGTCCGGCAAGGCCGCCCCAGCTAGGTGCGTTAAGACGCGCGAAGCCTGGCCGGCAGTCCCTCCACGCGGGCGTGAGGAAGTCCTCCCCAAAACCTGCAGGCTGCGGGGGCTCAGCTGGCCGTCTCGGCGATTGGCTACCGTAGACAGCTGGCAGGTCAGAGGGGCGCCTCCTAACGCCCGCCCCACCACCCATCTGCCCTCCCGGTTCTGCCGCCCCCTCCCTCGTCCAGCGCGGGACACTCCAGAGCCCCAGCCGCGCGTGCGCGCTCCTGGCCGCGGCCCCCACCTCCCCACCGGCCGAGGGGAGCGCTGGGCCTGGAGCCACCCGGTGGCCGCGTGCTGGACTGAGGTTGGGATCTGGCTGATAGAGGCCTGGCCCGGGTGGGGGTGGGGGGCAAGAATGCCTATGGGGACCCCTTGGCTCGCTTAGGGCTGGGGGATCGCAGGGACCATCTCTGAGGTCCCGCACTGCCCGCAGGTCACTTGGGGAGGTGCTGAGCTGCGTGCAGCCTTGGCGCCTGGACCTGGACGCGCGGGCTGGAAGCCGGATGGAGGCGGGGCCAGGCGGGACTGCACGGGCGAGCTGAGCTCTATTGTTATATAAAAGCACCGAGGCGGCGGCTCCCGAGCGGAAAACCACCTGTGTGCCGCCGAGCGGCTGTGGCCGGAAAGTGCGGGTCCTAATCCGGGCTTCCCTCCCTAACTCCGGCGGAAAAGAGGCGGCGCATTGTCCCGCCGCCGCCCGGGAGGCGGAAGCGGGGGCAGCGGCCCGGCGGGGAGCTGTGCTTTGGAGCGAGCCTCGTCGCCCTTTGCGCCCACTGTGAACGCGGCGAGGGCGCCTGAGGTCACCGGGTCTCCCCCAGCCGACGCCCCGCACCCACGGGCCTGCCCGCGGACGCCCCGCTGCCATTTGCATTTTTAGTCACCCGCCTCTTCTCGGGTTTGGGAAATGTGGGCTGAAGGAGGCGGCTGCAAGTCCCCGGCTGCCAATTTTGGATCTCTGCTGCAGGCAGGCCGCTCCTCGGGGAGCCTGTTCCATGGTGGTGGGGGTGCCCGCGCTGCTCCTCCGCGCCTTTTTTGGGAAACCCTCGGAATAAAACGCCCGTGTCTCACTGGATATCGTCCAGTTTTAGCTGGGGGAAGCCTGCCCTGGGACTGAGCCCCCTCCACATCTGTTACCGACGTCCCCACTCCAAGTAGTTTCGGGGCTGGGAGGGGGGAGGTAGAATCCCCTGCGGCGGAAATGAGCAGACCAAATCGTTCACCCCACACCTTCAGCAGACTGGAGAAAAGCAAGCTGGGTTTCTTCTTAACCACTTTTAAAATGCAAGTTACCTGAGTGTCAGAGTAGATTTGAGAGGGTCATCACAACACTTGGCAAACCTGACAATCAAAATACTGAAGTTTTACCTATGCTTGTGATCTCTAAGGCGACGAGAAGGACGGACCTTCCCGGAACACTTTATTAAATGGCGTTCTGATCTCGACTGTCTTAAGAAGTGGGGCCTTAAAAGGGCTCTGGGGTGGCTTGCGTTTGAATTGTGCCCCCTCCTCTCCCTAGAACTGCTACCTTGGTTAAATCCGCTAACTGTTCTAAGTTATAGCCTTCCACGTTGGCGTATTTTATTTTGTAAGGTCGCTGTGATACTCTGCTGTGGAATGCCCTAACATGGTGGTGTTGTGCCACTAGGTGTTGATGTTCTGCACTGAGAATCTGCAAAACGGCCCTCGTCCTTTGGGGTGTTTCTTTCCATCCCAAAGATACCCTTTGAGGCCTGCCTGACGGCCAGCCAGGGCTCCCTCGTTCGCAGCAAAACTCTTGTGACTACCCTGACCGGTTTAATTTATTCTAGTTTAGCTGTGGAGCAAAACAGGAGCTGCCCGAGACAAGGCTGCAAATTCCATAACAAGGTTAACAGGCAGAGGGGACTCAGCTACATCTCAGACATCACCTTGCTGGTCGCCTTTTAAGAATCTTGTTCTTCAACCACATCAAACCGACAAAAGAGAAGACCACTGTGTTGGACAACTACTGCAGGGTAGGCACAGCCTTGCTCCTGTGTCTACAGGCCTCATTTCTGCCATGCTTCCAAACAGGAAACCTACTGCTTCATTCCTGGGTAAAGCCCACTTGCTGTTGCTGGTAATCCTGCCTGAAATGTCACCATCCTGACCCTTCTGGATAGGCTTCTGGGAGATAAGGGTTCTAGCAATGGTAAGAACCACAGGCCTCCTCTTTCAAAGAGCTCCGTTTCCTTCCAGAATATCATTCAGGCGGAGGGAGCTGTGATTAAAAATTGGAGAATGCAGTGGGTTATCTCTGATCCACTCTCTTAAGTGCCTTTAAAGAGCCACTTTCATGGGTCCTCGTTTTGCTGTTGCACATGTGTGCGGGCCCTGAGCAACTGTTCTTGAATTCTCCTTGGTGTTCCCGCCCCCCGCCCGGAAGTTGTTTCCCTTAGAAGTCTTCTAGTTAGCAACTTTCTCTAGGCCGTTAGGGAAGCAGTCCAACTTTGCAGGAACTTTCCTGAGTTTAAGGACAGTTGGGACTTACAAGACCCAAAAGAGTTAGCATGAACCTTAATCTTTTTGTAGTAATCTCTGATTTACAGTAACGCTTATTAACACATCATGTGAAAAAAGCTAAACAGGTGTTCAGCAAATAAGAGGATGTTTTGGACGATCTGATTTTAAATATAGTGTTGGAACGTATTCAAGATTTACTGAGCCAGGAGTGGTGGTGAAAGTCTATAATTCCAGCAGTATGGGGGAGTGAGACAGAAGAAATGTGAGTTTGAGCCCAGCCTGGGCAACTTGATGACTTAGAACTTCTCTCATAATTTAAAAAAACAGTTGGGATATAATCCAGTGCAAAGGCCCCAGTGACATCAACACACACACAACACTCGCACAGCACACACACAAAGGTTAGGGATATAACTTAGTGTGGTAGAGAGCTTGCTTGGGTTCAATCCCACACAAAAAAAATATTGTTGGAGGTTCCAGGGATGTCCTCAAAGTGACAGTCAGTGACTTTTGGAGCAGCTAAACTCAGAACTAGATTTAACTGTATTTGAAGGATACAATTTGAAATACAGTCCCCAATTTATGAACATTCAAGTTTTGAACTTTCATAGGTGTACTGTATAAGACTCACTCTGCGGGCTTATGAACAAAGCCAGTTTACGAACAGTTCTCCTGGAACAGAGCTCATTCCTAAGTCAAGAACATACTGTATCCTGACTTAAATGTATAAAAGGTGCACAGATTTCACTGTGAGGTGTCCTGACAGATAGCAAGAAGAAGATAGCAAGAAGTTATGTCTTAATTGTAGGAACTGAGGAACCCAGGAGGCCTGAGGGCCTGACAATGGGAAATACTGATCATGCCTGGAAAGTTTCAAATAGTCTCTAATTCAGATACCTCAAGGGCAACCCCTCAGACTGCAGATCTGGGTTTGTAATTAAACTGCTTCCCTCCTGGAAACTCCATGCAGCTTGTCCTAGGGTGAGGAACCACAAGGGTCTTGCCTTAGTGCAGGATAGTGATGTCCTCGAACAACACAGGTGTGGCAGAAAGGCAAGCCAGGTCCAACCCCAGGAAAGAAATGGCTGCTGTGAAGCAGCCAGCGTCACCTGTCCCCAGGCACATTTGGGAGGGAGGTGGTTAGAGCTTCCTTCTAAACAGGATGACACTTGGTACATGGCCAGGATGCTGTGACATGAAGAAAAATACAGCTACTGTGAGGTGAAATTCAGACCTCCGACAGTTCGGCTAAGCTTTTTGAAACAGTAATCATATACTTCCTTGCATTTCTTTCCTATCACCTGGTGCAATACTGATTTATTTACATCAGGATCCCATGGAGACTTTATCGAGAATATGCTTTAGAAGTCTGTAGCAAGGAAATCCATTTAAAGGTAAGGTTAATTTCTTCCTTCAGATGGTTTCATCCCATTTTGTGCTTTAGGAAAACTTACTGGTTCCTTTTATCCTTTATTTTTTGCAAAATAGGACACTTTAAAATACATATAAAGGGCCAGGGATTTAGCTCAGTGGTTTCGCCGCCTGCTGCACACGCGCAAGGACCCGAGTTCGATCTCCGGTACCCCCCCCCCAAAACCTGTATAAATATATGTGTAAGAAATCACCAGAAGTGGCCATTTGTATGGTATAGCCAAACTCATTTACCATCTTTTTCTTTTTGGAAAAAAACAACACTTACTTCCCATTGTACTAGTTCCAAAGCCCCAGTTATTGTCCTGGGTGAAAAAGCATGGCTTACACTGCCTTCCAGGAGGATAAGGCGCTGTCCACATTCACCTCGAAAGCCTTCCTCTGGTGCCTTTTCTCCTCATCTTGTTTTCCTTCATTGACACAAATGTGAGCAGTACATACAGCTGTTGTGTAAGAGAATTAGTTATTTTTCTAAGTAGGTACTGTTTCCTGCCGCTCTATTTTTGCCTCAGCAATCAGTGGAAGTTACTGTGACCACAAAATGAGGAGGAAGTTAGACCAGTTTTTCAAACTTAACTCACAGAACCCCCAAGAATATATTAGTGGAACCCCAAGAATATATTAGTGGAACCCCAAGAGCCCCCATCTAGTCTAAGCAACAGTGCCTTAGGCTGTTTGGTGGATTAATTATAATAGTTATATCTTGATGTATAATGAATATAACAACATCATGGCCACAGTTTATTCTGTGCCCAGCTTTCTACATGCTAAATCTATCGCGATACCACTGCAAAGCAGGTGTAGTGTACCATTACTACGCTTCTACAGTGGGAGAACCTGGGCTCAAATGTCAGGCAATTATGCTGGAATCCAAACTCCTATCTCAGTGCCTTTGAAGCCTCTTTAGTACAAACTGCACTGTACCTGCTAAGAGTGGCCCTAAAACATGACATCCTGCATCTTAGTATGAATTCAGCCTGTTAACACAATGGCAGCTTCTTTGTAATTTGTTAATTTTTATCTTGCTAACCAAGGTTTGGAGTTCTGGAATCAGATCAACCTGGATTTTAATCCTAGCCGACCTATTCATGTAGCTGTAGGATTTAGAGAAGTCACTTAATCTCCTTATGCCTCACTTTTCTCATTTGTAAAATGGCATTATTGGCCCACTGGAACATAGCAGTCGATGAGATGTAGTTGTAAGGGGGTAGGAAGAGTCCTGAAACAATAACCATTGATTGCTGGGATTACTGATAACACACACACATCTCTTGGTAAATGTTTGTTAACCTTACTGAAAGGCATTCTGTAATAAAAAAACAGTGTAGTGTCAGCTTAGCTCTCAGGACTAGAAAAAACAATCCATACAAAGTTCGGGGAAGAAATTTGAGAACAAACTCAATTGGTTTATTATCACTCTTCTTGGTTGCTGAGGTTAAGCAGTCAAGAAATCAAGATTGCTCAGGATGCCAAGAAAGCTGTGGAAATGGGGGTGCTGAGAACGCTGATAGCGCCCTCCAGAGATTCCCGTCAGTCTACAGCAGACACCTCCCCTCCGTCACTGCAGGTGTGCACTGCATGTTCTGTGAACTGGAAATTGGAGATCTACTGGCACGAGCCGTCACCTCTTAGGATGTCGGTTTGCCTCCCTGATGGGAGTACCCATTGATATTTTGAGTCCTGCATACAAGAAATCTCATCTGGGAATTTCCTCCCTCCCTCTGACTTTGTGTCCTGTGGGAGCTTTTCACATGGAGGTGGGGAATCTTCAGAGCTGGGTATGAGAGCCACTGTCCTGTGATAGGAAGGAATCTTCCATGCATCAGTGAGGAAGACTGCCAGGAGCTGCATCGTAGAAGAATATCTGGCTTTGAGTACACAGACCACCCGCCTACCACAGTTTCTATAGTGATTTTTACACATGTGTGATTCCAAGATTGTTATTAAGTGTCTGACAAGTGTACATTCTTTGCTGTAAGCCCATAGGCTTTCCTGGACCCATCAAAAGTTCTAGATTTCTCTTTCAAACTTCCAAAGTTTAGAATCCTTTCCAGGTTATTCTCCTACCTAGCTAGTCTCCCAGGGAAAAGCCTTTATTATGTGTTTGTTTGTCTGTTTTGGTACAGAGGATTGAACTCAGAACCTTGTGCTTGTGAGGCAGGTGGCAGAACCACTGAGCTAAATACCTGGCCTGAAAAGCTTTTGTTATGGTGGGATTCTCTTCAGCCCTTTTGCTATGTCGTCAGGATGGTAACTTACTTTGTAAGTAATTTGGATATTTAGGGATGGCTGTTTAGCTGTAACATTCTTCAATGTGAATCCACTTGGTGAGCTGAGAGGTTTTTGTTTTTTGGTACTGGGGATCAAACTCGGGTCCTTGCGCTTGTGCAGTAGGCGGTGAAACCACTGAGCTAAATCCCCGGCCCTAACTGAGAGATTTTTTATTTAGCATAAAGGATGTTAGAAAATTATTTCTGTTGTTGAAAGTGTTGGGTTTGAAGTATCTGATTGTTAAAGATGTGACAGGAACCACAAATCTTCTATGACAGAGACACAGGAAGGCAGCCAGCCTACCTATGTTATGTAACAGTGCGGCAGCCAGGATTGGAACCCAAGAGACTGCCCCACAGTGAGACCAAAATCCTGATGTGTTTGACTTTGGAACACTGCTTAGTGAGCTACAGCATGTGTTTGTGCTTGTGTCATTAATCATATTACAATGGACCCTCGAGTTTTGACTGGCCTGACATATGAACAACTTGGGTTACAAACATAATTTTAGTTTTAATTTATGAACAAAGTATTGAGTTACGACCTGAATGCTGGCTGCTTCCAGATGGTCTCAAGTACAGACCTAACCCTTAAAGAGTTCTGGAAGGAACATTACAACATCCTTTCCTGTGTGGTTAATTGAGAAATCCTGGGCCAGTGTCTCTCTAAGGACACTGAGATCTGCCTGTGTACAGGAGAGAGACTTTGAAGGCTGAGCCTTCAACTGACCAACTTGAGTTACAAGTCCTTGTGAACGAATTGAGTTCGTAAGTCAAGGGTCCGCTGTACAAGGGCAGATAGGATGATTCCCCAGACGCATACAGTTTGCATGACTATACCTATTTGTTAACACTTTTTGGAAGGGTCGGTCCAGTTAAATTCAGTGTGAGATTTAATTTTATATGAGTGGGGGGTGGGGTGCAACACAGAAAGTAACCTAAATCTGGGACTTCTAGCTGCAAGAGATCAAGACCCCTGAATTTGATCAGAAGGATCTGATATTTACCCTCCAGCCAAACTGGCTTAGCAGCAAAGCTTCTGAAAATTACAGATGCCCAAGTCCTATCTTCAGTAGTTTCATTGATCTAAGGCAGGTCTGAGGTATTGGTATTTTTCAAAAACTCCTCAGAGAATTCCACTGTGTGAGCTGCTTTGACAGCCAGTGGCTTAGGGAGGATTCATAATGCTCATCTCCTTGAAGCCCATGTCTAGGTGGAGGGTTCCAGGATGCATGAGAGCATCCTAGGCAGATTGGTGAGTCTCAAAATTAAAAATCTAGAAGCCCCTAGAGATACTCAGTCCATGCCCTGGCCTCCCCGACAGGGGCTGTGATTCAGCAAGTCTGGGTTAGTCCAGCAGCCAGAGGCTTACACAAATGGCCCACTTTGAGAAGCTCCAAAAGATAGCTCCGAGAGCAGGGTTCCTCACCCATCAGCTCTAGTTAGCAAGTGTAGAAATATCTTAAAGGTTCACTGGAAGGAAGTAGCCCTTACCCACAAGTATCAGAACTTCATAACAGAAAAATGCAATGCTAGATATAACTCGTCTGCTTGCCCTTGCAGCCATAACTCTCGAACTGGTGTACACTGCGTTCATTCAGGAAGCCTGAAACCAGACCCAGGTCTGCTTATGGGTTTGCCTAAAAGAAAGTGAGCATGTGCTGAGCATGGTGGTGCACACCTGTAATCCCAGCACCTCTGAGCAGAGGCAGCAGGATTGCAAGTTCAAGCCTAGCCTGGGCAATTTAGTGAGACCCCCATCTCAGGGGGAAAGAAAAAAGGCCAGGAATGCAGCTCAAGTGTGAAGGCCCTGGGTTCAATCCCTAGTATGGAAAAAAAATCTTTTAATAACAGTGTCAAGTGTTTATAGAGAAGCAAATGCATTTGTAGGACTGAAATGACTACCAGAACATATGAAAATGAGTAAGATTAAGGTTCAGGCCTTGCTCTCACAAAAAGTCTGATTGAGGAAGTTAGACACATGCCTAGGTAGCTAGGCTGTAACGTAGTAAGTGGCAATTGCAGTAGGAAGGAAGTGCTGTGGGAACAAGAGGAAGAAGTGGTTCATCTACCTTGGGCTGAAGGGGAAGTGGTAGTGGTACTGGGAAGTGACCCAGAGAAGGTGGTATCTGAGTTGGATACTTGTGGGTAGGCAGATTTCTCCCTCTCCCCCATCCTTGAATGTGTTAGCTCTCTCTTGGTGTGACAAACACACAAGAAAAATCAACTTAAAAGAAAAACGGTTGTTTCGTCTCAGGGTTTCAAAAGTTTCAGGCCACTGTCAGCTGACTTGATTGCTTTTGGACCTGGGGCAAGGCAGAGAGAGCATCATGACAGGGAGCCCAAGGCAGAGAAAGCTGCTCACCACCTGGTGGTCAGAAAGCAAAGAAAAAGGAAGGGGCTGGAGTCCCGCACCCCCTTGCAGGGCGTGCCCCCAGGACCCTAACTTGATTCCACCAGGACCCAGCTCCTGAAGGTTCCACCTCCTCCCAGTAGTGCCACAGGCTGGGGAACAAACCTTCAACACGTAGCCTTTGGGGGACATTTAAGATCCAAACCATAGTAGCAAGAAACAGAAGAAAGGTAATCCAGGCAAAAGAGAACCCCCATGAGCCAAGGTTTGGAGAGATAGATGTGCGTGATCACTGGCATGCGAGGGAGCAGTATGGAGGGCAAAGAACCCAAGGAAGGTAGTTCAGAGCCCTGGAGATGGGCTTCGGATGGCATGCTCAAGAGTTTGGAATAGTTTTTTAGGCCATGAGAAGTCATCAAAGATGTTTATGCTGGGGTGTGATGTGATTTCAGAATATAATTCTGGTAACAAAAGGATATGTAGACAGGAGGGGAGGGTGCAACTAGGGGCAGGAAAACCAGTTAGGAAGCAACTGTAACCATCTAGGAAAATGAGGCTACACTAACCCAGTTGTCCTTTTCCTAAACGAATGCACTAATCAACCTGCTTAGCGTTTGTCATCTTTCTGGGGCTAGAAAATTCACTTAGCCTTTCTGTGACTCAGAATCCCTCCCTATTAATAGACGATGACAAAATACTTACCTTACCTCATGTGGAGAGGTACTGAGAGATGCCTACATTTGGAGCCAGGAAAGAAAGAAAATGTTATTCTAAATGCCAGTCGCAGTGATTCCTCTAGGGGAAAGAAACTGCACTTTCCTCTAATGGTTTGTTATCAAAATTTCAAGCCTACAGAGAAATTGAAAGTTGAGTAAAAGCATCAGAAGAACACTTTGGAGGGAAACTTCTAGGGAATTGCCAAGAACTAGGCCAAGGAAGTGGTATTCCCAACACAAGGGCCCGTTTCCTTTGGTATGAAAGTGCCCTTAGCATGTGTTTGGCTGCAAACACTGTTCTGTAAGGTGAATTTTGTAAAGAAAGGACTGTTTCCATGCTGAACAAAAGCAGAGGGGAGGTTGCTCCCATTGCTGACTCGGGGGAGGGGCACAGTAGAAGGAGCCTCACCCTAAGTGAATAGCTGAGCATGTTTTCAGTTTCTTCTTTGCCCTTTGAAGCCTCCATTCTGTATTTAACGGCGTAGGACCCCTGCTCATACCTTTCCCCTCACTGTCAGGGCCTTTCCTGATCTGGGTCTCCATTGCATTTCCCTGGACAACATAGGAATCCTCTTGGAAAAGGATTGTTTGTTAGTATCTATCAGAAACTGCTCTAAGTTTTGCCAAAATGACTTTGCCTTGTACCTTTTTTTTTTGATACTGGGGATCAAACTCGGGACCCTGCGCTTGTGAGGCAGGCAGTGGAACCACTGAGCTAAATCCCCCGCCCTGCCTCGTACCTTTTTAAAAATCCTTGCTCAGTGTATTTGCTGAGTTCATGCAAGATATTCTGGGAGATAAAAGTACGAATTTTATTCTCACCATGGAGCCCAGGCAGGCCTCAAGCTTACAGTGATCCTCCAGTCTCAGCCTCCTGAGAGCTGGTGCTGCTCCCCAAGAACTTCAGGCAGGGTTAGAACACTGTCAACTTTCAAGGCCAAAAGGATGTTTCTATTCAGTGACTGATGGGGCTCTTCCTACCCCAGATGGGATGAGTTGACCTTACAACAGGGAACTCCAAAATACTTCATTTTATTTATGGAAACTAAATGGGTAAAGAGTGATATAATGAGACAAGCCAGAAATACATACGGAAGACATAATATATGCTTTCTGAAGTATGTTTACGTAAGGAATGATTCGTTCTCTCAAATAGAAATATTTGCTGTAGTGCAGTAAATTGTTTTTTGGGTTTTTTTGTTGTTGTTAAATTCTTTTATTGGTACATTGTAGGTATACAACACAATTACATTTCTCATTGGGAACTTGTACCTTTACATAATGCATCTTGGCTCTTGTATTTTCCCCATTCCTAGCCCTCCCTTCACCCCCTCCACCCTTCCCTATTTACAAAGACTTTATTTCCATTTTTTCCATTTCTCATCATTTTTCCTTTCCCTTCTTTCCTTTCCCCTGCCCCTCCCACTACCCCTACCCCTTTGGACCTTTTCTTCCTATTTTGCATTATCGATTGTTCATTCGAATCATTGGTACATTTTAGGTATTGCAGTAAATTGTTTTGATTCATTTGTTTCCTGATATTGTGAGTTTCTTGGAAAACTTACTGATGAAATTTGTCACAAAGCAGAGATTACAAAGCCCAGAAGAATTAGCCTTTTTAATCCTTCCACGAATTAGTCCTTATTTTAAGGACAGTGTGAGGATCACAGACCACAGCCTGCATTTGTGGAAACTTTTCCATGGACTGGTTAGATGACTGCAAAGAGCTCCAGGAAAACAAGTAGAAACATGGTTGTGCTAACAAGGAAGAGTCAGTTAGTTATGAAAAGAAGGCAACAAAGATTTATCCATTTATTATAAAGTAAAGGGGGCTGCCAATGAATAATTCTAATTTCTGATTTAATCGTGAAAGGTGACTTTATTCGCTTCCAAGGAAATGTCTGCTGCTCTCAGATTTTGTACACTACAGAGTACTTACTCACAAATTAGATAAAAGCCCCATTTCAGACACCTGCATTTATTATACTGATTTCCTCTTCTTCAAAAAAGCATCGTTTTCAAAATAGCTAAAAGAAAGGATTTTGAATGTTCTTGCCACAAAGACATGATAAATGTTTGAGGGGGTAGAAATACTAATTACTCTGCTTTAACCAATATCGAAGGTAGAAGCTATCAAAAATCACAGTGTGGCCCATAAATATATGTAATTATGAGGTGCCAATTAAAGGTAAAATAAAACTTTAATAAAATAAACCATTACTGATGTGGGGCAGAACAGTGATACTTGTGCATAAAATAAAATGAAAAAAGAAGGAAATGACATATAGTAAAAGTACCTGCTGACCACATAGTTCTCCTTCAATATAACCACTGTTAACTAGCTTCCTAGTGCATCTGTCCAGAGAGTCTACACAAACACAAGGCATATGCATTTATGGAGATGATATTATTACATAATTATAGCAGGCTAAACATATAGGAATGCAATTTGATTTTTCACTTAAATTTTGGAGATGGGATCATAACAAAACACAAAGCTTCTACATTCTTTTTTTAAAATTTTGCTTCTACATTCTTTTTAATGGCTATATAATATTCTACATTATACAGTCTATGTATTGCTTGATATTGAGTTTGCTCAACATTCCTGGAAACAATAACAGCAACAAATATACATTTACACATTCTCCCATCTTTTTTTGTTCCCTGTACTATGGATTGAACATAGAGCCTTTACACTGACCTACAATTCCAGTTCCTTTGTATTTTTTATTTTAAGACAGAGTCTAAATTACCCAGGTTGTGCTCAAACTCAGAATCCTCCTGTCTCAGCCTCCTAGTACATACCTGTTTCTTATGTGAGTATCATCTAAATGATAAATTCTTAAAAGTGGAATTGTTTAGTCAGGTGTGAGTTTATAATTTCAATAGGTCTCATCCAAATGCCCTCTCAGAATATTATAATAGTTTTCATTCCCACCAGTAATTTGTTTCTCCATACACTGATAGAGTAAGCTTGAAAACCCTGTGCACACACCTCCAGTCTCAGGAGGCTGAGACTGGAGGATCACTGTAAGCTTGAGGCCTGTCTGGGCTCCGTGGTGAGTTCAAGGCCAGACTAAACTACAAATCGAGACCCTGTCTTAAAAAAAAACAAAACATACTTTTCTAATCTGACAGATGGATATTGTTATCTCATGGTAACTTTGTGCTTCTTGTTAAGGATCCAACTAAGGATTTTTTGTAGGTTTGAACCTGTTTGAATTTCTTTTTCTATGGCTTGACTATTCCTTACCCATTTTTAAGGTGACTTTGTAACCTATTTTTAAATCTTATTTTTCAACCATAATATTAAGTTCATTATAGCCAGTGAAATTAAATACCCTTAATCAAGTATTAGCTTCACACAGAAAAAAGAAAAAGCAGAGCCACTGGATTATGTGAACGCGTACTGTGAAACATAATTTATTGATGTCTAACTTTGTCTTCTCAGCTCATTCTAAATCTCAAAATGTAATGAAACCATCCTCTCTTCTTAGGATGATGGCTCAGGGTCAAAGAGCCCCTGGGTTTTTCTGTTTTATTGTAATCCCAGAAGTTACTCCCGGTGGATTTCACCTATGGATTAGCTGTGTGAACTTCCTGAAGAATTCTTACTCATTAAAATGGCAGCTTGAATATTCTGTCTGGCATTAAAGGTTCTGACTTTTGCATTGAGCAGAAAGAGTAAAAAGACAAAGCATCTAAAAAGCATTCTCCTCTTCCACACCCCTCCATAACAAGATACTATCTGGCCCATTAAAGAAAGAAGTGGAAAAATCTTGGGGCTCCTCTTTCTGTCTCCCCGCTGGTGTATAGTGTCTGTTTACAATCCGGGAATACCACATGGCGCTTGGCAGAGGACACTCCTCCGCTGCTGATTAACAGTTACACATTTTCCACAAAATGGAACATCTTGAATCCAAAGGTTGTGAGATATCTGTTTGATCTGACTTTATCTTAGGTACATTTCTGGAATTCCACGAATGCAAAATAGGTGTCAAGGATACCAGGAAGACGGAGGATAGCAACACAGATAGTAAGATGAAGGTCAGCAAGCAGTTTGGAAATACCTAAAGGAAAAAGAAAATACTAGCATCCAGTTTTATTTTTTTCTTTCGGTAATGAAGATTGAACCCAGTGCCTCATGTGTGCTAAGCATGTACGATGTCACCGTGCCACACCCGCAGACATTATCCAACCATACTGTGAGATTAAATGCACTGGAGAATCAGATGAGACTCAGGAAAGAGATTCCTAACCTAGACACACTTCTGGTTAACCTTAACAAGAATTAAAGATCTTCATTCCTCCGTCTTACTAAAAAGGAAATGGACTGTAGGCAAGAAGCCAAACTGGAGGGAGAACATTGAAGAAAAAAAAAAACAACAAAACTTGTCTTAGCCAGATTCTTTACAGAATAAAACCCGAGGCAAAGATTATGGTTTAGGCTTTGTTGGGAGGTGCAATCCCAAGGGTAGACAGTCCAGGGGGAAGGAGAAGTGAGGCAGGACCGGAAGGAATGCGAATAATGGGTGGCGTGTTAGACAGCTGGTCATAGCTGCACAAGGGAACAGTAGTTGCTGCATCCTGCCTGTCACTTTGAAACAATTCATTGAGTGGGGAGGTGGGAGGAAGGGGCACTGGAGAAAGATCTTCTCCTGTGCTCTAATCCCTTGAAAGATTTTAATTCCCCTGCATTTTTGGATTGTTATCCAGCCATTTAAGGGAGCCCTCAGGGAAGTTAGATTCCTCCTCTTCATTACACTGCCTGAGGAGAAGGCAGGAGGGCAGCTATAAAGTGGAAGGTATGTGCGTCTCTTCAGGTCAGATCTGCGTACCTTAGCCGCTGAGGTTCCCGTTGGTTGCTATGTGTAAAATGTGGTTGTAGCAAAGCCCTGCCCTCTCTCGCAGAAGCTGGGCACTGCAGCCCGGATGTGAATTTAGGAAGAGGCCCAGGCACGGAGGTCACGTGGGGGAGTGGACGCCTGCAAAGGTACAAAATTTGGGCTGGTATAATGATGTCTTAAAATTATGAATAATAATTGTAAAGCCTTTAAGATTTCAGAATTTCCTCTCTGGCCCAAGGTCTCAAGTTCAATCCTTGGTACCAAAAAACCCCCCCAAAAACCCAGATTTCAGAATTAGTGCTTTTGTGGAGATTAATGTGAATGATTCTCAGATAAAAAGAGTTATCAGATCATAATGGGGACGGGGATGGAAGTTCTATTAACAAGATTTGTGATTGCTGAAATATTTTTTACTGTCCTTCGGATTGATTTCTGGGCTGAGTTTAATCATGTGTAATCAGATGTTTATTTTTTAAAATGATTTTTAGAGGAATGTTCATTAATAAAAATGCTAAACCACAATAATTTTTTCCCCAAGTCACAGATAATAATTTTGCTAAGACATGTGTCCAACTTCTAGATTCATGTTTTACTAACATGCTTATCATCCTAAGGGGGAAAAAAAAGGCAAATCTTTATCCCTCTGCATATTTCTGTGCTGAGTCTGAAAGTCACATGGTAGTGGTGAAAATGAAAAATTTTAAAAAATCGATCAAAGGATCTACCATAAACGAACTTCCTACATATAAAAATAAAATAGCAAATACTTATCTTAGCACAAACATCCACATAACATTTGGAAATTTATTTTATTTATTTATTTATTGGTATTGGGGATCGAACTCAGGTCCTTGCGCTTGCGCAGCAGGCAGCGAAACCACTGAGCTAAATCCCCGGCCCTACATTTGGAAATTTAAATGGAAGCAAAAAAGGAATGAAGCCTTCTGAGAAGGTGTAGTCTTTCAAACTTTATGTTCTTTTGGATTCTAGGAAAATATCTGTATGTGTCACCTCCACACATATAACAGGAAGCTAAATTTTGGGGAGCAACACATGGGCATTTAGCCTCGTGACTACCGTATATTGCCTTTATATTCTCCCCACTCTCCCACCACCATAAACTCTACCAAGAACAGTGTGTTTTCCTGTTTAACCCATATTTTTATCTGAATATACAGTCTCCCTCCTCTAGTTTGACATTTGACAAACAAGGCATTTGACAATCCCTTATGATATCAGGGCCCATGGAGAATATTCACACATTTACTTCATATCCTAGAGGAGAAAAAAGACAGCACAAGAAGTTATGTTGCCAGTAATTGAAAGCAGTTTATCGTTTTCTCTTTAGTAGGCCTCATGTCAAAACTTCCAGGAGAGGATAAGTACATTGTCCAACCGGGCGTGAGCCTGTGGTGTGGATGTCTTCAGATGAATCCAAGCAGACATAGATTTACATGTTAGTACCTGAGAGCAGATGCAGCCCCCACCCTGGAATGAACATGCACTCCCAAGGGACTCACTTGGCTCCAGAGGGTGGTGGAAGGAACAACAGAGACATCTGGGTGCCCACACAGACAGCCATCTGCCGTTCCAACCACACGTCTCTCCCCCCTATTTCCTGCAAATGATTCATCTATGCTTTTTCTCCTTCAAAGATAACTGTGTAGGCATTTAAGGAGGGGAAAGTCATTATGAAAAGTGGAATCTGGAATTATTAGGATGAGGTAGAGCAGATTAAACAGTCTGGAATTTTGCAAAGCAAACAGCGCGGGGTTGCAGACAGGGCCCTCGTCTCTCTTCCTGGTGCCTTATCTCAACAGGTTAGTGTCTGTCAGGAACAGGTCACCGAAAACAGCTGCAGGTGGGCTATGAGCACACCAGTTGTTAAAGAGCGAAAGAGGAAAGAGGATTCTGAATTTTCCAACTGGAAGTGCTGTTCATCTCACCCACCATCTTACCTAGCTCCTCTCTAAGTGCTGCTGAAGATTTTACATCCATGAATGGGGCTTTGTGACTTTTTCCAAAAAACAGACCACAAAACTGCCACTAATGTCATGCTTTTAAAGGAAGTTCTGAATGAGAGCCGGTGAAGGTGAGTAGGGCCGTGTCCCCAACACCAAGGAGTATTGGTGGCCACATGCTATGTGGGGAGAGCACACCTCCATAGGAGGTGCGTGGCAAGTGTTGAATTGCACCAAACAAGGGTCGGCTGGGCCCCTTGCTAAAGTTTAGAGCCCCTCGGGTGCTTTATGTTTTAGTTGTGGGATAAAGAAATAGTGCCCCATTAGTGGAGTGATGACTGAAGAGGAAAATGTATGTAGAGGGCTTTGCGTGTACAAGGCAGACAAGCATTTTCAGTGAGTGTGAAAATTGTGTGTGTGTGAGAATGTGTATGTGGTGAGCGGATGGAACCCAGGGACTTGTGCATGCTAGGTGAGTGCTCTACCACAGAGCAATAATCCCCAGCCTGGCATTGGTTTCTTTTTCTTTTATTCTTTTCTTTTTTTTTGGTACTGGGGATCGAACTCGGGTCCTTGTGCTTGCGAGGCAGGCGGCAGAACCACTGAGCTAAATCCCCACCCTCTTTTTCTTTTATTCTTTAATTCCTTATTATTTCGTTTCAATTCCTGCTATATTTCATACCCTTGGGCTAGCAGGGTAAACAGGTTACAGGAGAATTCTAGGAAGGCCTCTACAATCCGGAGAGGAAAGGCAAATATGGAGGACCTGTCCACAGGATTGCAAGGGATGTACTCTTCTTGTTAATCCAAGACACAAGGGAGAAGAAGGCAACAGAGACACGGCAGAGCCTCCTAACACACTTTCTCCACCACCAACAGTGACCGTATCTCTTGTGGTGGAGTGAAGGCCAAGGGATTCTGTCACTAAGTAGAACATGCAAATCCCAGGTCAGAGCCCACATTCTTCAAGACTACTACAGTGGCTCCATTCTCTTGTCCGTAACACGGATGTTAGAGCAGCACTTAACGTCTTGCATTGTTGGTGAAATAAGGTAATCCGTAGGGACCAAGATAGTCAAGAATACACACCTTATCTGCTCTTACTCTTTTGTGTTTTATATCAGTGTATGGTATTAATCTGTTATTTGATTGATTTCCTTTAATAAACATTTATTCACTTAATCACGCCATTCATTTCCTTTCATCAACCATTTATTGAGATCCTATTCTCTGCTGGTGCTATGCTGGACCCAGGAAATGTCAAGGCTGCCTGGGCAATAAACTTAAGGCTAGGCAGGGAGAGAGACTTGTTAAAAAGAACAGGACACAGTGAGGTGCAGTAAGTGTCATCACAGAGATGTATACAAAGCGTAGCAATCAGGAAGGGTATATTAGAGAAGGTGGGTTTTGAGCTCCATCCTAAAGGATAAACAGTCCCCCAAAATTGGGCTCAGGCATTCCATGTTACAAAACCAGCTTGCCAAAGGGATGAAGTTGTGAAAAACAGCAGTGGGAGCCAAGAGGACTTTAGTGTGGGTGTTCTTTGGCCATTCTGCCTGGCATCTCCCCCTGCATTCCTACACTCAGGCTCAGCCTCTGGCCGAAACCACCCAGACCTTCTGTAGCTCAGTGCTGTCACAGGTGCTGGCCGGTCTGGTCTGCCCTTAGGCCTAAGAGGTGGAAACAGCTCATGTGGCTCAGTGTCAGGTCAGCCAGGCCCAAGCTCTGCTCTGAGCTCCTGCTCCATTGCCAACCGCGAGGTTTCCATTCGATTCCTTCTCAAAGGCTCTACTTCATGTTCCAGTTCCATAATTGGGTTTTGGCCTTGCTCCTTCCTCTACATTGTCCCTCTAAGTTTTTCTGAGACTGGGATGACTTCTCATTGCAAGTCCCTGATGACAACCAAATGGCAGAACTCTATTAGCATGCAGATGTATGTTCCCATCTATAACCTGTTTTAAGTTACCTGTTGGAGTTGCACTGCCAAGTCTGATTTGGTTCACCACTGATTTCTAAACTGAATATTTCTAATCCTGAATATTTCTAGTAAAAAATGCACCACGTTAGTATGGGAAGTTCCACCAAACATACACTTTGGGGGAAATCCAGAATATTGGGATGCCATATGCTTTGGTACATCCACTCCAAGTATTTGAAGTTACAGAGAACGTTCAGTACAGGTGATTAGAGGGTACCAATGAGCCTCTGCACTGTAGATCCAGGCCTTCACGTGCCACCCCACATTTTCTTTAGCGTTGCTCAGGAGCTCAGGAGACTAGAACACCAGTCATATGCTAGCACCCACAATTTTTTAAAAACAAACTTTGGAATAAAGTCACAAGAGGAAATGAAGACCATTTGGAAATCTGAGAACCCACATGTTCTCTATGCTTTTTTTTTTTTTTCTCTAGGAAGAATTTCAAAGTTTCAACCTGTTTTAATGTTAGCCCATCTGGCTACTTTATTAATGAAAACTGCAGCGTCTTCTAATGCTCTTGTGTGAGGAGGCAAAAGAACTTCCCCCAAAACTCACAGTATGAACTTTTGGATTTGTTGCACCATATTTCATCTTTTTTTTTCTTCGAAGAAAACAAATCCCAACTGGAGAGCGTTTTAGAGACGGTATGTACATAGAAGTATTCAGTGAGT
Source organism: Heterocephalus glaber (assembly GCF_000247695.1). The sequence continues at coordinate 17,342,875 of NW_004624750.1, read as the reverse complement.
CATGCCTGGTGTTGTAGGTCTATTCCGGTGCGTGGGGTTTCCAGAACAATTACAAAAGTGTTAGCATAACCAGGAACTTTTGACATTTGTGGCAGCTTAATAGAGTTCTTTTCATCATTGAAAATGTCTTAATTGTTGTTTCCTTAAATTTAAAATGCATAAAACTGGTGAAGCAGCACAAATTGATTTTGAGGCTTTTCTACGAAGTAAGCTTTGTTGAAAGAAATTGAGAAATTTTATTTGAAATGAAACACAGGTGAACAAGCAGCAACACATATAATGATCTAATAGTCATCTAGCAAATTTGTCCAAAGGCATAAATTGTGAGATATCTTTTTATCTTCTCTTCCTATCATCCCTTAAAATTTCCTTCATATAGGGGAAAAGAAAGAAGGGAAAGGAAAAAATATGAGAAAAGGAGAAAATGGAAACAAAGTCTTTGTAAATAGGGAGGGGTGGAGGGGTTGAAGGGAGGGCAGGGGAAGGGGGAAAGAAGAACCAAGATACGTCATGTAAAGGTACAAATTCCCAATGGTGAATGTCATCGTATCGTATACCTAAAATGTACCAATGAATCTAATGAAAAAAAAAAGATTTACTTCACAATCTGAAGGAACATAGTTGAACAACCCTACATACGAGTTATTCAATGACATGATTTTGAAAATGCTGAGATTCCAGAAGTTACTGTAACACACTACCATTATGATTTTATCTTTCAAGGGATCATCCAAGAAATACTGTGATATTCCAGATACCATTGATGTGTTGGTTGAAATATTTGATTTTTGTTTCTTTCTTTTTTTTTTTTTAAGATCTGCAGTTTCTGCGGTATCTTCTAATAGGAGAAAATAAGAAAAACCCAACCAGACTGTCAACTCATCTTTTCCATCTCACAAGTGAACCCCCAAATCCAGGGCTTAGGGGCTTTCTAGGGAGAGTGGAGTCTTTGGTTCTTGTAGATTCTTGTTCAGTGACTGGCTCAACTTTGCTACTGGCTTATTTTCCTGCAGATAAGAGGTTGTAGCTATGGGTGTTACTCTATTTATTGGTTTAAAAGACATGGTGCAAAGGACAAGCAGGCAGGGTATGCTCTGACTCATGCAAGCTGCTCTCTGTTTGTGCCCTATGTGCTCCTTTTCAGTGGAAAACACGGTCCACTAAGTCCAGCTCTGCACACCCTAGCACTTTTGAATTCCTTCCACATGACCAGAAGAACTTCAGCACCTCTCCTTTGTAACAGACCTGGTAGCACAGCACACCTTAGGAATACCTGGTCAGGCTATGTGAACTGAGTGGGCTGTGGTCACGTAGGTGATCATGTCATTGGGATCACAAATTTAAGTAAATATCCTTGTGACACACGGTCATCCTTACAGTATGCTTGTTGATATTGGAGTGCTACCTGCTATCCAGAACTATTTCCAAGAATGTTCTTGAACATGCACCCCTGGGCCCTAGAAGATGAAGTGAGGAGAGTAGTTTGGTATCCCTGCCAAGTTTCCAGGATAATGGAATTTTTTTTTTTTTTTACAGGAAGTGATGTGTATGTCACAGGGCTGGGAGGATGGAGATGGAAGAAGGCAGACTTAGCAAGTTGAAAAAAGCTCCCAAACCAAGGCCAAATCCAAACAGACACAACGGAGATTAGAGAGCTGCCCTATTTTGTTTCACTGAGAAATTTTTCATCTTATGTGTTTGTATTCTTTGCTTTCTGCATCCAGTCACCACCAAGACCAGCTAGGTCTATCTCTTCGTATTCTGTAGTCTGTCCTCCCTTTCTGCATCCAGACAGTGAGTTCAGTCTCTTACCACCACTCACTGCAGTAGACCCCTCACTGCTCTCTTGCTTTCAGTCTTACACCCCACTTTTCACAAGAGGACCTTTGATGTTTTCCATTGTTTAACCACAGGAAGTTATGGTTATTGGAAATGTTCCTATCAGCTTTCAGGATGGACCAGAAGACTCAGAAATGGATAGAAACTGGTGGGGTGGGGAGGGATTTGTCTCGGAATCAGGCAATAGTATCACCACTACTCAGCCCCCAAACAAATCACATATCATTTCTCAACCTCTCTATCCTCCTTCTTCCCTTTGGGGTTTGCCCTCTGTTCCAACTTGGGCCAGGTAGCAGTTTGTTGATGACTGGAGTGTTGAAAGTGCCTGTGTTTAACATATCACTAGACTTTCCAGTGGAAATCAAGGTGGAATGAATGCTGAGTTGTCAAAAATCCGCACTTACCCACCAAATGTTGATTATAAAGAGGGACCTATGTGCAGCAGACAGTACACTTTGTCTCATTTGTTCCAGTCTCTTGTTAATTTGCTCTCTTCCTCAATAGACACTGAAGTCTCTGAAGGAAGAATTTCCTGATAACCTTATTCATCTTTGAGTTACATATTTGTCCATTGAAGATATTACAAGATACTGTCACACGCCAAGCATTACGACAAGTGTCTTTGCATATGTTATTTCATAATGAAAATAATGAAAGTCAATTACTAACTTTTTACTAGTGATATAAGATATACCAACATTTTTAAGAATGTCACAGTGGGTTTAAGGGAGAAACAAACCCATATATTCCGTACAACAGTAACAGATTTAGATTATTTCCTAACTAGAACCTGCACAGGCATGACATTTAATTGAAAGACATTTCTTGTCTAGTGAGAATTGTTCTTTAGTTCCACCCTGGGATGCATTTGGGTGAAATCTGGGGTGCGTTATGGGTTGTTAGTTTGTTTTCACCTGAGAGGTTACTTATATGGAAACAAGGGGCAGAATAAACCCAGGATGGGAGAGTTGGGAGGCTCCCAAAGGCACAGATAACCATGCTGCCTGAGGAAGGGGCCTCCCCAGTAACTTCTCTGTTCTCCTGGCACCCTTATATACTTTTTGTTTGCCTAATCAATGAAAAAAATGATTATATCATGTAATAAAAACTTCAGAGAGGTCAGTTGTGGAAAAAGAAATGAAAGGAATTCTTGTATCTTTATTTTCCCTTTCCATTTAAAATCATCACCAACAAAAATTCTGGGTACTGCAGCTGAAATAGAATTGAGGTTTCTCCCAAATCAAATTGAAAGTGTGCTATCTCCAGGAAAACTGAGGCAGCTTAGCTGCTCAACAGGAGGGCGTGGTACCAGCCTCTGCCTCCTCCACCACCACTCCTTTCACTCATTTTTCTCCTTCTTCAAGGTTCTAAGCTGCACACACATCTCAGATTGTTCCCAGGGAGAAAGAGCACACGCTGCTGCTTTCCTATGGAAATAACTGCTGTGCTGAATTCACAGCTCAGGGCATGGAGAAGGGAAAAGGTAGACCTGTGAGATGTGAGCCAGACAGCAGTGGACGCACCTCCATGCCTCCTTCTCACAGCACCAACTCCATCTTCCCCTGCCAACGGGGAGCCACCAGGCCACAGCAGGCTAGGAAAGGAGAGACTTGATTTTGGGGGGACTCACTTTCCTCCGTCCCTCCCCCTGTCCTTGACAAAGGGAGGCTGAGCACCTCCCTGAAGAGACCTATCGGATGCTCTTGACCTGGAATTCAATGTCCCGAGAAGTGACAGTAACAGAATGGTTGGAAATCATTTACCCTGGTGGCTACGGAACTAAGGAAACTACAAAATTATTCCCCAAACCTGAATTCCTAGCTTCTCTTGTAGTTTTATAAAGTAGACTCTTCAGCTTCTCCTCCTGTTCTGAAAGCTACTCTAGATCCTTCCACTGTGTCTGTTTGCTTAACATATTTGGAGTCAGCTTCTGTTACCCACATCCCAGAGTTCTGACTAAAATAGCTTCTCACATGCTTCAGGCTCCAACATGCTAGGCTAAAGGTCAAAGTTTGGGAGTGGGGGAAGGAGTCACTTAGATCAAACATTTACTAAGGCACTGAGCTCAGTTTTTCTCAAGCCATTTGTCCCCAAAATGTTGGTTTTATGTTATCCCTTACAGAGTGGTGGCCACACAAGCCAATTTCCCTAGTTCTGCCAATGCAACTCCAACGAACTCTGCAGATTCTGGAACAGTGTCAGCAGTGGAGCTGACCTAGGTGGGTAAGTTTCAATCCATTTTGTAAGAGGCAGTGACAAAGTTGCACAGTAATTATATAACATTATGATAGAGGTGCAGCCGCTGCAGTGTGACCAACTAGCATTTAAAAAATCACTGCGTGGGAACCATCTCAAACCTCAGCCTTCCATTAAGAGGCTACATTTCCCAGAAGATTCTCATCCTTTCATTTAGGCAGCAGTTTTAAAGTCAGCCAAAACCACTGTTTCATCACAAGAGCAACCAAAAAGAGTCAGACTGTATTTTACTTTACTATAAGTGGCATCTCACAGTTGTAGCACTATGTATGGCCAGAATGGCATCATCTTTTGAAGTTATTTTCGGCTTGGGTTTAAAAAGTATATTAAATCAGCAATAATCAGCCTTCTCCCCATGGAGTCAAGGGAGCAAGAGGAGCCGGGGAAGGGGTGCATAGCAAAGGATCCTGCTGAATCATTGCCAGAACTTCTCTCTCTACTTTTGTTTCTTTTTCTAGGACTTCCACTTCAGTCTTCTGATGGGGAGGCGACCTTTGTGTATTCTTTCTTTCAACAAACATTGATTACCTGTCAAGGGTCAAGTATTATAGCCTGGTAAACTAGGCAGGCAAAGTCTTTGGTTCTGTGGACCTGCTATCCTAATGGGGAGAGACAGACACAAAGACGATGATTACAGGTCCACTTGGCCCACAGGGAGACCATGGATCCAACCAATGGGCAGGGGAATCTGCCAGCCTTACTTTCCAGGTGAAAGTCATTGTTTGTATAGAACAGCAATTAGATACACACTTCAGATGAGGAAAATCAAAAAGGGAAATTGTTGATTTCAAATAAATTCAAAGAACTGAAAGCATTTATTTCCTTGGACTTACTTCAGTATTGCTTTGCTCTTCTCATTTGGGATCTTTCACTGATTACCTTGCATTTGCAGGAGGCTCTGAGACCGTACATCATCTGATTTGGTCTAATGGGAAGGACCGAGCGGCTATGATCCTGATTTTAACAAGGAGAAAACTGAGGCTCAAACATCTTGCTCAAGTGCACTCCGTTACCTTAAGTGTGACTAGAAGACAGGCCTTCCTCAGCCCTGGTCAGTATCATGGTCCTTGATTCTCCTCTCCATCTCCATCCTTTTCATTTATCAAGAAGTGCTCTGATGCTATGGATTTGATTTGGACCAGCCATAGTATTTTGATTAGGAATCAGAATATCCCCTATCCCCTCTCCCTGCAACATTTCATCTGTACTCACAACACCTCTAATACTGTTTGGCATCAAAAACATTAGAAGTAGGAATACGGACGCCATATTGTTAACATCAGCCTCTGCAGTTGGAACAATAAGAGTCTTGATCTCTCATGACTCATTGGCCCAACTAATTCATTCTTATAAAAACTGATCAACTTGTGGCAATAAAATGGAAACCACGTTTAACTTATCTTTGTTATAATATTGTGGCCTTTACTAATGAAAACTAACATTTATCTAACACCTATTATAAGCCAGGCCCAAAGGTAAGGATTTCATGTAATTATCTCATTTAATCCTTATCCCAGCTTTTTCAAATAGGTGCTATTACTATAGCCATTTTACAGATAAGGAAATTGAGGCTCTGAACAGTTAACTGGTTTGCCCAAGAATGTATAGCTACACAGTTGTGGAGCTGGTGTTTGAAACCAGGCCTATCTGACTGCAGAATCCTCGTTCTTCATCACTTTTAATTAGAAGTCCAGATTATTAGCACTGGATCCTAGTTCAACTCCCTGTTTTAGACACCAAAGGGCAGAGGCCTAGAAGGTTAAAGATCTGTTTAAAGTCACATGATGTATCTTCACCATAAGAACGACACTTACTTTTACCTTACTTCTCCCAACTGGAGAGAAGCTAAAATGGGTATTTTGTCATTTGCCTGTAATTTACAGAGGGATATCTGTCTTCCGAGAGTTTGGGTAGAGAATATCCATATCATGTACAGTGGAATCTGGATAAACTTGGACTCACAAACTTAATTATGAAGTTATCCATTCAATCGTGAGAAACCTTTCTAAGTCACTGAAAACTCCTATTCCAGTAGGACTCTCCATCTCTACCTGGGTATGTTCTGATAAGAGCAAGCTTAGAGAATGATTATCTTTCTCATAAGAGTGTATTTATCTCAAGCTTTCATGGGAGTCATCTTTGAAAAACTCATAAGCAGGAAGTTAACTGCTGTAATAAGCTGATGGTGGTAGTTCGAGTTTTATTACTTTTATTGTTTTGTTTTTCTTTTCTTCTTTTTCTAAGAGCTCAATAAACCACAGCAATGTTACCAACCCATTAGCTCTAAAGGAAACATTTTTAGCACCAAGAAAATTCCCACTTCTTCCCAAACCTGAGCTTGTAAACACAAAAGCTCTCTTTCTCATAAAAAGACTTTGCGTTGGTTGTTTCCACAAGATTACCCCTATTGATCTGAAGCACCTGTGCTTCTAGAAATGTAGAACATTATCAATTTTTACCATTTGTTCAGGAAGCTGAGCTTGGACTGTTGTTTATCCAGCTGGGTATACTGGGCTAGAACAGGGGACCTCAAAGTAGTTGGCAATTGTGTAACATCTAAGCTAGGCCCCGATAATTAATCAAGCCTGGAGCATTTGGACCTGGTTACAAAACACCATTTTATACATTCTTTTAGGGTACTGATCAAGGGAAGGCAGTACTGTGTGTAACGGCCATAACCCACTTCAAGGATTCCGAGGACCTCTTTTTAGGTCATTTAGTTGTTCTGCTTAGTTTTCCAAATAATGAGCACATGGGAGTGAAATGGAAACCCTAACACAAAATTTGCACAAATGAGACCTTTTGTGTTATTAAAACAACAAATCGGAAAGGTGTGGGAGGAGGTCTGTGGAACTGTGTGTGCCACCGCGAGATGGGCCGGCCCTCTCCAGGGAGGACGGCTGTACAGCCACATCCCCATTCCTGCCCCCTCTGCCTGCCCTCACTCTGAAGGCAGGAAGGGAGTGGGAAGCAAACAAAAAGACGGACGCTCGTTAGGAGAAACTGCTCATCCAGTGCTCCCGTGTGGCTTCGAGTGTTCGGTAAATGATGGGAGAGTGGGAGAGCCAAAGCAAGAAGAAACGCACAAGGCTGGTCAAAAAGCAAAAAATGGAAAGACAACCCCCTCCCCATTTTAAATATAGAAGTAAAATACAAAACAAAAACCACAGGCTGCATTTACCTTAGAAGCAAGAAAGAGAAGGAAGCAATTGAGACCAGAACAATGCAAAAGCGGCAGGCAGTGCAGGGAGGCCCCACTGCCTTCCCCAGCAGGGCTGCAGGGTGGGAAGATCGGCTCAGCCAGACACCTCAGAGCCTGGCAGAGGATCACTCTCCCGGTGACGGTGACGCCTGGCCCAGCTGCTTGGAAAGGCGCCTGCACAAAGGTAGGAGGCAGAGGATTGCAGGGAACCTGCTGGCATGGCTCTTCCCTTTCTGGGTTGGAATGCTCTGCAGAGTACTTTAAAAGCTGGCAGCTAAATTTAATCGGGCTTAAATCACTTAAATGAAGATGATGTTCTTACGCAACAAATGGAAAGTGATTCTGCCAGTGCTTTCCCTACAAGGCAATGAATGGTACAGGCTCCTAGGAGCAACCCAGCCATTTGGAAATGATATGAATTCAGAGGAGGCAGGAAATCTGGAAGTCTGGTTCAGTGCTAATATTGTCTTCCAGGGATTTTAGGCCTGTAGATTGAGCAGGCAGGGTTCCACAGCTGGTGTTGTATAATGGCTGAGCGCTCGCTCTCTGTTCAATAAAATTCTTCAGACATGGCATGCTACCTGCATTCTATATTTAAGGTTTCGTTTTCTCTACAGAACTCCAAGTGTTTTCTATAGAGGAGCTTGCCTAAACCTCACAACCAGACACTTGGACTAAATGAAACATTGTTGGTTTCAAGATAGTTCGGCAATCTGATTTTGTGCCATTTCAGTCATTTTAGAAAACGTACAGGTCCATTTCTTGCTCAGACTGGCTCACCACATGATTCACCTTCTTTAGAAATACATGTTAAATCAATAGTGATAAGTCCTGTAATGCCTGATGAGACAAAATGAGAAGGAAACTTTACTTCTGGGCTTGTCCTTTCAAAAACCCATAACCCCTGTCTCACCGTTAGAAAAACATCAGATAAACCCACATGGAAAAGCATTTTACAAATGACCCCACCAATGCTCCTCAAGGGCACCCAAAACAAGAGGAGTCTGAAAAACCATCACAGTGTGCAGGAGACTACAGAGACCTGACGAGTGAGTGTGATGTGGAATCCTGCATGGAATCCTGGGGCAGAAGAGGAAGTCAGGGAAGAGCAGAACAAAGAGTTAAAAATCTGAATGAAGTATGGGCTGTGGTCTGTAATGATGTCCCGTGTTTTTGGTTCTGTAGTGGTGACAAATGTACATGAAAGATGTTGATGATAGTTGTCACAACTTTTCTATAAATCTATTCTGAAATTAAATGTTTATTAAACACTACAGCTCAAAGTTAATTTGCCTCATGATTCTATAAAAGCAAATAATTTGAATTCATTGTAGATTTCAATTTATGGTTGGTTTAAACTCCTTTCCCACCATCATGCTATTATTGGTATTTGAGCAAAAGGAGAATGGAAACGTAAAGACAGGGCTGAAGACAAGGCGAGGGATATTGTGACAAGGGAATTTCTCTTGTAGAGCTCACTTACCTGGCTGTGTCCCCAGGCATCTGGCCCAGGGGCCTCGCTGGGCTGCTTTCTTTCTATTTAAAAAAAAAATTTTATTTTATTGGTACATTTTAGGTGTACAATGTAATGACATTCATCATTGGAGATATGCACCTTTACATAATCTCTCTTGGTTATTTTTTCCCCCTTCCCCTGCCCTCCCTTCACCGCCTCCATTCCTCCCTATTTACAGACTTTGTTTCCTTTTATTCATTTTCTCATATTAATTCCATTCCCTTCTTTCCTTTCCTCTACCCCTCCCACTTCCCCTTCCCCTTTGCCCCTTTTCTTCCTATTT
>NW_004624750.1:17252553-17323168 GCF_000247695.1 Heterocephalus glaber | reverse complement strand
ATTTGGGTACCAGGATTGAACTCCAGAGCTTGTGCTTTCAAGGCAGGCGGCAGAACCACTGAGCTAAATCCCTGGCCCAGGTCTTCCTTTTTTTCTTTTTTTTTGAAGTTTTATGGTCAGTTTATTAAGTTCAGTGGTGAAAGTTATCAGAAGAATATTGTCCTGAGAGTTATTTTTTCTTAGAAAAAAAAGAAAGGAAAATTAAAAGCCTCTCAGCACAGCCACAGATGCTGTGGCTGTGGAGCTCTCCAGAGATGGTGCATCAGTCCTCTGAGTCACTCCCTGGGCCAGCAGGGCTGTAGTCTGGGCTGTCCTCAACATCCTCCAGCTCCAAGTCACCCAGTTCCTGGAACAAAGACTCACCTACTTCCACATTATTTCCAGCATCCTCCAAGAACTGGATATCAGATGTGTCAAGATTATGATTGGTTTCAAACAGCTGTTTGCCACTTAATTAATTTTTTCCTGCGTGCTCTTCTTCTTTCACCCGTTTCTTTTTAATTTCCAAGAGTTCTGCATCAAACTTGGCTTTCCAACACAAGAAATTCTCAATTGTAACAGGGATGCCGTGGAATAATTGCTTCTCTGCTTCTTCTGCTTCTTTTTCTTTTAGTTTCTTTTCTTCCCCTCTTCTCGTTTTTATCTGATCTACTATTTCATTTAATTTTTCTTGCACTGCTGTCACTAGAGTAAAGATCATGACCACACCAAGATTTTCCTCAGCCTGTAATGCTAATAATTTTAAAATGTCTATGACATCATTATCTGCTAGGTTTTCCTGGGAAAATATTTCATAAAGAGGAGCTTCATCTGGGTATTTTTCACTGTATGTAAACTTGAGGGCAGTCTGGACAGTTTCATCATTTTCTCCAGCCTCAGCTGTCACAGTGACGGCGAAGCTGGGTGGATTTTCTGATGATACTGTGAAGGAGTCAGGGTAGATGGACTCTAGCGCCTCCAGCTCCTTTCGCTGCTCCTCGCTGTAGTCTGTCATCACGGCCCTGGCTGCTGCCCCTGGAGCACGCCGACGCTCAGGCAGCGCGCCACAGCCGAGTCCCGAGGCCTCCAGCCAGGCCCGGCCTGCTGAGCCACAGCCCCGTGCCGCTCTCCCCAGGTCTTCTTGATAAGTTGCTAAATTGCCCAGAATGTGCTCAAACTTGTGATTCTCCTGCCTCTGCCTCTCACAGTGTACCACCATGCCTAGTTTAGAAATTTTCTTTTGTTTTTTTTTGTTTTGTTGTTGCTGCTGTTTTTGAGACAGAGTCTCATTATTTAGTTCAGGCTGGTCGTGAAGTCACTATGTAGCCCAGGCTGGCTTCAAACTCACAGTTCTCCTCCTGCCTCAGCCTCCTGAGTGCTGGGATTACAGGTGTGCACCACTAGGCCTGGCTTCCAAATTTTCATTTTAAAATCCTTCATTTCCTTGCCTCATTTTTATATCACATAGAATAGGTATATTTTTGGTCCTTATATTAAACTACTCCCCTATAGTTTGTGTCCAGATTTTCTTATTATAAATAGCGCTGTCTATAGTATTATATTTTATTTAAGATCCAGAAAATGGTAAAAATTTGTTATCTCAAGTTGCATATAATAGGTACTTATTGAGTGCTGATAATACGTAGGGTACTAAGGCACCTAAATGAGTGAGATATAAGCCTTGTTAGGAGTTTGTGGTCAGATAGTCCAGACAGTTGCTTATACAGTGTGTTTTGATTCACTTTGAGAAATACTAGAAGAGAAGTAAGTGCCAGGTCCTATGAGCTGTAGTACAAAACCATTTGCTCTCTACCTGGCACTTATTAGGTGCACAAGAACAAAATGATGACAAAGACGATGATTGCAGCCATCAGTTTTCTGGTAAAATCATTTAAATGCTGATTTCCATGATTCACTTTTACAGAAAAATAAAATCAAGAGAGCAACAAAAATTTCCCCGCGAATTATAAAAATCAGTGATACTCCATGTATGCCTAGGCTGTGCCAGCAAACGGCAAAGACTATCAATCCCTTCTAATCCCTTCTAATCGCTAACACAAAAGTCCTCATAAAACAGAAACCCCTGCCATGGCACGATGTCATTTCAGCTCAGGTACTGTCAGAGAATGACTTTGCTCTTCTAATCATGATGTGGCTCAGATAGAGATATTTTCAGATAAAAGATAAGTCACGTTAGCTATACTTCTATTTTAAAAAAAGAAACAAAATAGCACCTGCAACTTTGAAGACCAAGGCAGATAAAGGAACTCTGAAATTTTCCATAGATAGGATTTTTGGCATGTAATTCTTGCTTTCCACCATCGGTGCCTTTAGCAGCCGGGCCCACAGACCCTAACAATGGTTAATGTTTACAAAGGTACAGTGTGTTCTGGTTATGAACCTTGCTCATTTCCTCTTCCTGGTGGCGCGGCTGGAATTGCAGGGCTCAAGTCAGCACTTTTCATTACATGAGACTACATGAGAAGTGATGCTCTTGTCCAGGGAAGTATGAGATGAAAGTCACTTGAAGACAAGGAAAAACTTGCGCCTCTAAGGAAAAACTGCAGTTGGCTTAGGTCTCTGTGGGAGTAGGTTTGCTGTAATTTGTGGAAATAACCTACAGCCACCACTGAAATATGTATAAAGGTTGCAGACAGGAAGTAAAGGAAATGCTGCATTAAACTGAAAGCACAGTGGGATTTAAAGAAGCCAAAGATAGATGTTCTGGTGAAAATGTGGTCAGGGCACGGCTGGCCTGGGCTCACCCTCTCATCCACAGCAGGTGGAAAGAATTACATGGCCTGCTTGTCAGATCCAGAGTACAAAGTGCTCTCAGTCCCGAGCTCTCCTCCTTCCCCTGTTATTAATTCCATCTCCTGTTAATCCCCTCTGCGATGTCCTGTGAGAGGCAGTTCAACGAAGCTCCCGACATTTCCCATAAATGGTCCACCCAGTCTTCTTCCTACCAATCCAATTAGTTCTACTTCCTTCAGAACTGACTCATCTGCAAGGCTTTGCCCAATGACCTTATGGCCATCCCTTGTCACTGGGAGCCCTCAGCAGCTATTTATCTATTGATGTGGTCACGATGACTGTATTTACTTGGGCCTGGAATTGGGCTTGGTGCTGGGGCCACAGGGCTGAGTAAACCCCAGCCACTGCCCTCATGGAGATCAAAGTTCACCATGAAGAAAACATCCTAATAAAACATGGTGGGGACAATGGTCAGGATAGGCAAAAGGAGGCACAGAGAGATTCATCCTCTGGGGTGGCAGTGGCTTCCTGGGAAAGCCAACATCAGAGCTGTGTTCTGAAAGCGTTCCTGGGCTGGGTCTGTGATGTCCCTGAGCCTGAAATAAGGAACCTATCCCACCCTTTCAAAGCAAGTTTGGAAGTTTGCTGACTCCCATTGCAGAAATGGGATTTTCAGCATGCGTCGGGAAAAGAGATATAAGAAATGTTTATTAGAGATTTTTCGGACATACTCCGGAGCAGAGTGAGAGAGCTCAGAGAAAACAAGACATAGTATGAGCCCAGGTGTGTACATTTAAGGGCCTGTCTTTCAGATGGGTGATCTAGGATGCATGTCTTAACCGTGTTAGGTTGCTATGGAAGCCATGTGCCTGGGTTTCAATTTGAGATATGTTCCCCACTAATATTGTTGCTTCCTGAGGATGGAGGAGGTGCAGTTTATAGGTAGGAAGGATGGGTTAAGAGCCCAGATTTACAGCCTTATTGTATAAGGACCTTTAGGATTTTGGGTGTGTGTTGGGGGGGGGGGTTCCTGAAAGGGAAAAAGGCTTGAGTGAGTTTTATGTCTTGAAGCTGCAGTTTTTCTTAAAAGTACAACTTAAAATTTCAATTTCTTTGTCTCCTTTCTACCTAGTTTTTAATTTCTTTTCTCCTATCTCAGGAAGAGGAGAAGTCAGGCAGGTAAAGGAAGGTGGGGAGGCACAGATGAGAGTAGACAGCAGGGAGTGTGGGGCAGGCCCGAGTGCCACATGATGCTGGGGTTTGACACATCTCCTTTCTGAATTCAGGTTCCTTTCCTTCAGCTGAATTATACAATCTCTTCTGAGGAATGTATTTCTACTTTTTCTGCCTTCTTGCCCATGGCTGTGCTACAGTGCCCAGGGATTTTTCATGGTGTGTTCCACCATCCTGGGAAATACATTGTCAGCTCGCTGACCATCTCCTGGCCACACTTCCTGCCAGTTGCCAAGATTGTGTGGTCGTGGAAAGATGGATCAAGCCTTTTACCAGCTGTCCAGAGGACCAGGGAGAACATACAGGCCTGACTCAAAGCAGGGACATGCTGCCTGCGTGCAGGAACCGTCCAGACCACTCAGAAATTCCATAAATCCCCATCACACACGATCTTTCTTCTCTTTCTCAATCTTGGCTTTGTTGTGATGATTTAAATTTTACATTCGAAAGATGCTGCACCAATATTTCTATGAAGATTCCACTGGGCAATCAAACATGCCACCACACAAATAAGCAGTGGAAGTTCCCATCATCCTACAGAAACAGAAAGTAATCATTCTTTAAATTATTAAATTGATGCGGCTGATACTTCTTATTGATGTGGTTGTTATCGCAATAGTTGCCAGTGCCGGGTGATTCACTATCCTCCCTTGATTCTGACTTTAAAGGAGTGTGAGACCTAAGTGACTCCCTTCTAAAATTTGGTGGCATAAATTTCAGTTCTAAGAAAAACCACAAGATGTATTTTGACCACCTGCATGTGATAGTGTTCAGCCGTCCCCTAGCGACAGCTAATCAGTAGTTAGCAACTGTTTGCAGCTTGGGTGAGCAAGGCACAATCAATCAAGTTTAATTGCCAATCTAGAACCTTGCTGTAACCGCTATAAAAACCCCTGCTGATTTGGAGTCGGGGCTCTCAATCTTGACCTGCTGCGGCGGTGATGGTTGGGAGTCCCTGCTCGAGCTTGAATAAACGACCCTCGTGTGTTTACATCGGAATCCGCTCCTTGGTGGTCTTTGGGGACCTCGAAATCTGGGCACAACAGGAGAAAATACGTCCTAGGCAACAAGCCAGTGCCTTAGGAGCTTCTGAGAGCTTTTTAAGTCCCTCTGCTTCCCAGTGAGAAGGCTGGATCCCTGAGACTGAGGCGAGGGAGGTATGTGAGCTCAGTCTCCAGCCTCACATTTGGCCCCTAGGTAAACGGACTTCCACATTCCAAAGCTGCCAAATTGCCTTCTTTCATGCCTGGTTAAATCCCAGTCTCTCCCCGAGCACCCAGGGTCAGCGATGGAAGGGGAGGAGAGGAAGAACCACCACAGGGTGAACTCAAACACAAAAAGACAGAAAAAAGCACCAAGCACGTTTTACAGGCTCTGCTGCTTCAAAGCTGGCATTTGAAGGTTATGGCTTGAAAAGGACAGAGAAAGCAGTCTTCCATCTGTGGCCTCCTTAGTGGAAGCAGCCAGGACCAAGCCTGCCTCTGGAAAGAAGACAGGAAAATCCCTGAGCATAAATCTGGGCAGGGAATTTTGGTCCTTGCACCCAAAGCTTTTAGAACTATCAAATAAAAGGCACGGGAACTGTGTTTCTGATAACCTAGAAGAAGGACCTAAACAATGTTTTAGTGTGAAAATGAAACTATTGACCTGTTTTAAATTCTTCAACTAGTTTCCAAACCATAGTGGTATCTTAATGAGCAAACATCCCAGGATGCAATGACTAAATAAAAGTCATTTAAAAATTTTGTTAAAAGGATAAAGGAAGACAAGCAATATTTCCTTACTCAGTTAAACTTCACAGTACCCAGATTAAGTAATCCCTTTCAAACATCTTAGAAGACCTGTATGCAAAACCTGTATGGGAAAACAAATAGTACTTCCTGAGTGACTTTTACTCCAAGCCTCTGTGTCCTTATTAGTTTGAGATATTAATACTTAACTCAAAAGATAGCTGTGAAGATTATATGAAAGAAGATTTTCAGTCTTTATATAGTAGGCACCTAAAGGTAATTTGCTTTCTCTTTTTCTTCCACTATTCTCTTATCTTTACTGTCTTGACAGTTGATTGTACAACCCACTCATGGTGTTTCTTTGTTCATGTTTTCATTCCTAGCAGTGTCTTGAAAACTCACCAAGGACAGAAACTTTGTCTCTCATGCTGTTGTTCCCACAGAAGACTACACATAGCAGGTGGACAGTAGGTACTTGATGTACATTTGTTTCTATACCTGTGCGACAGTTGATCTTTCCATCTGATTGACTTGAGACACCTAGGAGACTGGTAAAGCATGCCTTTGGGTGTTTCTGGGTTGGTCATAAGACCTTGGGACTATATCTGGTCCCTGGTCCCTTCCTCTCTGACACTTCCCTATGCTCTGCTTCCTGGCTGTCATGAGGTGAGCAGCTTCCCTCTGCCATGTACTTCTGCCATATTTCTACCAGCTAACCATGGACTGAAACTTCCAAAACCATGAGCCAAAGTAAACCCTTCCTCCTTTCTGTTGTGTATGTCAGGTATTTTGTCCCCACAACAAAACCTAATATTACCTGCAAGGAACTGAACTTTCCTCCCTTTCAATCACACAAGAGAGATGTTGGGAAAGCCTCAAATGCTTTTCCAGACTTCAGTGGCTCTCTGCTACCTTTGAAGGCAACCATCCAATAAGAATGGAACTAAAAGCAAGGAGGTATTTCTTAACATATGTTGAGATAATCAAAGGACAATTCTTGACTTTCTCAACTGGAACAGGATTACTAGAAAGATTACCCCCCGTAGATTTTGAAATACAGTTTCAACAAAATATAAGTTCAAAGCACTTTATCTGGCCAAGAGTGCATTTTACAGATAACTCCATAGATTTATTGAACACAGTTCTCTAATATGTTGAAAAATACCAGCACCCTTACAAGGACCTTATTATATAATCAATAATCAGGCAGGGAATCTTTGGGAGATTTTTCTTCTACAGGCAAATTAATTCTGTAGACATGCATTACCCAGTCTTTGATTTCACAGGGAAGCCTAGTAAAGCCAGAGAAGTCATGATTTGCCTGGTCACAAAGCTAGATAGAGGTTGGACCAGAGGGATAAATACATATCTAATAGTTTCTAGACTGATCTATTTATTTTAAAAATGTTTACTAAATCCTACTATGTCCTTAGCGTGTTTGAGATGCAAAAATGAACATGACATGGTCTACATACCCAGGGGCCATACATTCCAAGAGGGAATGGAAGCAAGAAATAGTCAACTGTACAGTAATCTAGGGTGATGGATGTAAAGGGTACCATGACAGTGAGGCACCTACTTCAAGCTCAGAGTTTAAAGGGACACTAGCATTTCAGCAATCAAGATAAAAGAATATTAGCCCTCTAAAGACAGTATCAGTATTACCGAGATTTTCCTTTTGGCTCAGGCTCAAATATGGTTCACAAAACACCATTACTAATCCTGTCTTTATTTAATATTTTAATGTTTTATTCATCATGGATTTTTGCATTAATTTTGAGTGTTTAAAATGTTGTATTAAAATATTCTCTATCTGGATTGCTGACGTCTCTGGAGCCCCCCTCCCACCAAGCTTTGCTCTTCAGGCAAAGTCCTCATCTTGTCTCCAGGAGAAGGGATCGGAGGAGGGTGTGGGGTGTGAGGGACAGGGTGGTCCTCTGGGTGTGTCCAGCAGAGGGGCAAGGGTTTCACATTCTGTTCCCAAGAGGCCAACAGAGCAGGTCTGCCTTGACCTGTTTATTGTCTGTTAACATTTTATGTTAGGGCTTGTTGTATTTCTTGCTTGGGAGAATAAGATGCTCAAGCTTTAAAAAATGTTTAAAAAGTTCTTACAATAATGAGAAAAGGTTACATTCAAACACACAAGCATACCACATACTTCATGGGTTTGGGAGGACAGAGTGAAGAGACAAAGCAGGCAAAAGCATCAGGGTCGGAAGATGTGGAGAGATGCTGCAGTGTCCTGGCAGCAGTGGGATGGGTCTCAGAACTCAGGTGTCTGCTTTCCTCCCAAGATCCCTTTCTGGACCAGTCAGCGAACTCATTTGACAGACACGTTTGGTCATTTTACTGGACCACGTGGTATGCACCCTCTCTTTGTTCATTGAAAAAACAATTTAATTTGACTATCGTAATAGTCTGCTTTTCTTAGAAAAATGCTTAATAGGAAAGCAGAAAGGCCAAACCAGAAAAAGAAAATATTTCAGAAATGATTCCTAAAATTGAATTAATCCAGCCAGACATTTTTGTATTTCTTTTCAGTATCAGGAATTGAACTCAGGACCTTGCGTTTGGCAGGTGTGGCTCCACTGAACTACATCCCAGCCCCAGCCAGAGATTTTTGGTAGCTGCCACACAGCACAACTCCAGGGGGAGACTTCTTGTTGTGGACCATCTTGAAGGCATCCTTTGGAATCATGAAATGCACAGCTAGTGGATTACATGAGACAAAACAGTTTATGACAGCCTCTATCTATCTGCCAGCAAATAATAGCTCAGCCCACACCTTAATTCTATGAATTTTAATTCTAGAAACTATTAGGATTGCTTAGTTTTAATAAGATGGCTACTCATATTCAAGAACTTCTCTCCAGCAGTAGTCCTAAAAAAAATAGTGTTCAATTGTTTTTGTTTTTTGTTTTTTGGTACCAGGGATTGAACTCGGGTCCTTGCGCTTCCGCAGCAGGCAGTGAAACCACTGAGCTAGATCCCCGGCCCTGTTCAATAGTTTTTTGAGGTAATGTACTCATTTCTTGAATCCCTCCCACTTTTAGGGAAGATGTGTATGTTTATCAATGAATGGTTAAGGTGACAAGAGAATTTGGGAAGATGCTGAAAATAAAGCCTGTAAGATTTCAAGACCAATGCAAACATAATATAAGGTACTCTCAAAAAAAGTGAACATTTAAATTAAAAATTTAAAAATTGTTATAGTAAAAGACACATTGTCATTAGTCCCCCTCGATATACTCCCCCTCACTCTCACTGAATACCCTTTCCCATCATGTTTGCCACTTTCTTTCTTTTTTTTTTGGTACCGGGGATCGAACTTGGGTCCTTGCGCTTGTGCAGCAGGCGGCAAAACCACTGAGCTAAATCCCAAATTCTTGCCACTTTCTGAAGCAGTTCTAGAAGTTCTCTTTCATGAGTGTCTTTTGCTGGTTCCCTCAATGTTCTGAAATGATTCAAAACATTTATGGCAATCTCTGTCAAATAAAAACATGCTAGTGCGTCCTCATGTACCTCATTCACTGGATAAGGTGCAACTTCTCGGTGGGGAACCAAAGCCAAAATAACCGTGAAAGGTAAATGTTTTGGACCAATTCAGGACATCAAGGCAGCCATGACAGTACAACAAAAGACATGGAAGAGGACTTCAGAGCTGCTTCAGAAGTGGCAAGACTGGAGGGATGTGTGTTTGCAATAAAGATGATTATTGTGAGGGAGATTAAGAGCAGTATGTCTTTTACTGTAATAAGTTTTTAAAACTGTAAACACCACCTTTTCTAATCATACCACATGTATTCGATTACATACAGAACAGATCTAACAAGGCCAAGTTTGACTCTAGTACATTGCCAGCAAGATGTAATGTGGAATTTCTGAAAGACTATTTGGAGAGGTATGTGCAAAATCTGAACGATATCCATATCAAAAACTTCAAAGCAGATGTTAAAACTATCTATAGAGTGACTTCACCAAAACCATGTGTGAACACAGGGAAAAGGCAGAGGAGTGTGGGGCTATAGAACTGGTCAGCAAGTCTATGTTAGAGCCAAGTCCTCGACGAGACTAAGGAAAGGCTAAGTCAGTAGCAAAGTGGTGTCCAAAGCCTGCCCCTTGCAACACTGGAGATGAAGAGGGGCCAGGAAAGGATGCTGAGGAGGGTGAAAGAGAGAGGACCCCTGTGGACTTCTGGAGCCATCAGCCCTGGGGAGAAAGAATCTTTCAAAGAAGAGGGTTTGGTGACTAGTGTCAACTGCTGCTGATCATGTAAGACGGGACTTAAGGTTGTCCATCAGCTATAAGAGCTAGTAAGTCAGTGGGGACCCCCACAAAAATCGTTTTGGTGGAATGCATAGAAGTAGGTTAAACAGAGAATGGGAGGAATTGGGTACCTCGAATGAAGACAACTCTTTCATGGAGTTGAGCTACAAAGAGACTGGAAATTATTCTAAAACTGAATGTGGAAATGGGGCCCAAAAGGGGGCCTGTCTATTCGTTTTTAAAGATGAGAAGCTGGGCCGGGGATTTAGCTCAGTGGTTCCGGCGCCTGCCTTGCAAGTGCAAGGTCCTGAGTTTGATCCCTGGTACCAAAAAAAAAAAAAAAAGAAAAGAAAAAGATGAGAAGCTAATGGGAGTGATCCACAGGAAAGAGAGGGAAAAACTGATGGTGCAGGAAAGCGAGGCTAGACTTGCAGGAGCAGTGCCTTTGGATAGGCATTGGGAGCTGACCAGTGCCAAAGAAAAGCCAGTTCTGGCTCACAGGAAGGCAAGCAGGGCTTGTGGCTGCAGACACTGGAAGGTGGGTGGCAGAGGTGGGGGATTGTGGAAGCTTCCAGTGACGTCTATTTTCTCACAGAACTAGGAAGCAATGCCACCAGCTGAGAATGAGGAGCCTGAGCAAGTGGAAGAGTTGACTAGGAAAATGTGATATGATTGCTGGAAAGTAGGAAGGAGATGAACAGGTATTACGTAAGGACAAGGAAAGAAAAATATGTAAGAACTTGTACTTGGCAACACATATCTGGGAATTTTTCTTAAGGAAATGCTTAGGAAACTTTGTCAGGATGTTCAGTGGCAGGACTTTTTTTTTTTAAGAACAAATAGTTGGGGACAGTTGGTTATATTAACCAATATATTAATCAGTACAGTCTTCCCAATGAATTTAGTGCATACATTGATATCAAAGGTATTGATTATAAATTTTCTTTTTCTAGTTTTTTTTTTTTTTTTTTTAGTATTAGGGATTGAACTTGGGTCTTTGCGCTTGTGCAGCAGGCAGCAAAACCACTGAGCTAAATCCCCAGTCCCTTTCTAGTATGTTTTTGATACCTAATAAACGCATTCATCATGAAGAATTGGTACATATACATATCACATCCCGATCCTTTTTATTTCCCTCTCCCTCCCATCTTTCCTATTTCCCTCTGTCCTCAGGTCCCTTTCCCATTTCCTTTGTAAGAAAAAGAAACTCCCTGTGTTTGTAAACAAAATTGTATATCTATATTTATATGTACCTACATGTTTAAAATTGGTAGTCTTCGTCAGGATAGATTATGGATTGCCCATTTTTTTGTTGACTGTATTTTCTGATTTTTCTATACTATGCAGAATGAGAAATTTGTAACAAGAAAACAAGGCCAACAACCTGCTCAGTCTTCCTGTGCTGTGTGACTCCTTTAGAGTGAGGGACTCCCAGATGCCCCACAGCCTGCTCTGTCCCTCCTTAAAGCTAAAGCAACCCTGATAATGCAGTTACGCCACCACCGGTCACACCATTATCATGAAAACTAAAAATAATCCCATAGCTTACCTGTGTGATGATTTATTCTAAAACAATTTAGTATATGTATTTTATGTGTATGGGCATTAACTCTAACAACAACTCAAGGGATGGTTCGTTAGCATATAAAGTGACCAAATAGAAATCAACATTTTACACTGATTACACAGCATATGGAATGTACTTCGATGAATCAGTATTTGAGAGTCGTTATCCTAAAGAAATGTTAGAAATAACATTTTGTGGGTGAGGCTGTGAGTTAGGACCCATTTGCCCTCTTGTGGGCCAGGACATGAACTGGCTAAGGCCAAATCTCATACCTGCTCAGTTCTGGGGCCTCTGAGGCCTGGGTCTCTCCACTCCATGTAGGTTCTTCTTGCTTCATCCAACTCAAATATCACCTATAAAATCCTGCTGTGAATTTGTGAATACGTCCAGTCCTGACTTGGCCTTTCCTGGAAGGTGCCTGGTTTCAGTCGTCGCAGGAAAGGGAGGCGTCCAGATGTCCAGTCACAGCGGGTGCCTGTGGCTGCCCACTCACCCACGTGTGTTCTGTTTGACCTCTTTGTTCTGTGACTCGCTTGGATTGTGACACACTCGACTGGTTTGGATCAAATAACACCTACTGGCCTGTTAGAAGAAACTACTGGAATTTACCAAAAAGATCCTCATAACTGTCTATTGGTCCTATTGGTTTAGGCCATTTATGCAAGTAAAAACAATAATATTCTTTGATATGCATGACAGAGATTGTTTCAGTGGTATATAAAGTGGATGAAAAATCATATTTAGAGATTTTAGCTACTTTCATTGATGTTTTATATCATTTAAATTTAAATCATTTGTTGCCTATGATGTGGCCTTAAAACAGCACTGGGTCCTATAAGCAGAGTGATGCTCCATGCCCCTACTATATGGATTATAGTGCAGTTCCTCCCTCAGTGGATTCTGAGCATTCTGTAACCCATCTGCTTTGTTTCCACAAAGTGCCTCATCCTTTTGAAACAGCTTCCCCAGAGTTCAAATTTCCAGCATTAAGTCGACCCACTTACAACTTGTGCACCATTAATGTTTGGGTTACACTGGGCAGCTCTGGAGGGCAAAGTTGATTCATGCAGATAGATTACGAGGTAAGCAGTAGAAACATGACCACAACAAACTCATGATTGGATATTACATAAACATGTTTTATAATCTCTTTAACAGAAAACTTGATACTTCCTGAATGTGTCAACCATAACACACCCTGTTCTATTAAAAGACGGAAAAAATATTATCTTCCAAATTACAAACAAGAAAATTATTAAAGTAAGAAAATCTAGTTGCCCCCAGTAAAACATTTTCTTGGGCTGTTCTTTTTTTCTGTTTGTTTGTTTTTTTTTCATTTTCTTGTATAGAGCTGGAGCAAAAGTAACTCTCATACTTGGAATGGTGACATTTAACCTCCAGTTTATTGTTTTATGCACATTTGCCTGATTCTGACCAGAGGTCAAAGTGAATATCACCAGTAATGGGACAAATTGACATTATGAGAGGAGCATGGCACCACTTCTGTTATATTCCTGGCCAAATGAACTTGCCAGTCAATGGAAATATCACACAAACCCAAACTGAGGGAGATTCTACAAAATAATGGCCTGAAATCTTCCAAAATATTGAGGTCACAAAAGTCAAGGAAAGATTGGTGAATCATTTCAGATTGAAGAGACATCAAAAGTAAATGTAACACATAATCTTGGATCAGATCCAAAAACAGAAAGAAAAGTTTTCTGTAAATATTAAAACAGGAGGTGAATTTGGATCGGATGAATGGATTAGATGGTGCTATTATTAGATGGTGATACTGTAAAAATATCCACTTTTTTTTTTTTGGTGCCGGGGATGGAACTCGGGACCTTGTGCTTGGAAGGCAGGAGCCGGAACCACTGAGCTAAATCCCCAGCCCTTCCACTTCTTGATTTTGATTGCTGAACTATGGTTATGTGGGAGAATGTTCTTGTCTTTTAAAAAATTCACACTGACATTTCTTTTTTTTTTTTTTTGGTACTGGGGATTGAACTTGGGTCCTTTCACTTGCACAGCAAGCGGTGAAACCACTGAGCTAAATCCCCAGCCTCACACTGACATTTCTATAAACTCTACAGCATCATGTCTCCAACCTTCAATTGCTTCAGAAAGATAGATGATAGATAGATAGGAAGACAGATCACAGAACAAGTCAGCAAAACTGCTAAAATGTTAGCAGTTGGGGAACATGGGTAAAAATTTATGGTATTTCTTTGTATTTTTTTCATCTTTTCTGTAAGCCTGAAATTACTTAAAAATAGAGGTAAAAAAAAGGGGGGGACCATTAAGTGTATTTTGAAGAGTCATTAGGTTACTTGCATTTAATATTAAATTTTTTTTTTTTTTGGTACTGGGGATTGAACTCGCGTCTTTGTGCTTGTGCAGCAGGCAGCAAAACCACTGAGCTAAATCCCCAGCCCGCATTTAATATTAAATTGACAATGCTTATGATGCACATAAAACAAATTGCAGACTATGCTTGTAGATAGTATATATACATTCTTTTTTTTTTTTAATGGTACCAGGCATTGAACTCAGGACCTTGCACTTGTCAGGCAGGTGCGGCACCACTGAGCTACATCCCCGGCCCAGTATATATACATACATAAGATTATACCTAAGGGGGTTATGGAGATCATTTATCTGTATCTTATACATGCACATGTATACAATATGTAGGATCTTGCAGATCTACTGAGCTAGAATGTGGCCCAGCATTTGGAAGCTCGCTGTGAACCAGCCCTCCCAATTCCAGGACTGAAAGGAGGAAACTCTGTTTCTTGCCCTTGGTTTCCTCTCACATTCCATGCTTAGGGTTTGCTACTTTCTCTTTCTTGCCACTTCATACTCCAAGGTGTAAATACCTGATAATGATTCAGCTTAGCCTCACAAACTGTTCCTCAAAGTATTCATGAGTTCCCAGAAAACAAATGAATGCAAAAACAAAAAAAGTCATCCGATTTTTTTTGGCTGAATAAGTCTATATAATGCTACGTGCATTCATTTATAAATGGCTCTGACATAGCCTTAATTCAGTGCTTTGCAAACAATTTGGCCCATGGACTGCTTTCTTCATTAATGCCCATTGCATAATACCCAGTGATACCTGTGTTCTCCAGGGTTACTTCTCCCAGAAGGCTCTATGAACCATTTAACCATTCAGGACAGTGAAGGGAAATAGCTGAAGGTGGTCAGGACTCGGTGTGGCTCAGTCACAGCCCGACACAAGTCATCAGTTATTGTGACAGCTCTGGCTTCTCGTATGGGTCAGCTTTCTCTGCAGAGTGACTTCCTTGGTGAGATTTCAAGATGCTATGATCCATGTCTGGGCCTAAAGCTTCACCCTTCATAGTCAGGAAAGAACGTATTTGTATTGTACCCGTTCTGATCAGACTAGCCCTAAACCAATCCCTGACTCAAGGGAAATAGGATGGGCTTGGCCCCAACTGGGTTCATCCTGATGACTTCAGGGGTCCAATGCACAGGTGGTGATCACACAGGTAGAACTGAAACCAGCAGAGCATTGTACTGCTCTCTGTCTCTGAGGACCGGTCCTGAGCCATGGCCTGAGTACAGGCGCCTCCTCTCCTGGCAGAGGCACAGGCAGGAAACTGAGGAAAACATATGCCCTGCAGTCTACTGGGCAGGGAGTGTGGCTTGATGGTAGGGCTTTTGCTTAGCATGCATGAAGCCCTGGGTTCAATTCCCTGGGCTGGAAAAAATTAAAGAAGAAAGAAAAAGAATCACAGTGTACTGAGTTGACTTTTCCATTTTTTGTTTTTTTTAATTCCCATGCTTCACACAAGTAGATTTTTCTTTTTCTTTGGTTCCACCCATATTTCCTGTAAGCCCTGGTTTTGGAGCACACTGGTAACTGTTGACCTACATTCGGGACACTTCCGAAATGAATAAAGACTGCAATTCACAAGCACCCTCCCTTTTGAATGCCAAAGGTTATTTTCTCGAAGCCTTAACCTCAACCTTTTACCTCATAATGTGGAAGTAAAATCCTTCTCAAGACAGGTCATCACAAAGTGCGAAGAACTGAACAATGCATCATTATGACACTTGCCGTCATTTCTAAAGAGCACTGGGGAATTAAAGTATTTATGAGTAACTTTGCAGGGGTCAGCCAAGCTGTGATCTGGAAAATTACAGTTCTAGGTGAATACTGGAGCTTTAGGTTGATCAAATGCAAACAATAAACAGAAATTAACGCATGTCAAATGTTCACCTTTTCCTGTGAAATAGTTAATGCTAATGTCTTAAGTCCAGGGCTTTCATACGACTGCAGCTGGCCTTAAAGGCGGCCATTACTCATCGTCAGCTAAAACAGACAGGAGCCATGAGGCTCAGGCTGCTCACTGTGGGAGGCCTCAGGAAGCAACAGGCTCCTGTCCCAGAGCAGGTGTCCAGTTATGTCTCACCTTTCACCTTCCTTCTCTCTTACCTTTTCCCCTTTCTTTCCCTTCCTCAAAGCACTACCAGAGAAAAATACCCAAGACTGTGCTGAAATACTTACTTGTTACAGTTGCTTACCTATTGCCTTTCTTCTAGCCTCTTCTTACTAGGTTACTGTCTGCTACTTGATAAATTACCATGTGAGAAGGTGTGTTATCACACACATTCCTTCCCCCTTCCTCCCTTCCACTCTCCCTCTCTGTTTCTCTCTCTCTTCTTTCTCTTTCTCTCCCCCCCCCCCAGCAGTACTGGGGCTAGAACCCAAAGCTCTCATACTGAGCTACATCCCTAACTTATTTTTATTGTTTATTTTGAGACAAGGCCTCACTAAGTTGCTAATTTGCCGAGACTGGCCTTGAATTTTCAAGCCTCCTGCCTCAGCCTTCCAGAATGCTGAGCATACAGGGGTGTACTACCATACCCAGCTCACTTTTTATGTGAGTTCTTCAACACCTCAGTTCAAAACAGTGACAAAAATTGAAAATTGCTACTCTTTTAAATCAACCCTAGAGGTCAACTGGGATTGAATTTTTAGGGGCTACTTTGGAGTTCTATGACCCCATAAAGCCTGCTGGTGAAAACATCTGCCACAAAGAAGTCAGAACCTGACATATCTGATAGTTTCTTGTGGCTCAAAATTCCTCAAAGGCATCTTATGCATGAGTCTCCTCTGGTCCTAGAATTCTTTCTACATTTCCCAGTTCAGCACAGGATCATAGTCTCAGGATAAAAGATGATCATAAATGTTCCATCCTCTATTCTAAGAAGCAATCTCCCTGCCAGGTGGTAGGTAATTCACCCTCCCCTAAACCATCCAGCAACAAGCTACCCTTCACCTCTATAGGAGGTCCATTTTGCTTTCAGATAGTATTAATTGTCTGAAAGTCTTCATTATGTCTGGTTGAAGTCTACCTTTCTATAGTCTCTTCCCTCCTCCTATCTTCTGGAATATATTTTAAATGTTCAGAGTTTTTATATGACAGTCTTTCAAATACCTAGGCCAATCATTTCTTATAAAGGAATCTTATAGTCAAGCAGGTGGGCCTGCTCCTAGCTGAGAAATGCTACAAACTTCCTTGTATCGAGGTGGCCACGTTTTGGGTGCTTATCCTACCGAGTTTGTGGACTGTGGCCAAGGGGTGACCCAGCACAAGTGTTTGCCTCCTTAGGGATGAGGGTAACTAAATTCATCAATGAGATTTTTTCCCTCATGGATTTGGTCTGGAAAAATGGGGAGAGATCAGTTAGGCAGCAACATTAGCAAAGCAAGGATAAAACCAAACCAGCCCAATCGCATTCATGATGGATCGCTAGGAGTCCTACTATTGAGGGTATGGGATAGTAACCAGGTCACCTGAAACTTTGGTAGTCTGCAATGATTCTGAATGACTTCTTGCCCTAGATCTGGGCTCCAGGCTCAGGTAGGCCCCCCTAGACCATACTTCATTGCTTTTTCAACAACTTCTAACACTTTTCTTGGGTTGCCACCATGGAGATCTTTCCTTCCTTAATTTTGCATACATCCTTCTAAAATCTCCTGTTGTACTTGAAATAAATCAGATGAACCCTTAGTCTTTGAACCCACAAGAATCTAACTAACACTTCTCATATTCTCCAACAAATCTTGTCTTCTTCAGGCTGAACATCTCCTACATTCAGACCAGCATTACGGAGCGGCTTCCTGAGACTTCAGCTTCCCGTCGTCCCCTGTTCTCTGTCATCCTCTAGCTCCAAGTTTCAGCCTCCCCTCTTCACTCCAGTAATCACCAATGAAGAAGACTGTGTCAGCATGAACTCAACAAGCAGCACGTTCTGTGTTCTCTAGCAGAATACTTTTATGACCTCAAACCACACCTTTCCATTTTGTGAATGACCAGAGTAAAGATCAGCTCCATGATATCCGGTGATTGTTAGACCCAAACTTATTAAAATGAACTAAAATGAGCTGGGCATAGTGATGCACATGTGTGATCCCAGCATTCAGGAAGCTGAGGCAGGGAGATAGTAAGTTCAAGGCTAGCCTGAAGTACACTACAATTTTTTTTAAAAAGCCCCCCCCACAAACCCCAAAAGAATGAAAATTGATGATTATCAGCATGCTCTTGGACAGAAAATCATGTGATCTTCTATTGATCTCCTCACTAGCCTCCTTCATTGGATAACATAATTAAAAGTACAGAGGTAGTAGTGGGAAAAGAAATAAGAAAATTCTCAACTTCAGATAATATGTTTAAATTTATGACCTCAAAGAAAATGTAAATGTTCTTATGTGTATCCCAGTTTTGGCTGCAAGTAACAGAAAACCTAGTAGCCGCTTAAACCATAGGAATAATGTTTAATGAGGTATCTAAAAATGGTGCCAGTTCCACATTTTGTTTTGTTTTGTTTTTCACTCAAGGTTAGAATCTGTAACTGTGCCTTGAGAATTCTGCTTGGCATTTTCACATACCCGTGTTTAAGACAGAGTCCTGAACATCTTCTCAAGGCCCAGGAAACTTCCCCTTATGTCTCCCAAGTCAGGGCCAAGGGACACAGCCAACCCGAGCTGGAAGAGAGGCAGGAAAGTGAGTGTCTGGCAAAGGGAAGTAGGATTGTCCTACTTCCTTTGGCAAACTGTGTTTCAGTGCATTCAGAATTTTTAAAAAGGAAGTTTTGTTTTATTACAGAAAGTTAACGCATGATTACTTAAGAACATTTGGAAACAGAAGGAAAAGATTCCTTAATGCCACTTCCCAAAGACTTTACTCAATGCCTTATTTTAACACTGTTCTAATCGTACTGCACATAGAAGGTAAGTTTTTTACTTTTTTCAGTTAACATATGATTAATTAAGGCTCTATGGTTCTTGAAATATACTTACATTTTGAAATAAACTATAGGAGGCAGCATAATTCAGGAGAGAGAGAGGAGAGATGATGCCCAAGATGGCTCCAGAGTGGAGAGATGGTGCCCGTGGCCTGTTATCTAACACTAATCTGTCACTGTACTTCCATTTCCTCAAAATAAAGATGTGGTTCTTGGCTGGGGATTTAGCTCAGTGGTTCCAGTGCCTGACTCACAAGCACAAGGTCCCGAGTTCGATCCCCTTGGTTCTACAATCTCAGGGCTGCAAGACGATCACAGCTGTGCATTTGAGACACATAGATCACGCTGTTCAGATACTGACTGCCACGAAGACAAGCAGGCTGGGTAAACTAGAGATTACCAGCAGAGGAAATGGGAGCACAGTGTGTAATAATATAACATATATCATCTGACGTGTCAGGTGTATTTTTCACCAGAAGCCAGAAATGTAGATTTTCATGTGAAGTTATATTAGAACCTAATCTGAAAAGTAAAACAATGAAACACTGCAGAAGCCAAACAAAACATGCCTGTGGAGTGTCAGTTTGTAACTGCAGGATGGGTAAAGGATTTGAGGAGGGAAGTTAAGAAGAACTGCTTAAAATACATTTTGCTATATAACAATGGGATTATTACAATGAGTCTAAAACATCTAGTGCTTACGTCAATGGTGAATAAACATCGTTTGGGATGTTATCATCTCTAGTTCCTACATTGACAGTATAATTACTCCCCCCCCTGGTTCCGAAACACCCTTGGGACTCAGCTGAGCTTTGATGTGCTTCCTGGAATAAGTGTGCACTGTATTGGAAACAACTTTGTCAGGACCTCCTAGGCCTCAAGTCCATTTATATGTATTTTTCATGATCACATCTGGATCCATATCAAATCCTGTGTCTTTTGCCTGAATCACTCAGTTTAAGCTGAAAATAAAAACAAAAATGATGAAAGTCTTGGACAGGTGTTCCCTTGAGTGAGAAGGGCCATCTCAAGCTGTTTACTCCCTTCCTCTCTGTTTTTAAACTCTCCTTTGCAGACAAAGAATGATCAACATCACCAGATGAGACTCTTGACTCTTGCTGAAAGCAGCGCAGAAAGGGGATTTAACAACTTTGAACTTTTCGTGTGATTTTTGCCTTGACACAGTTGTTATTAGAGTTCTGAGGAAGCAACAGCCCCTGTGAGAACACCAGGTTTCTACATGATTAATCTGCAGACCTTGATATTCTATCCAGGTGTAGGAATAAATAGCACGGCCCCAGGGCTCTATCCTGGGGCTTGGAAGGGCTTCAGTGAAATTCTATAGCAAAAGGCCTGGCCACTTTTCTGACTTTCTCTTTGTTCTACTAACTTTTTATCTTTGCAAAGCAAAGGGATTTCCTCAGGGGATTAGGCAGAGGAAACCACCTGAGGTAGGGATAGTGTTTCATTAGAATTAAGAGTTGCAAAAGTACCCTGAAGACATCTCAACCAGAAGTTCCTTTCCCCAGCTTTGGAGGGCTCCCTGTGTGTGTCTGGCACCCAGTACCACAAATCCCTGCCCCGCTGAGGTGTCTCAAACTCCTGTATTCTCCTTTTTCCTCAACACAGAGATATCTCGGCAAAGAGGAGTAGCTTAAGTAAGGCACAAGGGTGTCTCATTCCAAAGTGAAACTATTTTTTTTTTCAAAACATTTTACACATATTATTTTGTTAACACGATAATTGTTTTAAAATAATTTGAAACTCAATAGATGCCTCTCTCATTCTGCTTTGATTTGGTTTTTTGAATGGATGAAGGGATCAGAGCAGGAGACAGACAATTCATTTTGTCAGCCACAGATCTGTGATGCTACTGTACAAAGCTGGAGATGAGAGCAGAGCTTCCCGTTCACAGAGGGCTCCTGGGTTTCCAAGATGCTCAAAGTGCTGCTGTACAAATGTGTCCTGCCTGCAGTTTTTATTGTAAACCAGGCATCTGCTGAAGGATTTTAAGTGTAATATCAAGGATAAGAATTTGTGTCATAGCAGCTACACTCATGGCAGTTTCATATATCCATTTCTGGTTAACAGAAGACAAAAGTTTCTATGTAGCAACTGCTCTAAAAATTCCTGAAAGAATATACATCATATTTCTATTAGGTTTCTTTCTCAAATTTCTACATTTTGATTTGTGGGTTTGGTATTGGGGATCGAACTCGGGTCCTTGTACTTGCAAGGCAGGTGGCGGAACCACTGAGCTAAATCCCTGGCCCTGGCTATATATTTTTTCTAATCTTCAAAGATAACCCAAAAAATCAATTTCTAAGCTAACTGTGGTTCAACTTACTTTTGAAGTGAAACAATTTTTTTCTTTTCATTAATGATTAGCATTAACCTTTTCAAAGGACCAATATTTTTTCATATTTTCTATTTTAGACTTGTTATATTTTCCTCTTGCTTATTATGATCACTATATTTTTAGGGAGAAGCTTGCTTCATACTTTGATTGCTTTGGTGTATCCCATCTAATTTAACATATTCTATTTCTATTTCTACTTAAAACTTCTCTATTACAGGGCCAGGGATTTAGCTCAGTGGCACCGCAGCTGCCTCACAAGCACAAGGTCCTGAGTCAGATCCCCAGTACCACCAAAAACAGAAAAACAAAAAAACAATTCTCTATTACATTTTCAGATTCCTTCCTGGGTTAAATATTATTTACAGGAGTTTCCTTTGTGGCTTAAATATTATGCATCTTTTTCACATTTTCTGTTATAAAGCATTTTATTTTGCTATTTCTAATTCTGTTATTTGCTCTCTGGATGTAAGGCATACAGAATTTTGACTAAATCTATCTTGTGATCCAGAATATGGTCAATCTTTGGTTAAGATATCCTTGGACCAAGAAAGAGTGAATTAGCTTACACTGCCATGAAGTTGTCTGCACAAATATTAAGCCTAATTTTGTATAACTTAACATCATGTGTATCAGTTAATTTTATTTTTGAAATAGATATTTCCACTTACGTACTGCATTTCTGACAATTTTTTTCTATTCAATATCCTGCATTAGAAGTTTGGAATTTTTCAATGATCAAGTTATTTCTTCTATTGCCCTTACTGTAAAATCTACTTTATTATGAAAAGAATCTCAAATCAGTCTTTATTTTTAATAGGAACACGAATCTGATCTGACCTGAAAGCAATGTAACAGATGCACTTTACAACAGTGGTTGTGCATGTATCCTGCCCCCTCCCTCCGTTGACCTCTCCTCCCTCTCGGCAAACGGTTGACCTATTTTCCTAGTAGGCTGGGGCTGCAATTGTGTTACCTGGATAAGTCACAGTTAGGGCTTATAGAGGACAACCTGGCAATTACATGGAGTTCCTGGAGTCACTGTACATCCATAAATCCTCTGGTGCATGAAGTCTAAGACCTCGTGACTTGCTAACAAAGTCTAAGCCATCAGAGAAAATGAAGCATGTAGTGTATTTGGTATAATTTCACTTAAAAATCTGCTATAGAACTGTTTTTATTATTAAATTTGGTCATTGGTTAATCATGATTATTTGTCCATAAGTATTCGAGTCTCTCTTTTCTCTTAGCAGCTAAATATTTCTATCTAGAGACAGACGGCTTATCTTCCACTCCTCTTAGAGACAGAATTCATCCTGGGAATAAGAGTCCCCAAATGTGTTCCACGTTTCAATGAAATGTTAGATGAGGCTCTGAACTGTCTTGTTTTTAAAGAAAAGGCAGTAAGCAAATATTTGTTCTCCAAATGGTCAAAGGCCAGGAGGGCCTGAGTTCTAGGCAAGTCTTTTTCTCTGTGACGCTTGCTTTGCAGTCCAGTCCCCTCCGCCACTTTCCGTGTCTGCTTATCCTTTATTTGAGATAATACTGGCATCAGCCTTCTCCAGCTGAATTTCTCAGGTGTTGCTTAATGGCCAGAATTCGGCCAGAACTTTTAGGTTTTCTGTGTATGAAAAACTAATTTTTTTTTATACTGGGGATCGAACTTAGGACCTTGCACTTTCAAGGCAGGCATGGGTGCCACTGAGCTAAATCCCCAGCCCCAACTAATTTGTTTTTTATAATTATTTTTTGCATTATATTTAAAAAACTGTAACATTAATTTTGGACCAAATTTCACATTTTCTCTGTTATCATTTAATATTAGCTTCTATATCCCTCCTACACAGTTACAATTAAAATCTTTATTATTTGGAAATACAGTCCAGAGAAAATATTTTTATTTTTTAATCAATTAACTAATTTTTATTTTTTGTTTTTTTGAGAAAGGCTGGCCCTGAACTCGGGCTGGCTTCCAACTTGCAGCGATCCTCCTGCCTCAGTCTCCTGGGTGCTGCGAATACAGGCGTGCGCCACCACACCTGGTGAGAAAATATGATTAATAGCAATAATGGCTACCATTTATTAATCACTTACTCTGTAACAACAACTGTGCCGCTCATTTCACACCAACAGTCCACATGATTATTTTCACCTTTTATAGATACGGGCACTAAGCTTTGTGACTATCCGGGTCACGCTGCTAGAGAAAGCCCTCGGCAGAACTGGAGCCAAGTCCTTCTGGCTTCAACTAAGTGACATGTCAAACAGCAGGTCATAGCAAGGCCTATTCAGCCCCAAATGTCATTTTCTACACTTTTACCTTTACTATTTCTTCCAGTCCATTCATCTTAGTTTTGATTGCTTTTGGTTCTAAGTAAAGAGCAGTGTTTGAAAAACACTTTAATAAATTCAAAATGCTCCTTTATTCAAGACTTTGGCCAGCTCTTCCCACAAGCCAAGGTGCAAAGTGGGTGATTAAAAACGACAGTGCCTGCCTTTAGAGAAGGTCAAGTCAGAGTGGAAGAAGCAGACTGCAACCGCATTGCTAGCTATGTGCCAGCAGAGACATGCACAGCACGCTGTGGAAGCAGAACAGAAGTGTGCAATGATACTCAAGGGAACTTCTCCAAAGCAGGCATTTTCCAGGCGGAGCAGAGTTAGGTAGGCTCACCAGAGAGCACGCTCACTGTAAGTGATGAAAAGTTTAGCACAGGCAAGGGTAAGATGCAGTCATGGGCCAGGGGTGCAGAACACAAAAAGAGAGGCTCGTGGTGGGAAATAAACTTGGAAAGGTGCAGACTGGGGACGGATGGTGACGGTCTTAGAACAACACCAAAAGGCTCAGGTAGCTAAAGGGACAGATGAGCAATGCCAAGCAGTGCAGGGGTGAAGACATCGGGGAGTGGGGTATGTTTGCCCTGCAAAGAGACCCCCAACCACCCTTTGTGCCCCTTTCAGCTCTAGTTCATTGTGGCCAGGAAGAATGCAGGGCCAATATTTGGAGATCTGATGTGCCAAGACAACTCAGAGATCTACATTTTAGTACAAAATCTCGGACTTGTAAATATCAGTAGAAAACTCAAAAGTTAAATCCAATTTTTTTTTTTTTTGGTACTGGGGATCGAACTCGGGACCTTGCGCTTGCGAGGCAGGTGCTGGAACCACTGAGCTAAATCCCTGGCCCATAAGTAAAAATAAGTCTATAAGCAAAACAGCTCAGCAGCTGAATGTGGGTCCATCTCATAGGCAGGTGACTTGCTTTATCTCTGCAGGCAAGTAGCTCATGTTCATCATAAAATCTCAACTTCCTTAGTAAAAAAGCAGAGATACTATCATATAAATAATCATGTATAGTGAGAAAGGTAAAAGTAAAGCATATCAAAGTCGCCTTCTTTCTACCTTGTAGTTTTTAGGTACAGACCAGAAACAATGTTTACCAAATAAATATTCCCAAAGATTATTTTGCACATTTTACCAAAGCTCACTAACTGAAATTTCTAAATTACTCTTTTCTATACTATTTGAAAAAATTAGTCTTCGAGATTAAAAAAAAAATCTATTTGTAAATGAGATGCAAACTACCTTTAGCATGTGAAGATAACTTAGACTGAGTCAGCTCTAGCACCCCGAGATTCTCTGCAGACAACACAGAAGGAACCCCAACTCAGGGCAGAGGGTCAGGCCCAGGACAACCAAATTTAAGCTTAACCAATCTGAAACTGCCACCTAGCCTTTAACTCAGCCCTGCAAGGCTACTGTCCCACTTTAACTATCAGATATTTTCTGTCTTGCTTCCTCAAATACCTTATAAAAGCTTCCCTTTGTGCTCCCTGGTGAAGCCCAGAGGAGTAGCAGCTTGGCACTGCCTGATTCATAAATTGCTGTCTGCTCAAAGAAATAATAAATGTTGAAGGTGATGGAAATGTTAATTTCCCTGATGTGAACATTACACATTGTATACCTGTACTGAATTATCATACTGTACATCAGAAATATGTACAGGGCAGGCACCCTTGAAGAGGCTGTTTTGAGGGCATCTGGGGACAGAGTTCCAGGCAGAAGGAAATGGGGGGCCCCTATGGCAGGAGGGCAATGAGTGAGGGTGACCCCTGGGAGTGGAGAGACAGATCACGTACAGTTAAGATCTGAGCTTTTGCTCTGAGTGAGATGAGAGGCCTGGAGGGATTTAGCAGCAGAGCCACATGCTGGACTCAGGCTCTGCAGGCACAGCTCTGGCCTGCTGGGTCAGGCTGGCTGAGGGGAGACCAGTTAGGAGGCACAGGCAAGAGATGACGGTGGCTGGGGCCATGCTGGGCTGGAGGTGGTGACAAGAGGGGAGTCGGGAGCACGCCAGGTCTTCAGCTTGAGCAAATGAAAGGGAAGGCTGCCATGCTATTGAGATGAAGGAAACTAAGGAAAGAGCTGCTGGGGATGCTGGAGGTGGCCAGGGCCGGGGAGCAGCAGAAGTGACTCTGGCCATGGTTAAAGATGCCTATTTAAGACAGCAATCAGGCAGTTGGATGTTCAAGTGGGGCCAGGATCTGATGAAGACCAAGGACACTGCTCAAGTGTAAAAAAAGGAAAATTATAAAATGATCCTCTTGAAGAAGTTTCAAGAGCTTTTCACTTATATCATCATTTTATATCACTTATAAAGTTCTGTGATGACTGTAAAAGTATGTGGCAACATCATGTTGTTAAGAAGTGGCCAAAGCTAGATCACTGGTTCCTAAAATGTAGGCCTCAGGCCGAAAGCATCAACATCACCTACAAGCTTATGAGAAATGTGAATCATGGGCCCCATCCTGCCTGGTGAGTCATAAACTCTGGAGATAAGGCCCAGAGGAGGTATGGGCAAACCATCCAGGAGATTGTTAAGTACACTGAAGACTGAGTGAGCCAGAGGAGAAGCAGTGTAGTGTTTCCAGGTTTTAAACACTTAAAAGAAAGGGAATTACTTTTGTTTTTAAAAGAAAAATCTCTTTATTGTTTGAAATATAAAAAAGAGTAAACAAAAGTTGGCATGACATTCTTTCTCAATGAAGTTTTGCAAGCTCTTGAAAATGTCTAGAAAATCACATTTAATATGATACAAAATGTATTTACAACATACAGTGATGATTAAAAAAAATTTCATCTCATAGGTACAACTAAAATTGCTTTGAGAAAAATTTCTAAATACAGATTCCCACATAAAAAATATTTTAATTTTCCTTGTTTTCTAAAATATAGCATTTTTCCATGTTAACAATAGAGATTATAGATGTGGTCTAGCTTCTCTCACCTTTGTTCTTGATACAGGTAAATGGAAAAGCAAGCAACAATTAACTTGCCTGCTTTTTAAGCTTTAATCTCAGTTTTGTTTAAGATAAAATAAAAGTCAATTTGCAACCAAGATCTTTAAAATGCCTGACTCATTTTCATTTAGTTTCAAATCATACTTCATTAAAAAGATAGACGATGACACAAATATATTTGGGTTTTTGTTTTTAAGGCATTTATTATGCAGCTGCCAAAATCACACATGCAGCAACATTTCTGAAGTGTGTGTATACACATGTGTGTATATTTTTAAATATAGTTGTTGTACTATTCTGGCTTTTTAGCATGTTGAAATCACACTAACATAATCTTTGTGGGCTGGGACCACAGGTTCAGTATGACCTAAATCATTCTGTGCACTCCTCTGTGACAGCAAAGCTAGACGGGCTACATGTGCTTCTAACTCTTCATTTTCCTTCTTGTTGGCCGCTGGAGAAAAAAATGCATACATAAACTACATGAAAGCCCACTGCCCTATATTGTGTATGTGCTTGTTGCTAATTAAAATACGTGTATTTATGCTATGGAAATCCTGTGGCCTAGAAATTCTTATTAGATTAACTTTTCAAAGCATTAGTAAGAGGATACTATTTTTTTTCTTTGAGCTGAAAGAAATAGATCAATAACTCATTCTCTACATTTAGGATGCTGTTTTAGAAGCAAGTGAGTTATTTTACTCCAAGAGTGTGCTCACTAAAGAAATACATTAATTAAGAAATTGCCTGAGTGTGGTACTTCTGAAATGATTGAACAATGAAATACAGAGATTTGGTTACTTTCCTGGCAGCGTTTGGACTATAAATGAAAACTGACATTTAAAATAATATGGGGGGAAATGCAGAGTCACTCAAATGCTTATCAGTTTATTACTGCAGTCATAACTGGGGATTTAAAGTACTCACTGACATTGATCCCTGTGTGGAAATTGTCCTTTATGGCTTTCTGGCCTTTTGTTCTGCCGCTCGCCCTCAGAGGAAACGTGCATGGTGTTTGTGTTACCTTCCTGAGGCCATGTCCTGTGTTCGCTTACTATACCTCCGCTCACACCTTCCCATTCAACTTTTCTGTTGGACGGCACCGAAAAGCTTTTGCTGATTTTCAAGGCAGTCTTTCAGCTTATCCTCTGTCAAAGTCAGTCGCTGCTCCAAAATTGAAACCGTCTGCAAAAAGGAGGACAAAATAATACCTGGTCACCTGGTGGTGAGGACAACAGTGCTGCTCTCCGCACAGGGGACCCTTTTAGAACTGGGCCATCAACCTTCTGCCGAAAAGTTGGCTCAAAAGTGAGCCCCCAAACTTGCTTTTTTTGCTGGGCTCTACCTCAGGACAAAGCACTATCGAGCACTTTGAGGAAAAGAAAAAATCTGATGCATAAGAGGAAAAAGAAGTAAGAGATCAGGCCTCTGCAGATGACTCTTAGGCCTGATCTCTGAAGCCCTCGGGCCAGGGGAGAGGCCACACACAGCTTTCTGAGCAGAGCCACAGATTAGACGGTGATGTGTGGAGTGGCAGTGGGAGGAAAATTCTTCAGGCCTGGCCCAGGTGCTGCTGAAATGCCATCGCTGGTCATTCTGTCACAATCCAGTCCACGGAGAGCAAGACCTAAAGCACCTCAGTCAGATGGAGAACTGATTGCCATTATTCCCCTCACCCAGAAGGTGGTAACAGTAGCTTACAGGGCTTTTGGGAGGACTGACCCAAGTAATTAATGTGCAAGGCTTAAGATGGCGCTGGGCACGCAGGACTCAATGGATGTAGGCTGTTCTAACTCTGCTCGTAAGTGATTACATAGACTCATTTAGAACATGTACATATATATGTATGGCAAATTTGGGAAATCTAATTTTTTGTGATACTGACTGTATTGCTTTTGGTCTTTTATGTCTTTTATTTCTTAAAAATCTTATTATAAAGAAAAGCACACATTATTCAGGAAGTCACACAAAATACACGTGTCATTTACTGAATTCTCATAAGAAAAACACATATAACTATCACCCAATGGCAACTTTGCATCGCTGTGCCAAAACATCTGAAAAAAATCAGCTGAAAGGAAAGATCAATTTTGGCTCATGGTCACAGAGGAGTCAACCCACAGTCAGCTGACTCAACTGCTTCTAGGCCTGAAAGACCTAGAAGACATCCGGGCAGAAGCAGTGGTGGAGGAAAGCTGCTCCCTTGCAGCAGCCAAGGTGAGCAGGCTGGAGAGAGGAAGGGGCCAGCGACCAGATATATTCCCCCAGGTCGCACCCCCATGATTCACTCCTCTCAACCGGATCCATCTCCTGCTTCCATCCCCTCCCAGTAATGCCATCAAACTGGGATCTCATCCATCAGCAGGAGAATCCACTAATGAAATCAGAACCTCAGGATCTAGTTGTGCCAGGCTACCAGCTACCAATCAAGACTTCGACACAACGAGCTTTTGGGGAGACATTTTAAATAACAAATAACCATAACCTTGCCAGCTATCCCAGAGCACTTTCCATGTGTCTGCTACAATCACCTGCCCTGGGTCACCTCCACAATGGCCTCTCTCCTGACTATAACCACTTTCTAGTATTTTCCTATGGTTTTCTCACATGTACATCCCTAAATACTACAATTTCTCTTCACCATCTTCAAGACCTGATATGTTTTTTAATCTGAAGGTACCTAACCTTTCCCTTCTTTCTCTATTTTTCTTTCATCATCTCTCTTTCTTCTCTCTCTCTCTCTCCCTTCTCCCCCCCCCTTCCCCTCTACCCTCTTGTTTGTTTGTTTGTTTGTTGTGCTGGATTGAAACCAGAGCCTTGTGCATGCTATGCAGGCTCTGTACCACTGAGCTACACTTCCAGCCTTCCCTTTCTTTGTCTTGACTGTTTCTCTGTTGAAGACTCCATCCATCTGCCCTATAGAGGTTCTACTGGTCTGGATTTTGGGGATTGCACACTAATGGTGGAATCCAGTCTACTTTTCCATTCTCTGTACATTTTGTAAACTGGCAGCTGGGCCCAAAGGCTTGGTCAGATTACATCCCTTGCTATGACTATAGGTCAGTGACAGTGAACCTTTTAGAGCTTTCAATGATACGAACAGCCTGCTGTGGCATGTGTGCCATAGCTTTGTCACCACTGCTATAGCTGGGGGTCTAATTTTTCATTAGAGGGCACATTAATAATGTTTGATCATTTTCCTTTTAATATGTCAACAATTCAGTGCCTGGGTCTATTAATTCGTTAGGAATGAAAATGATATGATTCTATCACTAAAAATTTATTAATTGGGAGAACTGGTAAATAAGACACAGTTCCTTCACCTATTCCTTGGTTACCAGTGGCAGAGTTCACATAGGAAAGGCCAGATAAATGCTTCATTATATTAGCCAACAAGTTTCAAGGCAATGAAATGATTTCCCGTCTATATTCTGAAGGTAACTAGTTTACAGCTAGCAGTTTACCATTATTTGAAAGCTTTTACTTTCATATTGCATAGGCTATATCATGGCTAATTAAAAGCAATAGTGACGTGGGTAATGTTTGCTACCATATCTTGCGTGCCCACGATGTGCTAAGCAGTTTGCCAGGTACCTCATATATATTACTCCAGTTCTACACACTAAAGCTGATGATACATATACTGTCAACATTGTTGACTCTGGTTAACTCCACTTATCTATCATCTAAAATACAATTTCATTTTAATTTATTTCTCCTTACAATTTAGTACCGATAGTAATAAATACCCTGCAATTTACATGATGTTAAGTCATTTGTAATTAAAATGAATCAGAACATATTTATGTTACTTGCTAGTTGCCCACAGATTCACTGCTCCTTTTTGGCAAGTGTGCTGGGCCTGCTCTAATCTCCTTAGTATGCAAAAGGAATCCAGCTCTTCAAAATTAAAAATAAAAAGTCATAGAGAAATTTAATAAAGCTTAAAATGATTCATTTAACCTTGGATCAGGTAAAAGGGAGAAATGGGTCATGAAACTGAAGGAGAAGGGAATGGAAAGTTCATTTGGGAGATATCCTAATGTGGACTGACACTGATAGGCGACAGGAGATAAAGATGTCAGGGTGATGTGGGAATAAGCCAACTGAAACTAAACTGGGCATGAAGTTAAGAGAGTAGCGGCCTCTAAATGAAAGAAAT
The DNA here is from genome assembly GCF_000247695.1 of Heterocephalus glaber. The sequence continues at coordinate 17,292,540 of NW_004624750.1, read as the reverse complement.
GTCTGATAAATACAGACAAAATCACCTCTAGCACAAAATGCAAAGTGAAAATGGGTGAGTTTTTAATACAATTTTCATTGAGCAAATCACACAATGACTCCAAATTCTCACATGGCTGTTTCCTATAGCCTGTCAGACTCCAAAGCCACAGACGTATCTCTTAACTTCAAAAGTTCTGAGATGGTATCTATAGGACAAAAATATTCATTTAATGAGTGGTTCTCAACATTGGATGTAAAACAGAATCACACAGTGGGATTCAATGACTGACACCAGGGTCTTATCCCAGATGGATGGAAATGGGCCCTCTGAGGTGAGAGACCTGGGCACATAAACGCTTTTCAGCAGCCCTGCTAATACAATGCAGAGCCAGGGATGAGACTGAGGCAGGTGATTTCTACGTAGGAGCTATTTCAACTGGAAATACTTACTCTGGACGAGTAACTGCCATCTCTCTACTTTATACTTTAGCCTCTTTCTGTGTATCTTGCAACAATGTCTGCTCTGCCAAATGTCCAAAGAAAATCAACAGAAGACTTCTCCAAAGGACAGGGACAGCAGAGCTGGAGGAGAAAGCTGCTTTGTATCCATTTCGACATACAGCTTTCCTTATAGTACATCTGTATCTCTGACCAAGAGTTGGAAGCTTTTGATACATTATTAAGATGTACTGTATTCCTTCTTTGCAAAGGTAAATTGGCGTCAAAGAACTAGTTATGATTCTAAAATCAGAATGCAAAACCATCACCTCTGGAAGAAACTGTATCAATATAAGAAGCTCTGGAATGAGAGGAATTATATACTGGACCATCAGAATCTTTTAGAAATACTGAAAAACCATGAATGTTGCCAGTATTTCACACTAACCTGAAATGTTTACTTCTAATACATTTTCCTTATGGCTCTAAATATTTCTTCAGGAGTAGCCTAATCTGAACATACTACATCACAGATTCTAATGGGAAAATATTACTGCCTGGAACCAAATACTATATTGAGAGCATGAAGTTCCACTACTGTTCTTCATGGCCCACACTGCTATTCTGGCCCCCGGGGCCAGAGGCAGAACCGTGTATGTGCGCATGTGTGAGCATGCAAGTGGTCTCTGACCCTCTCCACAAGATCTAGCCTCAAGCAGCTCAGCCCGGCATGACTTGTTATATGACTGCCAGCTGGTGAAGCAAAACTTCTCCCTGACCCATTCGTTTTGCAACCTCCTATAACCAGGACTGTTTTGTCTATCTTATCCTGATGCAAAGCACGCCAGCCCACCTGTGTCAAAACATGGAGCTGTTCCATAATATGCTCCAAAGCGTCGGTCACGGCCAGTGGAACGCTTCTTTGACTCTCAGAGGGCAGGTCACTCATGTCTTCTGCTTTCTTTTTCACAGTTGTTGGTGAGCATTCTGGTGACATTAAGGAAGGGTTTGAGAAGTATCCACAGATCTCTTCACCCTTGTCTGGCAGAGTTCTAACAGTGGTTTCTGTTCTCTTTAATGTCATAGAAAAGATAAGAAGACTCATGTTTTCCAAACTTCAAAATGATACATATGTACAAGTTTTAAATATTTCACCTCTAAAAATTCCAGACTTGCACTGATTTATTCTGAACTACAATAAATCATGGAAATTGAAAATATAATAAGGAAACAAAGCTAATAGTGAACAGAGAAAATCCACAATTTTCCTTTTCATTGAAATATACTTTGCATGCATCTGTCTCAGGGATCAGGAGTTCTACCTTTGAAGAGATTGTCAGTTGCAGTTTAATTCTTTTTTTTTTTTTAGTACTGGAGACCGAACTCGGGACCTTGCGCTTGCAAGGCAGCTGGAACCACTGAACTAAATCCCCAGCCCTGCACTTTAATTCTTAATTTAAAAACAAACACTCACATCCATTAAGATAACTATTATCCAAAAAGCGGAAAATAACAAGTTTTGGTGAAAATGTGGCAAAACTGAAACTCTCAAGGCACTGTTGGTATAAGTGTAAAAAGGGCTACAAGTGATGTGGAAAACAGCTTGGAAGTTCCTAAAAAAAATTAATCCTAGGGCCAGGGATTTAGCTCAGTGGTTTCAATGCCTGCCTTGCAAGCACAAGCTCCCGAGTTCAATCCCCAGAACCAAAAAAAAAAAAAAAGAAAATAAAAAATCATAGATTTACAGTCTGATCTAGCAATTCCACTCCTAAGTATATATCCAAAAGAAATGAAAGCAAAGGATGAAACAAATATTTGTACGCCAATATTCAAAACAGCCTTAACTCACAATAGCCCAGAAAAAAAACCCCCAAGTATCCATCAACAGATAAATGTATTAACAAAATGTGCAAAAACATAATGAAATATTATTCAGCAACAAAAAGAATGAAATTATGGTACATATCACAGCATGGATAAACCTTGAAAACACTATGCTAAGTGAAATAAGTCAGACACAAAAGAACAGCACTGCATGGTTTCATGTACATGAGGTACCTGGAATAGGTAAATTCATAGAGGTGGCAACTGGGGCAGAAGTTTCTAGGGGCTGCAGGAAGGGGAGGAAGATAAGAGGATGATTATTGCTTAATGGGTACAAAGTTTCTGTTTGGGATAATAATAAGGCTGGAAACAGTGAGGATGGCTATACAACACTGTCAAAGTATTCCATATGCTGAAACTTTGGGCACTGTTTTCCTCAATCCTCTTTGCCATTTTTTAGGAGGATGAAAACTTTCAAATTTCCTTCTGTGTAGCCTTAGTAATTCACCATTTGTTTAAATGTAATGAAAACAAACTCAGAGTCTACTATTATTCTTCTTAGGAACTGAGAACTGAACCTAGAGCCTTGTGCATTCTAGGCATGTGCTCTACCACTGAGCTACACCCCTAGCCCCAAACCACAGCTTTGTGCTCTCCTTCCACTAAGTGCACCTGCTCTTGGTCTCTGTTTGCTGTGCCGGCCGCTGTTCTAAGGGCCAGGACACAGTGTGGACACTGCCCTCCCAGCGCTCACACTCTATAGCCTTCAGCTGTTTGGGAACTTAACCTACTTTTCTCCTTCAGAGATTTATGAACTTCTATATTTTGTCATAATTTTGTTTTCTTATTTAGCCAATTATATTTATCCTGGAAAGCCATCCTGGTCTTTGAGGAGCTAAGCACTGTACCCCTGAATCTCCCACCTCTGTCGGGGCATTAAGCTAAGATACCTGAAGGAGAATGCCCTGTTAGGGGATGAAGCACCCATCAAATTCCACACCCTCAAAACAACCCATTACTATCACTTGGAATTACTCAACTCCACCTAACAAAGAAAAGCCAAAATTACACTGAAAATGCCCAGAAGAAAGCCTCCTGGCAATCACCGGTGAAAGAGCGAGTTGCTATGAATGGTATTTGACACTGCTCATTAGTCATACTCTGAAGCCTCCGTAGTCTACCTCCTGCGGGAATGGGGATAACAACATGCAGCCTCGTCTGCAAGGTTCCCAGCTCTGAACTGGTGACGAGGGCTGCAACGGGAGCAGTGCAAAGGTGAGCGCAGAGACACCAAGGCCTCGCCGGGAATACCTGTCTCAGGTCCGTGTGCATTTCAGACCACAGGCAACCACCTCGCTCACGGAAGCCAACACGTGGGTGCTCACAAGCCTCCATCCTCACCCCTGGTGAACAGTCCCTGCTCCAAGGACAAGCTCTTCTTTTCTCATTGCTCCTGCCCTGCCACAGTGACCTTTTATGCTATGCTACCACAGACAGCTGAGTCCATCTCAGCCTCCGTATCTCACTTCACTGTTATATGTTCAGTGCCATGCTTCTGAGGTAGGGCCTACAGGAACACAGCACACTGGTGCTTCTTCTGTAACCGGTTAGAGCCTGCATCTATGCATCTGCTGCTCGTCTACCGCCTGTCTTCTCCAGCAGACCCTACCATGTCTGCTCTTCTTGCCACTCCACCCCCGAAGCTAGCATCACGTCTGCTATTTGGCAGGACCTTGAACATCTTTGAAAATGTCAACTGCTTACATGCAAATTTCACTACTATTCTCCCAGATGGAAACCAAATTCTCTATCAGTTGGTTTTGTTTTAGGTACATAGCATTGGGTGGCTGAGGCAGGAGGAACTGCCAGTTCCAGGCCAGCCTGGACAACTTAGTCAGACCCTGTCTCAAAATAAAAAAGGGATGGGGATATACATCAGTGTTCCCTGGGATCAATCCCCAGTATCACACACACATACACACAGGCACACACACTCCACAACATACTTAAGTATGTACATACATGGCCACAATATTAGTATCATACTGTAATAATTTCCATTTGTTCATAGGAAAAGGTCCTAATTTAGATAACAAACCAATAATTGAACTCTGAAGGTTTGCAGTCAGGATGGCTGGTGAAGAAAGGACAATAAGAAAATGGGGGGAAAAAAAGAAGAAAGAAAACGGGGGAGGAGGAGAAGATTTAAGGCAATCTAAGAAATAAAAGAGCTCCGATATAGATAGCCTTCATAATCATTTCCTTGTTTGGGAGCAGAAAACAAACACATTACACTTGACATAAGGAGATGAATAAAAAAGTGGAATAGAATGTGTTGAGGGAAAAAAGGTCCAGATTGTCATCCTGCAACATCTATCTGCTTTTCTGTCTCTCCAAAGTGTTGGCATCTGCGCATTAGCAGATTCTTTCCCACCAACCAACCCTGCCTTTGCATCTTGTCTGTACCAGGGAAGAATGAGAGAGACAGCTTAGGAAGTTTCAATGTGTCAATTTTTTTTTTCCCCCAGTACCTGGAATTGAACTCAAGACCTTGCACTTGCCAGGGAGGTGCAGTGCCACTGAGCTAAATCCCCGGCCCTCAATGTGTTTATCCTTGAAATTAAACACAAACTAATGTTTAAGAGTCTCAGCTAACAAAAGTCCAGCAAACGAGTCTACGTTACCTGCTGCTAGATTCACTCTTTTAGTAAATACTTCCTGCACAATGACATAGTACTAAACATTTACCATTGATAAATGTGAGTACAGTGTGATGCCTGCTTTCAAGGATTCTTTGTTGTGGGGACTGAACTATGACAGGGCAGGGACTAGATCCACCACAGAGCCTGAGACAGGTCTGGCATTGCTGAGTAAGGAAGGAACACAAGCAGACAAAAGACTGTTGGACTGCAAGAAGAACAAGTGCTTCAGTAGTTCATAAAAGCAAGAACTCATACCCTGTCCCCCTTTCTTATCTCACTTCTATTGCACATGCTTGAAGAACAGAGTGAATGGTAAACACTCTGGATTTGTTCAGCAAGCGAGTGCTTCATGTGGTAAGCATCAGTGCTACAGCAAGGGCACATAAGATACGGCACCTTCTTCCATGAAGCTTAAAATTCTCCAGGGAACCACTCTGCCCAAAGCATGCTAGGGTGATCACCACCCTACGTTCTCCTTTGGACGAACCCATGATCATCATCTCAAATACAGGAAATGCAGCTTCGTCAAGGGCACAGAGTAAATCTGAATAGCTCAGAAATCCTTAGCTTCACAGGTTAAAAGCCTCACTTTCCATCCAAACAAATAAAATAGAGCAAAAATACAGGTTTGACTGACATCAGTCCAACAAAGTACTCTGAAAGTCACATGCTGCAGATAAATTATGCTTATCTAGTTCTTTAAATATCATGATTGATTTTAATCCATAAACCCTCATTTGTCACAATTTTTAAAAAATATGTTTCAATGAGTACATAGCAATTATACATATATATGGGGAACAGGGTGACATTTCAATACAGGCATAGAATGTGTAATTATCAGATCACAGCAATAGATGTATCTATCTTGTGAAGCAAGAATGAATTCTTTTCATTCATTGAAAGTTTTGGTAGTGTCAAACACATTTCTATTAGGAAATTAACTGGTCAATAATACAATCAAGATTCATACATCTATAGCCATAGCAATCCTAAGCAACAAGAGCAAACCAGAAGGTACTACAACCCTGGATTTCAAGTATAAAGCCACAGTGATTAAAAAAAAAAAAAAGCAGCATGGCACTGACACAGAAACACACACATCGATCAAGGGAATAAGAACTGAGGATGCAGAAATAACCCCAGGCACCTTTAGCAATCAGATCTTTGACAAAGGGACCAAAAACATACTGGAGAAAAGGCAGTCTTTAACAAATGGTGCTGAGAAAACTAGTCATCGAATACAGAAGAATTAATCTAGATACATACCTCTCACCCTGTACTAAAATCAAATCAAAATCCACCAGCATCTAGATATAAAGACATAATGAGTATGCTGGAAGATAAAATAAGTAACACTCTTGAAGACACAGGTATAGGAAGAACATTCTGAAAAGAACCCCAGTCACACAGGAAATAATACCTGGTTATTGGTTATTGTTAAATAACCAAATGGGACCATATCAAATTAAAAAGCTTCTGCAGGGCTGGGGACTTAGCTCAGTGGTTCTGCTGCCTGTCTCGCAAGCTCAAGGTCCTGAGTTTGATCCCCGCTACCAAAAAAAAAAGCAAAAAAAGCCTTCTGCAAAGCAAAGGAAGCAACCAACACGGTGAAGAGACAACTTGCAGAATGGGAACATTTTTTTTGCCAGCTACTCCTTGGCAGAGAACTAACATCTAGAATATATAAAGAAGTCAAAAAAAGTTAGGCTCCCCCAATAATAAAAGATCAAATAAAAAATGGGCAGTTGAAATGAATACTTACCAAAGAAGAAGTAAAAATGGCTAATAAGTACATGAAAAAATGTTTGGCATCCTTGGCCACTGGAGAAATGCAAATTAAAACAACATGGAGATTCCACCTTACTCCTGAAAGAATGCCTATCATAGAGAACTCAAAAAACAACAAATGATATCTACCAAGGTTGTAAAGAGAAAGGAACACTTCTATGTTGGTAGAAATATAAACTATTACAACCATTATGGAAATCAGTATGAAGTTTCCTCAAAAAACTAAAAATACAAATTCTATTTGACTCACCTCTACTTCTTCTGGATATCTTCGAATTATAGATATCATATTATAGTGCTACATTCAAACCCATACTTATAGCAGCACAACTCACCATAGCTAAATCTTGGAAGTGGTCTATATGTACATCAATGGATGAATGGGTAAAGAAAATGTGGCATGTATACACAATGGAGTTACTACTCAGACATAAAGGATAAAATTTGAGTCATTTGTAGGAAAATGAATGTACCTTGAGACCATAATACTAAGTGAAAAACATCAGACAGAGCAGATTAAACATCACATAGTTTCTCTTACAATAGTCACCCCCCCCCCCATAAATACAGATACAATGTAGGAGATGGGTGGAGGGGCAGGGAGAGGGAAGTAAAAACGATAAGAGTGACATTTTTTTTGTACTACTTCCCCAGTACGAATGTACTTATTATGGATCTTGAGCAAATATATACTAATAAAAAATTATTAGAAAGAAAAGATTCACACATCTAAAACTATTATGATCTATATAATTAACATGGGAGCATTCAAGATACTGTGGTGATCCATGAAAGCTCATACACTATATTTATCCCTTTTCCTCCTCTCCTCTTCCTACCCTTCTCAATGACCCACTGCCAGGCTGGCAAGTAGAAGTTCATTCCTGGTATTACTTCACTCCTGCAGGACTGTGTGCCAGCAACAGAGTTCTTATCATTCCTCATTATGCACACAGTATATTTGTGTTCCCTAGTGCATTATGACGCCCTTGGAGCGTCAACTTTTTTCCTCGGGTGCCTACATAGTGTAGGAGACACACAAAAAATATTAGTAATCTGACAGTATCTGGACAGCAGCATAAACCCAAGGTTAAGCTGATGCCATTGTTTCCTGAAAATCACTATCCCGAATGCCTTCTCAGAGGCTTCATGATCATTTCTTGATTTTTAGCCACTAAAAGCATATCTGATGGCTTCCAGTGGGATGGCATGGAGATTTTTCTGACAAATGTGAATGTAAAAAGCATTTCACTTGTAAAGATAATGAGTGGCTTGAACTTCAGATATATCTCTGATAAACTCGTTAGAGTAAGTCAGTTTTTATTTACAACTAACATCTCTAGTTTTGATTTAATTTGTAAGTGGAGAATAAAACAGATAAAAGGCAGGAAAATATCCAAAAGTGATTTTGACCATTATTGAATATTCTAAAATAGACTTGGGATGCTCATTTTTCAGAGACAGTGTGAGAAAAATACAAATATCAGACCAGGAAATTCAACTGAATGCCCTTTTGTTCCTTCTACCCCTGACATTCTCAGATATTCATTCTCTCTCTCTCTCTCTCATATCAAAAGTCTTTTGTTACTTTTCAAAGGAAGAATCTATCATTTATTTTCAATGACAGTATTTAGAATAGGGTCTAGAAACCTCAATAATCTCTATATGGTTTCTAAGATAATGAAGACCATAGTATGTTTTTGTTTTTTTGGGTTTTTTGGTACTGGGGATCGAACTCAGGTCCTTGCACTTGCGCAGCAGGCAGTGAAACCATTGAGCTAAATCCCCAGTCCCAAGACCACAGTATATGTTCAAACAAAAAATTTTTATTTAGTACTTATGCCAGGCAAAATTCTAGGTGTCAGATATGAGAGTATATTACTTTCTTAATTTTGCTATAACAAATTGTCACAGAATTAATGATTTAAAACAATGCAAACTTATTATCTTACAAGGGTAAGTCAGAAGTCCAAAGTAAGTTTTATAGGGCTAAGATCAAAGCAGTGGTAGAGCTGCACTACTTGTTCAGGGTCTAGGATAAATCCTTTCCTTCTGCCCCTTAGGACTGTCCACATCTTTTGGCCCATGGCTGCTTCAGCCCTACCTCTGCTTCCACGGTGCTATTTCTTCTCTAATTTTCATGCCGCCCTCTTTCCCTTACAAGGACCCTTGTCATTACAAGAAGCCCACTCAGATAAGCCAGGATAATCTCTCCATCTCAACATCTTTGACTCAATCACATGTACCGAGCTTCTTTTGCCATGTAAGGAAACATATTCACAAACTCTAGAATGAGGACATGAACATCTTTGAGGGATCACTCACTGTTCATCCTACTTCAAGGAGTTAATAATCAAGAAAGCCTACTCAGGGTTTATTCCAGTATGCAAAGAAGAAAAAAAAAAAATATATATATATAATGTAATACCGGATAGGATATGGGTTGTGAAGGAATAAAGCCAGGGAAGGTGCTAAGCTGCACTATAACTACGCTCACTCATGATATAATTTTTAATGGAGAAAGGACAGAGAATAAACATTGGACATTTACTCTTAAGTTTGAGGGGCCTATTAGATTTCCAAAGGAGGAAAGTCACTAATGTAATTGCAAGTATACGATTCTAGGTTTCTGTGGAGGGGTTGGGGATACAGGAATAAATTTGGGAGATACTGGCATAAAGATCTTTGTTATATATCTTTTCGATACTTTCACTTTCAATTCTATTATCCTTTTACACTCAAATGTTCTGCATCTTTTTGTTTGAAAGCTTATAAAAGGTAACTTAACTATCTTTTGCTTTCCACTACACTTGAGGACACATCTGTCAATCCAGCATAACTTGAGAGGGAGTCCATCTTCATTCTACAGGTTTAAAAATCTTCTCTTTGTAGTCAGTATTATGCAGTTTAATTGTGAAATACTGCTATCTTTTTAAAAAATTTCACTTACTATCATTATTAGTTGTTCTTGGTTCTTTCTCAAATTAGCCTTTTAGAAGTTTCTCCTGTTTTTGCTTATATTCTTAATTCTTTTTTCTTTAAACATTTAAAAAGTATCAGAAATTCAGCTGAGTTGTCAAAGAGAGGGCTGAGCTATCAGGCAGAGTGGCCAATTAAAGATCGGCCTAAAACGGAAGAGTTAAGCCTTCATCATTGTCTGGGGTGACAGAACCAAGTCTAAAATTGGAGGAAGTTTCCATTCTCTGTTTATTTCCCCCAAGGGATGCATATAGGCAACAGCTTGAGGAACCCTGGAACAAAAGGCCTTGCCTTAGTCATTTTCTCCTCACTGAGACACAAGACCTGAAGCCCGCAACTTAAAAGAGGACAGGTTTATTTTGGTTCATTTTTCAGTCCACAGTTAGCTGTCTCTGTGGCAGGAAAGGCATGGTGGAAGGGTCTGACAGAGGAAAGCTGCTCACCTCATGGTGTCCAGGAAGCAAAGGTAGAGGCAAGGAGCCAGGGAGGGAGATACGGGTCTGTGATTGCTCAAGGAGGAGCCAAATAAGAGGGAGCTGCAAAGACTCGAGAGGGCGGGAGGGGGAGTTGAAAAGATGGGCGGTGGGCCTCGGGGGTCCAGGGCTGTAGCCCAGAAGCCAAGTGAGGAAAGTTTCCAGGAGGAAGGAGGGACCGGGTGCTGCAGAGAGCCTCTATGGGAGTCTCAGTAACCATGACACCTGGAGGGCGAGACAGAAGCTTGATGCCCGTGAGTTCTGAAGAACAGAAGGCGAAGAAGTGATGTGAGTGAATCTAAGCTACTCTGGCAAGAAGACTTTTGCAATAAAAGAGAGAAGAATACTAAGCAGCTGGATAGGGATGAAGAGTCAAAAAAAGGTTTTGTTTTTAAAGACAGGAAATACATCACAAATATGAGCTGATGGAAAATACCAAGCAGAGAGAGCGCACTCATAACCCAAGAGTGACGGCATAACTGCTTGCTATATGGGCTAGGCAGGGAGTGGCTGAGCAACTCAGAGCTCTGTAGAAATAAACTGGAAACTAGTCAGCATGGCTGTCTAGTCAAATTCAGGTTCTTTAAAAATTTTTTAGCAGTTTTTAATGAATGTTGTATATAAGATCCATTTATTCCTGCATTTTCTCAATTCCTTCTTTCTTATATTTGCCCTTTTTCTTTTCTACTAGGTGAGATTTGGCTTTCTGTTCAGCATCTTTTTTTGTGTGGTCTCTGTATCATTTTAGCCTGGCTATGACCACCTTGCCGGGGTGAGTTCCCACACGGACACTTGTGCCATCTACCTTTTCCTGTAGTACCCATTTGGTGTGGATTCCATACTTCTTCCTGGAAACCTGCATTACTTTGCCAATCTGCTGCTTCATAGTATCCTCACACAACCTGAGTCTCATCATCCTCTCGAATGGGTACAGATCAAATGGAAAGAGGGGAGGTACAATTTTCCTGCGAATGTGGGAAGGTGCATTGAGATGCCTTTTATGGCTCTTGCTTTTTGGTCTGAAGTCACTAAAGGATTGAACATCATTTGGCCACCGCAGTTTCTAATTTCAGCTCCTTGGGTGTAGGTGTAGCGTAGACAAACCAACAGACTTAACATAGGCTGGGTTTTTTCTGGGTGAGGACAATAGGGGATAAAAGGGACAAGATTGTGGCTGTAATGTTGGACCATACAATCTAAGTTCAGTCAAAGAGACAGGCAGCACGGACACACGGAATGGGCAGTGAGGAGGAAGATGCTTGATGGATGGGAGGCCTCTTCTGAGGCTGATGAATCATCCAAGTGGGAGGACTCGAGGAAGTGGTGGCCGAAGAGTAGGAGGCTTTAAGCTGAGTTTACTATCAGCACAAAGGATTCAGATGGTCACCGAGTTCATCTGGGAATCCTGCCAAAGAGGATGTTTGATTTTTCAAAAGTGACTGAATGTTGCTCTATGTTGATTCTTTTCCTACGGTCAAGAGTCAGTGTTGTCAGGAATAGATGGACTAACCAGGGAAACAGAAGAAAGAGCTACAGCATTCCCAGATGGGGTTGTCACAGGACCACTGCATAGAATTAATTCATTCTCCATTTCTGAAAGTTTTAGAAATGTAGGGTGTTGATTCTAAAGGAGATAATCACATCACTTCTTTTATACATGCACAGTGTATCACGTATTTCTGAAAGAACATACTCATCTGATGAAGTCTGACTGATTCCAGAATAAAACCAGAGAATGTCATGTGAAATTTTTGTCTTCAAAACTAAATTTACAGAGCTGAAAAAAGTCTTGTTTGTCCCTCATGAGCCATCAATTTTTCTCAAAAACAAATTTAAAAATGCCTTCAAGCTTTGCACATAAGGTTTTATAAAGAGTTTGATTCTTCTTCTTCCAATCATATTTACAAATTTAAAATTCCTTTCCTTTTTAAAAAAATTTTGTCTTTTTGAGACCGAGTCTCACTTTGTGGCCTGAGTTGGCCTTGAACTCACTAGGTACTCCAGGCTGGTGTCAAACTCACAGCCTCCTGAGTGCTGGGGTTTCAGGTGTGCATCACCATGCCCAGTTGAAATTTTATTTTTAATACAAGACTTGAAAAACACACTCCAATGATGCTATCAATTAGAATATCCAAATGATTAATTTAGTCCTCTTGGAAATGATAGCTGAAGCCAAAAACTTACTATCAACATTGTCTTTAATCTTTATTCTCATTTTTATGGAAGTCATTAATAGGTATCATACAACTAGGACAAATATACAAAAATGTCCTCCTACTTTTACTTATTATATGATTAAGAAAACCAAGTTATCAATTCTTTAAAGGAAAATCTATCTCCTGATGTCCTTCGCTATACTAGACAAACCTTAACGATCAAAGTACTAACTACACCTGTGGAGGGCAGGGAGGAACAGTGACGCAGTAGTGACACAGACAGAGCGCTGTCTTTTCTGAGTTAGTCTGGAACTAAAGTGGATGCAGGTACCTGCTATTTTCAACATTCTGGGCAAATATCACACCACAAAGTTTCCTGTAAATTCAAAACGGAAAATAAACAGCCATTACTTCTTTTGTCAACCTTATTATTGTACCTCAAAGGGCAATCAGGGTGAGACAGTGATCCTTTTTATCTGTTTTACATAGCATCCAACAAGAGTCATTTATATAGCATGTGAAATGTCTAGGGCAAAAAGTTACCATCCACTTTGTTTTTTGTTTTGGTACCAGGGATTGAACTCGGGACCTTGCACTTGTGAGGCAGGCAGTGGAACCACTGAGCTAAATCCCTGGCCCTTGGCCCTCTTCACTGTTTTAAAAGGGTTTGTGGGACTTAGCTTAGTGGTAGAGGGCTGGCCTAGAATGCATGAGGTCCTGGGTTTGAGCCCCAGCACTACAAGAAATAAATAAGAATACAAAGGTCTCTGTGTTGTGTGAGAATCTAAATTCTAAGGTAGGCAATATCTATTATAAAATGACATTTTAAAAAGTGGTAATTTATGTTCAAGTAGGTATTACTTCTTGGAAAAACTAGGCATTTGATCCGGAAAGCCAAATTTGGTTTAGCTTTACATACATCATATCTCAGAAAAGCCATCTAAAGGCTTGGCATGGTGGTGCACACCTGTAGCCCAGCACTCAGGAGGCTGAGGCAGGAGGATCACTGTGAGTTTGAGGCCACCCTGGGCTACATATTGAGTTCAAGGCCAGCCTGAACTACAAAGTGAGACCCTTCTCAGACTCCTCACCTGCCCCTTGCCAAAAAAAAGAACAGAAAAGCCATCTACTCACCTTTCAGAACGCTGCCCCCTTTCTGCATGCATAACAGCAATCAAGTGAAATTAACACACAAGTAAGAAAGGCAACCTCATCGCCACACTGAAGTTTCTGAATGAGTTAGTAATCCTTGTCTTCTTATCTAATGGATAACAACTGATTTTTCAAAAGCTCCAAGCATGCTTTTAGAAATTCAATGAAAAGGTATAAAGTAACAAAGCAGGCTTCTTCCTCTATCTTAAGTCAAATGTAACCCACCCCTCTCTGATCTATATTCTTTCCTTTCCCCCTTAATGGATACCACCATGCTGACTATGGTATGTATCATTCCATAAGTCGTATCTCTTTCCTTTCATTACACATGTAGACATTCCTAAGCAATTGTATTGTTTTTGCATGTTTTAGAACTTTACACAAAATAGTATTATTTTCTATTGACCAACACTCTTAGATTTGTCCATGGTGATACATGTAATTTAGTTCCCTTATCTGTACTGCCAAATAGTTTTCCACTGGCTATTCCACAATTGATCTACCCCTTCTACTGTTATGTAGCAATGACTGCCTCAGTGAGCATTCTTGGATACAAGTATGAGATTTTTCTCCACAGTGGAATAATTAAGTCACAGTTTTGAGCCAGATGCTATTCAAAATGGTGGAATCAGCTTACTTTTCTACTAGCAGAAGTCTCTCTTTTACCCACAAAGTGACTGTCACCAATACCGGACTGTTAGACACACTAGATTTTGCCAAAATTATAGGCAGAAAACCGTACCTCATGGTTTTAATTTCATTGTCTGTTTCTTTGATTATTGGTAACCGGAGCATGTTTTATATATGTGTATCAAGGATTTTCTTTTTTGTTGGTACTGGGGATCGAACTCTGGTCCTTGCCCATGTGCAGAAGGTGGCGAAACCACTGAGCTAAACCCCTGGCCCTATGAAGGATTTTCTATACATAGCCTACTTAAATCCTTTGCCCACTTTTTAATTGGTCTATTTCTTGTTTCTTTAAATTTATATTTAATATTTATTCTGGATATTGGTACTTGGTTCTTTATATGTATGATACATTTCCTTCTGTGGTTTGTCTTTACTTTTATTCTATGAGTTTTCCTGATTTTCAAAAGTTATTTGTAATGTAACCAAATATAGCAAACATTTCCTTTATGAATTATTTTATTTTTATTAAGGAAATCCTTACATATCTATCCAGAATACCTAAATGTATTCTTCTGTGTTCTTTTAGAGACTTTCAAGTATTGCTTTCACATGAAATCTTTAACCCATCTGGTACTAATTGTGGTTAACAGACGATAACTGCATTTTATTTTTTCATATAGTTGATTTTCCTAGCAACATTTGTAGGCCAGTTCACTTAGTGACCATTCATCTTCACAGATCGACAAAGCCAAGTCCATCATATAATGATTAACCACATTGGTGTTTATACTTTCCACCATTAATTCTTCATTTCTCCCTGTAATAATACCATGCATAGACCTTAAGGAGTCTTCAATCCTCACATAATTATCTGATTATTTTTGGCCCTTTCTCTATCTAACCTTTATAATTAACTTTTAAGTTTCATTACAATCTTACTCAGCTGGAATTCACTTTGCCTCTAATTTGTAGATTTGAAGAGAAATGAAATCTTTACGGTATTGAACCTATCTACAAACACAGTATTCCAAAAATCATTGACCACTTTATAAATTTCATGTTTATTCTAACACAGAGGTTACTGTAGTATTCTTTGTATCATTTCAATTTTAATGCGTGCTGCAAAACACACACATACCATAACCACCACCACTTTTATATCCCAACAATGCACTGTATATAAAGCCAACCAAATGAAGTTCAAACTATGTCCTCGAATAATCATCCTTATTTTTATGACACATAAAGTTATCACAGAATCATTATTAGAATGCATTTTTGAAAAAATATTTATCAGGTTTCCTTATTCTCTGAGTTAAATGATACTGTCCCTTGGCCTTTCTTACAGTTCTTATTTTTTAATTCCTTAAAACTTTTGAAGTGCCAAATTCAACAGAAATGAGCTATGTGTTAAAAGTCATGAGACAAGTTTTAAAAATTATACAGAGAAAGTAAAAAACGTTTTTGCTCATTTGCATAAGGGTTCAGCTTCCTTACTGTGTTTAAAACTATGAAGAGGCAATTTTAAGGCAGGAATTCATTCATTTAACAGAGATACATTCAAAACCTGGCAAGCTATAGAGATTATCTTTTAAAGGACAAATATTGTATTTACTTATTCTATTCATTATTCAGCATAATGTGAATATTCTAGTAGGATTAATGATAACTGTGTTCATAGAGTAACAGTAATGTTTATTCATGGCTAGGCATTGAGACTCATTCTATTTATTATTCATTAAATAATTTAAAAATCAGAGAGTGAAAGCCTCTTATGTAGACTCAATATACAAAGCATGTATTATATTCATTGATTTTAACTTGCATTTGCAAAACAATAGTCTTTTCTCATTGTCTCTAAGTAGATGCAATCCACCCCTCCTCTATATCTCTTAATAATTCAATTTTGCCTCTTAAGGCAAAATTTTTGCTTGTATTCCTGCTATTTGTGATATCACATAATTATCTGTGATATTATATGATATGGTAGTTATATAAATGGGACACTGAGCTATGAAGACTTCATTTTATTTATTTATGAAAATTTATTGGGGAATACAAATGGGGACGAGGAATGGAGAAAAAGAATAGCTCCTGAGAGATAGGAGGGGTCCCGATGGGTTGCCCCAGACTCAGTTTTAAACCTTTCTTCTCTGCATAAACTGTATGACCTCTCTAAGTCTTACTCATCTGTGAAATGGAGATACTGGGCTACAGTATAGGGCTGTTTTAAGACTGAAGGTAAAGATTTAATCTGTAGCTCGTATTAAATTATCTGCCATCATCAGTATTGTACAATGTCCTCTTCTTCCTCACTAAATTCAAAACTGTACCCTTCTAGCAGGCAGAAGCCAGAGGTTACCTTCTTTCAGACAGCTGACAACACACGAAGTACATCTTGTGTAAGGCATACGAGTCATTCGTAAAATGTCTTGAATTAAAGATATTTCTTTACTTATTATGTTCCAAATTATTTCTCTTTCCTATCCATATGCCCAGTTTTCCATTTAAATGATAAGCTCTCTAAAGGCAAGTTAGAGTTCAATAAATAAATGAATGAGCCATACTAAATGAATTTTAACCAAGTCATAAATGAATAACGTATATGATGAGTTTATTTAAAGTAAAAATCACTGTTCAATCCCCTATTAAGAGATTTTCAGAAGTAGTTTTAAAAAGAAAAAAGGTTTCCACTTTCAGACAACTGATTGAAAATGTATATAATATCTTTAAAAAGTAAAAAATACCCAGCAGGCAAAATTCTGATATCTATTTAAAACTTTTGGCCCCATCATGTTAGTGCATGAAAAATGATTTACTAACAATCTAAAATCTATTAGATCTATGAACTTCATCTCAAATGTTTAACCTTTTAATGAAGACTAAAGATTATATACAACTAAAGATTATATACACATCTCAAAAACTATGGCATAAAAGTCTCTACAAAGAATAGCTTTTCTTTTCTTCTCGTTTTTTTGAGACAAGGTCTCCCTATGTAGTTCTGGCTGGCCTTGAGCGCACTACGGAGCTCATTATTCTCCTGCCTCAGCCTCCTGAGTCCTGGGATTACAGGCATGCGCCACCATGCCCAGCTAAGAATAGCATTCTTAAATGGCTTATAAGTAGAGTAGTGTAACAAATATTTATCATAAATAACGGAACATATGCTATGATAATACTATGCTGTTTGTTTGAGAGAGATGGCATATTTTACCTCCATACATTTTTGTGTATAAAAGGCGGTGGGTGTTTTCCTCCCTTCTTATTTTGCTAGTAAAAGAAATTCAGAGACTAAAAGACAATAAAAATAACAACTCTGTTTATAAAAAATACTTTTTCTTAATTACCATGGGAAAAATAGCACAGAAAAATAACATTTGAATACTGACATAAAACTCAAAGGATACTTTCACTGATGTCATTAGTCAAGAGAATATGAACTTGAAAGTTATGGAGTCATGACAATTTATCTTCACTCAACACTTGTGCACACATGCAAATACACAGAGAGATGAGTGAGCAGGAAGTTCTTTGGTTTTTTCTGGTACCTGGGAATGAACTCTGGACCTTGTGCTTGGGAGGCAGGTGGCGGAACCACTGAGCTAAATCCCTGGCCCGGCAGGAAGTTCTTAAAGCAAACTCCTGATACCAGGAAAATGTCTACTGTACATAGCTATTAAACAAAATGTTTTTTCTATTTCATATTTAAGTTCCAGAATTTACCAAATAACCAATATTACTCAAATAAATGGTTTCTAATAATTCTTCCTAATGAATGATATGCAAGGAATGCAAATGATCTGCTTATCATAATCTTTATCACCTTTTCTATGGAACCACCATGTAGAGATCACTGTTTTGGACCTTGTGGTTTGATTGCTCAATTAAATGTTCTCAAATCTGTATTTCTAGACTGGATGCTCCATACCCAAGCCCCGTCCCTTCCTGCCTTGATAAACGGTGTCATTATCTGGCACCAGCTCCACACTTGGGAACTCTTCTAGACTCTGCCCTCCCCACCTACTTCCCATCAGTAAATGTAACTTATGGACTTTCTCTTCTGTATTTCACGAGTCAGTCTCTTCCTCATTCCCTATGTTATCACTGGATCGCTTCTTCACTTGCCTCCATGATCCATACCTCCAGTCTCAGCTCCCTTCAGCCCCTTCTGTTTCACTAGAGAAATTGTCCTTTTTTCATTTTTTTTCCCCCTCCTGGTACCAGGGATCGAACTCACGACCTTGAATTTGCCAGGCCGGCAAGGCTCCACTGAGCTACATCCCTGGCCCCCCTAGAGTAACTGTTCTTAAACTTGAATCCCCTCTTCCCTCTCCTGGTTTGAAGGCCTCCACAGGTTTCGCCAAAGTCAATAAATTTTTCCTACTCTTACAAAAAAAAAAGGACATCTTCGAATGACATTTAAGGTATTTACCATTCATTCGCACCTCTCTCCCTGGAGTCCACCCACGGCTGTGGCCAACAGGAAATGTCCCATGCTCAGAATTCAGTCCTCTCTGAAGCCTTCTTACTTTTGTACTTGCTAAACTCTATCCTGTTCCCCATACTACCAGGCAAATTTTTAAAAGAATCAGCTTATGTGCCAGTGACTTCTAGAACACTCTTCTTTATACTTTTTTGACCCCACCCTAATTCTCCAGGGCTCAGGAATGGATGCCCACCCCCAGTCAGCCACACGTCAAACGCACCACACCTTCTCTTTATTTAACTACTCCACTAATCACTCTCATGGCAATTTAGGCACAATCACTATTGTTAGACTTAGTCTTTCCTTTGTACCTTTCTATTCTTTAATATTAACAGGTACTCAACAAATGTACTAAATAAAAGAACAGCTCTATTCTAGCTGACTCTTTTGCTCACATCCCTTCTTCCTCCACTCCCTCTTCAACCCACTTTATCCTGGTATATATCTGTATCATACCATCATAATGATATAGGGGGAACAGATGGAACTCCCAAACCCACCAGATATTCGAAATGCGAGTTTGTGTTCTCTAAAATCGAAGAATGAATTCTAGGAACAACAGAGGTTAAGAGTAGGAAAAATTTATTGGGAGAAAGAAAGCTTCTACCTAAGAGAGACAGAAGGGGGACTGGAAAGGGGGTTGCCCACCCACTCCAAGTTTCAGAGATGTTTTATACAGCAAAGCCATGTGGTGAGGTGGGTACAAAGTGGGACAAAACTGTAAGACCCGATGGAAATTTACAAGGTGGGCATGAGGTGGGACAAAACCATGATCGACCAATAAGATTACAAGTACGGTCACCCAGGTAATAGTGATTAAATGGCGGTCAAATGGGGGAGCAAGTCACAAGTCACGTAGTAAGCACACAAGGATTTTTAGTAAGAATGAGGGTCAGGGATATTTTCTGGATAGACTGGGTGAAGACCTAGACCCCCAACCCAGGTGACTGATACCTATTTAGAATATCAATCACTGCTATTTATCCCCAGGGGAGACACAAGGGTGTGCAGTTTCTCTCTTTTTACAATTCTGGCCTTCAGTGAAGGTGTCTTGATTGTCCTCCATGTTGCCTCCTCCTGAGCTGGCCCTAACTTCACACAAGATATCTAACTTACCTATCTGCAATAATAAGATCTCTTCGAAAAGTCACCAATAGTTTGTACTAAACTCAACAAACATTTTTCCATCTTGAGTTTCAGCCATGCTTTTACCATCTCTTAAAAAGCTCCTCCTCCCTTGGCTGCCACAACCACCTCGATCTGGCTTCGGTTTCCTCCCAGGCCTCCTCTGTCTCCTTCACAGGCTTACCTTCTTGTATCAGATCATTTTACTGAAATTCCTCAAGGCCCAGTCCTATTATGTTTAAAATTTTCTGAAATTAACATACCTATTTTTAGTTGACAGATGGTAGTTGTACATATTCATAGGTACAGTGTACATTTTGGTGTATGTACACTATGTGTAATACGGGTCAGGGTAACTATCTGTGAAGACAAATATCACTTATTTGTGTTGCTGAACCCTGTTTTCAGTCTGTACTCCCAGGCTATTTTATTTAAGCCTGGTGGTTCAATTACCACATACACGTACAATACTCACACATTCTTATTTTCACTCAAGATCTTTCCTTTAATCTCCAGATATGTGTATACTGTTGGAAATCTGCCATGTACTCTTCTTGGATGTTTAAAAGACACTTCAAACTCAAATATCCATAATGGAACTGGTAATTCAAAACTTGATCCTTTCAGAAAACCCCTACCTTAACGAGTGGCTTATCACTGTATAAGCTTGAAATTCAAGAATTATCCTTGACAACACCCGCTCTCCCCCTACTCACTACAAATTTTATCAATTGTATTACTAATGTACATCCCAAATGAATTGCAATCTGCAAAGAACAAACTGGGAAAAAGGTGTGGTGCCTGCCTATAAGCCCAGAACTCTGGAAGGCTGAGGCAGAAGAATCACAAGTGAGATCCTCACAATTTTAAAAAGAAAAGGGGTGGGGATGTAGCTCAGTGTGAAGGCCCTGGGTTCAGACCTGGCACACCACACACACACACACACACACACACACACACACGCCCACAGGCCTGGTCCCTTCTGTCCTCTGCAGGCGAGGCTCACAGTAACACCCTGCCCTACTCCAACCCCAGGCCCCACACCAAGCAGGGCAGCCTTTGCACCCAATGCCCCCTCTTTGAACTTCCCAGCACTACCAGCCCTCTCCCTTTAACTCCTATTGAAGTTCAGATCAGCATTTCTCACACTTTAATATGCAAGAAGCACCTGAAAGCATTTAAAACTGGGCTGAGTGGACTGGAAGACACAACACAGGTAAAAATGTAAATGTACAATTCTGTCCCTGTCATTCTCTAGTAGTATAACCTTGAGGAAAGATATTCACAAGACTTAGTTCTTTATCTATAAAAGCTGAAAATAATCACACAAATTGTTCATGAAATGATCAGCACAGTAGACATCACAGAATAAGTGATCAATAAATGGGAGCTACTAGTGCATGGTACTCTGATACTAAATGTCATTTACAATAAATTTATATAGGTAATATTAACCTTAGATAATGGACAGAGCAGGGCACAAGTTCATTTTATTGTACTTGAAGCTTCACATGGAAATGTCCAAGTGAACTATAAAATCTCCTTGAAAGTCCCACCTATGGCAACAAAATACAATACAAAATATAGAAACCTGGATTACATCATCAGTCCAAGAGACAAAGTTGTGAACACAGCACCCAGAGCTCTGAAACTATGCCAATTTTGAACTGAGGAATAATAACAGCAAGGGAGAGAAAGGCTGGAAAAGGTACCCTGGATTTTGCAAATAGTTACATAGTTGTCAAATCACCAAAAAAAACCCCCCAAAACCCCAAAACTGTAGGGAGCTTGGGCATGGCTTTGAGTCTTGCCCATAAGCTTTCCAACCCAGTAAGCTGAGGATATTTACTAAGAAAACAGCTGTTTAAAAATCAATGAAAAATAGGATGCACTGCATAAAAATCACACACAAAACCCGTTGTAAATTGATATTCTCATCTGCTCCACAAAGGAAACTGTACCAGCACCCACAAGAACTAACAGCAATAACAACACCAAAGGAAACCGCACACTCAATTCCTGCCACAAAGAGCATCCTCTTTTAAAAATGAACAAATAAAAAAGAAAAAATAGTCCTGGGCAGGGTTGAGGACCTAGCAATAGAAGAACAGTAACACGAAAGCCTAACAAGGGAGGTAAATCTATCATTCTGACTAGATTAAAGATATGAGAGATCAAACAATGTTCAGAGCAGGCAGCTATACCCACAGAGCCAGGCTTGTAATGAGCACGCCATGCAGCATACTTCCGGGACAATCAGTAAGAGATAAGTGCATCCTACACATAGTTCTTTTTATGAGGATTGTGACCCTAGGTCAAGGATTTGTGCTCACTAAAGTATGATACTTAGCAAGTGGCAAGAGGTAAAATGCAAAATCTTCACAATTAAATTAAAGTGCTGACTCGCAGTTTCCCAACAGAGTCCTACCCTGGAGTCCTCAATACTCAACCTTTTCGATTTTTCTTTTTCAACCAGAGACACGGATATCAGGCCTCTGTGGTCAGTGCACTCAGGATCATACATTCAGGATGCAGAGCGACACAGTATGTGTTCTGGGTTTCTCACCTCTTTGGGGAGTTGGGCTGGGTCCAGAGCTCGGGCCTGGGTTAGTCCAGTCTAGCCCTCGCTTGCTTAGCTCACTTCCTAACTGTGCAACCCTGGGCAAGTTGCCTGACCTCTTTAAGGCTAAGTTGTCCAATGAGAGAATCTATGTGCATGCTTAAATAAGGAGGTAAAACCCTAAACAGTACATTAAAAATAGTGGTTATTTTTATGGGAACCACAGGAATGTAATGAGAGTGCTCCTAAATCTGATTCAGTGAAAGTCTAAAGTACTTTGCTATAGTGCTACATTCCTAGATGAGCAACTTAAGGTGGTAAAGCTGGCAATTCCCTTCAAATTATAACTCGTGGAAAAGCAGCCCACACTTCAACGGCAGTTTTGGGGGGACCAAGTGCAATCAATGTGAAGTTCATATAGATAAAGGGGAAGAATATTCCCCCCAAAATTTGAAGGAAAACAAAAGCACTATATTTTAAGAAATATTCTATAATTAACAAGGTATAAGAATGAATTAAGGACAAAACAAGAAGAGAAAAATCTCGGAAGAGAATGTGATATTTAATGAAGGTAATTCCAATCGGTGAGGAAATAATATGAATTCAGAGCACATTGTTAAATATAACTTTGTACTCAAAACTAAGTTAATATATTTGGAATTTAGGACTTTATTGTTAAAAATAAAACCTTAAGAATAGCTAAAGACATAATCTGGGGTTTGTGGAGGGATTTTCTTTGCATAGAATCCAAACAAATCATAAAATAAAAACAATAGTTTTCAAATAATGAAGTGAACCCTATCAATGGTCAGAAACAAAATTCAAGGGGACAGCATTCTGGAGGCTGAGGCAGGAGGGTCACTGGGAGTTTGAGGCCAATCTGGGCTACATGGTGAGTTCGGGGCCAGCCTGCACTACATAGCAAGACCCTACCTCAAAAAAACCTTAAAAAAAAAAAAAAAATTCAAGGGGAGATGGTAAACAAGGAAAATTTTGTAACATATGTCATTGGGCTTTTGAATTAAAATGATTTAAAGGTCAATTTAAAAACAAACAAAATAACAGGAAAATGAGGAAAGTTTCTAAATCACTAAAAAGAAAAAGAAATTAACAGCCAGGCATGGTGGCACACACCTATAATCCCAGCACTCTGGGAGGTTGAAGGCAGGAAGATTGAAAGTTGAAGCTCAGCCTGGACCTCAGTGACTTAGTGAGACCCTGTCTCTAAATAAAAAGGGTTGGGAATACAGTCCATGCAAAGGGCCTGGGTTCAATATTTAATATGAGAGAGAGAGAGAGAGAAAGAGAGACAGACAGACAGACAGAGAAAGAGAGAAGGGAGGAAAGAAATTAGCTTGATAATATTTCTTGCTTATAAAACTTCAGGTGTTTAAAATATTAAGTGATTAAAAATAAATATACTTAAAAAAGAGTTCTCATCCTTTAACCCAGTAATGCCTTGTATAGAATTCCTTGGTTCCAAATCCATTCTTCGGAACTCTGTGGTCCAGAGCTCTGGGCTCTACAAACCGTGGTTTTCTCATCACTTGGCTCTGTCAGGCTCTGCCAAGGGAGGGCAAGAGGGAGACAGGCCAGAGAAACACTTGCTCCTCCCTGTCTGCTTGCTGTTCCCGCCAGACTCCTCCCAGCAGCAGCTCTTAGAGACTGGTACTTCAGTGCCAGTGGGCCAGTGGCCCTGGAACATCTGGATCTAGCTCCACAGGGACTGTCCTCTGAGCCCCTGAGGGTGGAGGACAAGGCCTCAGATGCCAGGCAGGGTGGTGCAGCCTGTAATCCCAGCACTCAAGAGCCTGAGACAGGAGGGTCGCTGTGAGTTTGAGGCCAGCCCAGGCTACACAGTGAGATCCTGTCTCAAAAACAAATAACATCAACAACAAAAAAACAAAAACAATATACTCAGAAGGAATTCTGCTGAATAAATACACACATTTTCTTCATTTACAAAATTAGAATCATATTATTTGTTATGTACTTTTTACATATGATATGTAAATTTTTCTTATGTTACAGGAAAGTATTTTTGTTCTGAAGTTATTTCAAACTTAGAGAAAAGTTTCAGGAATAATAAAAAAGATCTCATATAGTCTTCATCTGGATTGACCAATTTTGCTGCTTCTGCCATTTATCTATCCATGCATCTATCTAGGAAGGTTGTTTTGTTTTTTTGCTTTTTGTTTTTCTGAATCTTTTGAGAGAAGTTGCAGACACCACACCCCTTTACCTCAATTACTACAGGGGATGTATCTGAAGGGCAAGACCATTTTCCTATGTTCTATGAAAACCAAGAAATTTAATTGATATCTAAAATTCAGAATACATTCAAAATTTCCAAATTGTTTTAATAATGTCCTATAGAGCAATTTTCCACTGGGCTGGGATCAAACCCAGAGTCACACTGCATTTATCATTAAACATAAATGACTATATAACATTCTACCTATTCATTTACTGTACTCTTATTTAATACTTTATTAAGAGACATTTGGCATATGTTCCTTGTTGTTTTTAAAAATGCTGGAATATGCGTACTTGAAATCTTTGTGTGTACATTTTATTATTTCTTTAGGATGATTTACTATAGAACGTTCAGGGTCCAGCAGGAAAGCAAAAATAACAACAATTATTTCAAAAGAGATTTACTACAGGGAGTCACTGGAAGCCTTTCACAAGTCTGGAAGGGTTAAAGGGAGCGCTGAGGTAAGAAGCGATACTGGCTCCTTGAAACAACTACAGATCTCACTAGGTTTGGTGAACAAAAGAAAGGGGCTGGATGATTAGAAACCAGAGTCCTGGCAGGCTGTTGCTGAGCTGAATGGTTTGTTCATAAGGAGAAAAGAGGAATGTTCATTAAAAAGACATTCTGAAAAAGAAGAGGAAATGCTTCACATTCCTTTTCCATCTCCTCTTCAGCTTAAACAAACAAATAACTCTTATGTGCTTCAGCAAGATACTCCAAATAAATATGGGAGAGGTGAAAGAATTTTGTCACCATAAACACTGACATCCACCAAAACTCTGTAGTGATTTGGCAAACAGTTTAAAAAGTGCATGTGCTATAAAGGCTGAGCTTTATAGTGACTGTCACTACCTCAAGCAAAAGACAAACGTAACACTGTAGGAATTAGGAAAAGCCAGGAAATCAAATTATCTTCAAACACTGGTTAATTATAAAAGTCAACTCAA
Organism: Heterocephalus glaber; assembly: GCF_000247695.1. The sequence goes on along the minus strand of NW_004624750.1, from coordinate 17,267,036 downwards.
GTCAATCTGAAATTTAAGTGACGGGGTTGATGGGTTGATTTAGCACAACACTGTACACAGTTTTATCTGTGCTTGAGGAAGTACGGCTGTTCGCATAGGACAAGTCTACCAGTACCTCACTGCCTCAAAAAGTAGAAGCAAGGAAACTGAAAGGGACAGAACTAGGCAAGAAGCTGCACTGGGCCTTAGTAGCTAGTTACCAAGATTCTGAGGTTTTAACGCTCTCCAAAGTCCTAAGATATTTTAAATAACTCGACTTCAAAAGGCACAAAGAACTTACTGAAGAGTTTACTTTAGCAGACTTGCTGACTACTTCCCCCAAGTAAGGCACTGTCAAGGGGCTAAAGAAAGGTGCAGGGCTGCTTAGCTTTACACTATAAAGCAGCACCAAATAACTCAGAACCAGATAGGCAGAGATGCAGAGGCCAGCCGAAAGCTAAGGTCACCACTTTCCCTGACTCCAACAGCCGCACGAACGCCATCTGGCTCCCAGTGAACTGTCCTGGGTGGCAGGAAGCTCTTCCGCCTGACAGTCCAGGAGACAGCAGCGTGCACAGCACTGCCCCAGAGATTTCCGGTGTGAAAAGCTCACTGCTGTTCTTGCATTCCTCAGGATGCATGCATTTCTTCTCATCTCAGAGGATGTTACTCTTCCGCAGGAAGAGGAAGGAACCAGTTGTTGGTGGGTGCGTGGGCTGAGAGCTGCTGGGCATTTTGAGCATGCCCCAGTCTCAGCTGTGGGAACTGGGGGTGCAGCGCGGATCCCCAGGGCGGGCTGTCAGGATGCCTGTGGCAGTTAGGGGTCCCGGCTTAGCTACACAGTATCTCAGGAAACTGGCAGACATTAACACCTGGGACTTCAACACCTCCAGTTCCCAGAGAGGTGCTGATTTTCTAAAGGAAACCCGAAAAAGCTTACACTCCGTCGGGCTCCCAAATAGAATGCTTTATAAAATCCTTTCATAAAATCCTTTTTTCCCCCCAACACATTTTGTACAGAAAAGTTGAAGTCTTAAAAATCATGTCGGTCAGCAGGAATAAGGATCAATTTCACTGCCTAAACTATTATTTAACTAGGACAATTTCTAAATATTTAACTAGCATAAAGTTTTTTGTAAATTCATTAAGTTTTCCTTCCCTGTGACTTTGAATCCTAAAGGAAAGGAGCTCAAATTAGTTAAATTTTCAGTATGTCTTGATTAAATACTTGGGACTTTGTTATTTTTGTGATTTTTATTAAGGAGGATGTTTAATTTGGAGAAATTTAAGAAAATCTCTGACCTACTCTATTGTAATCTCTTTTTCCAAGGACACCAACTTAGTGAATTTTATAGGTCACCAGATCTGTCTTTAAACAAAGATGCTACGTTCCTTTAAGACTAAAAATTTTAGTTTAGTGTTTTTTAAACATTCTTGAAGCCTGTTTTTTTTTTTAAGCCTCAAAATCACAACTGTTACTAATTTGTATAACATATGGGTCATGATATGCTTCAAAAGCAAAAACTGGACTTGGAAATTGTCTCTTTCCCATCTCTAATACTTTCTTTCCTCTTTCTATTTTAAAGATTGTAGCTGAAAAAATACGTACATATATATTTAAAACATATTTTCTATCTCTACATGGAAGGAGAGCTGTAACAATGTTACTTTCCATTTACTTATATTTCTTACTTTTAAAATGTCTTTGACAATTTAATTACTTCCCATCTTACTATTTTAAAGAGGATGCTTTTAGATTATTTGTCAACTCTTATGAAGAATTCATCTGCTACCCCTATTAAGCACCTTAGAATTTACTATCATTTGAAGTTAAGAGCAAGTCTCTTAAGGAAGGCAGGATCTTTAAACTGAGGGAAGCACAAGCCAGCAAGTCTGGATCCCACTAATGCCTAAGTGCATTTCCTTTCAAACTCTCACAGCAGAGAATGACAAAGATGAGCCACGGAGCCTGTGCCAGAAGACACCAGGAGAATGGCTGTTTCCTAAAGTTTAGTAAACAGCCACAGACACAAACACCTCCTTTCAGAAGTCCTGCGTTACACTTACAAGTCAAATGTGGCCTTATGGACTGCTGTGAAGCTTAAAGACTGCAGGAAAGGTCAGCATACAAAAAGTAGAGGAACCAGGAGGTTTGTGCGACATGACTTTTATCAACTTTTCTAGAAAAGTGAAGGGGGAATTGGGGACAATCAATTGCATATGCCATTTTATACCTTTGAAGTTAAAGATTTTAGTTTTGAGACATTTAAGTTTGCATACACTGTGTTCTTTCAAGTAAGTCTTTCCAAATCTTTGCTTATATAAGCAGTTAGAACTGAAATAACTCTGAACTAGTTACGCAATGTTGTCTGGTAACCAGGATGCACTGTTGCCACAACATCCACAAAGCCATTCTTTCTGTTTCTGCAAGTCTACTCTGTGTCCACCTAGTCTGTCAATACATTAATATTTTTCAGGTAGCATATAACATATGACAGTCTCCACGAAAGCCAACTGATCTTTCTCTTCCTAAAAATAGGTGAATGCAAAATTCTTTCGGAAAGAAAACCAATACACTTTGCTGTAAAATGCAAATCTAAATGACATTTGGGAAAGAGTACACTTCCCAGAGTCACGGAAACGGCAGAGTATCTCTTGCAGCGATTTAGCTGATCATCGCTTTTCCTGATCCTACAACCGACGACAGGAAAACCGTGATTCTTTTTCTTTCAGCAGTTCCTCTGCCAAAACCAGGCAGAGCCAGGAGATATTCTCAGCTGCCCTGAGATTACTCAGGGCTACACCTTACTGTCCCCAGGGAAAGGAGATAGGGAATCCCACAGCTGACATCCAACCTGTCAGGAAATCCTCTGGACTCGGCCTTCAAAATATATCCACAACGGCTCATTTCCCCGCCTCCTCCCCCACCTCGCCCTGGGTCAAGCACTATGGCCTTAATGCAGATTATTTCATTAGGGACCTAATTAGGCCCTCTGCCCCGCCCCAGCCTGTTTCACACTGAAGTGTAGTGAGCCTCTTAAGGCCTAAGTCAAATCATATCCCTCCTCCACAGAAAACCCTCTGGTGGCTCCTCTCTGCTCCTGCTCTCCTGGGGTGCCCGTCCCAGATGGCCACTTGACTTGCTCCCTTCACCCCTCCAGTTCTTTATTCAAATGTCACCTGTCACATGACCCTGGTTCCACCACACTATCTAAAACTGCAGCCTCTTCCTATCCTGTTGTTTTTTTTTTTTTTGGTACCAGGGATCGAACTCGGGACCTTGCTCTTTCAAGGCAGGTGGCAGAACCACTGAGCTAAATCCCTGGCCCTTCCTATCCTTTTTCCATCAATCTTCAGTGCTTTTTTCACTTTTGTGTTTTTTTACTTCACTATAAAGTTTTTTTAATCTGTGAATTGCCTGTTTCCCTGACTAGAATGTTTCGGAATGCAAGTTTCTCAGGGACAAATGTTATTGTTTTGTTCATTTTTTCCAAGCTATGATTGTGACTGGCAGACTAGTTATTTAATAAACATTTATTGGGAGACACATATGTATATGTGTGTGTACCCCTCACTTCTACCCCATCTGCCATTTGTTGAGTTATGCAATGTAAAGACCCCATGGGAACTAGACCAATGCACTTGTATTATCATGGTATACATTTTCAGTTTCTTCAGAGGTATCTACTTATACTCTGCTTTTCCTCTCTGGAATGATCTTATCAAAATCACACCCATTTCTGTCAGCCCGAGTACTGATCAGATGTTCTTCTAGAGAAGTTTTAAAATTTCGTATAGCTCATTAATGATCTGTTTTGAATGTTCTCATTAACAACCTTTCACTGTAGTCCTGTACACTTGGCAAAAGTGCCTTGCAATTCATACTTGTTTCTTACGTGGGTTTTTGCCAGCCTAGGGCACGTGTTTCTGGAGGTTAGGCCACCACCTAGACACCCCTTCAGCAGCTCACAGAATAGCTTCATGCGCAAGTCTTTATTTTCATGGCTGGAGTAACAAAAGACTCCCTTATCCTTAGATTTTTTTCCTATAATGTAATTATGAGTTCACAGTTTATTGTAAAAAAAATAATTTGACCTGAACTACTGCACCTTATTTAAAGAAAGCGACACACATTCATACTCTACACAGTTGCCGGCATAAAGATGAGGACATTGTGTCACCTCTCTGAGAAGGATTCTGTGTTTGGAGCATCAGACGAACAGCAGCAGGATTACCAACTGCATTTTGTTCAGTTGTAGGAAAACAATAATGAATCAAATACATCAAAACCTAAGAATATAATTTATCTAAAGGTAAAGTTTAACAGTCCTAGAGTATTTTTAAAATTACTTTTGATTAAAGCAAGTTAAAGCATAAAACTTATATGTACACATATAAATATTCACACACACATATATCCCTTATATGTTATCTATATATCCCTTATCATCTATCTCTCTCTATATATCATATATACATATCCCTTTGAGGATGGGGTGGGGAAGGGGTTAGGTACACCCCTTGTAGCCACACTACACATCAATGCTAATGTGAAGTGTTTTGTTTCTAGGGGGGTGATAGGGACTGAACCCAGAGACTCACTCTACCACTGATCTACACCCCTAGCCTGCCCTAGTGACAGAACCCTGGTCTGATTCCAACTAAATTAATGAAAACACTCAAAGGCTCAAATGGAATCTTGAAGTCGATAATTTTTAGAAAATTAGTACAGTATGTAATAAGTGACTTAATCAAAATAAGGTTTCCGGGACTTGAGAAGATCAATATTTTTAAACTATGTCTATATGATAGCCAATATATCTTCTTACAGAAAGTTTTTAAATTAAGCTTTAAAAAGGCAGGTTGTTAAGACATCAGAGCATAGATAAGATACAGTAAACTTAGGTCTCAAAATCATCCTGAATACAATTCAAATGAGAAAAGAAAGAGAAGCCAACTATTTCTTGCATGATATAAAACCTGCTTTTATTATTCTGAAATATTTGACAAATTAGGGTTTGAAAGGTAATCTTTTATGTCTCACCTTGATGAATGAGCTTCTAAGGTACAGTTTTTCCCATCTGTAAAAGCCAAAGAAACTCCCAAAAGAAATAGAAACCCTATTAACAAAAACTATCATTAAAACTGCTCTTTGTTGTTGCTGTTTCCAAAATTTCTCTGGGTTTTTTAATTAAAATCACAGACAAAGTTCACAATAAAAATATTTAGTGCAACTGTGCTTCAAGCCAAAGCTGAAACAAATCTCTTTTATAGTCATGTCTGATTTGAGGGCCTGAAGCAGAAGAAAAACAGTCAATGTAGAGACCACAGATTAAAAATTACTTCATTGATGGAAAAGCAAACGGTTAAAAAATTAATCTCACAAGCTTTCTAATCAATGATCTCTCTTGGATCTAAAGGAAAGATACATACAATGAAAACCTTGAAAAGCCCTTTAGAGATGCTCTATGAAACTCAAAGGACTTTACTAGCATCTAGCATCTGCGTCTTCAGAATGCACTGGTAAAAACCATGCTGGAGGCAAGTGGTGATCACTCTGATTATAAAAGAATCTATCTGGATGGGACTTCATTAGCCTAATCCCAAACCTACTTAGAGTAAACAAGACTTCAGTTTCCTGTTTCTTGTTTGCTTGCTTTATTTTTATACAGTGGCAAGTACACAACTCAAAACTGACAGTAGAGTCTTTCCTTTAAAGTTATCTAGTGGAACCACATGAAGTCACTGACATTAGGTTTGTTTTTGTTAGAAAATGACAATTTCATATAATTCAACCTAATATTATCCCTTCTGTGAATAACTGTATTTCTCAATCTTATTATTCTGATTTCTAACACAACTGCTAAACTTGTTGCATGTTTACCACACAGAATTGTCACCTTGAATTCTCACATAACCATATTCCTTAAGTTAAAATCCTAAAACACAGACTAGCTGATGTTGGCACATGTGGATTACAGTCAAAAACGAGACACCCTGGTGCCTTGCTAGGTGGCAGCTATGCTCACCTCCTTAGCACTCTCTGTCAAGAATGTGCAAATTCTTCCGATCTCGAAGACTGGCAGAGGGTTAGTATTAAAAGGCAGAACAGGTCTCAAAAGGTAGAACAAAAGCCCTTTAGAGATGCTCTGTCAGGAATTACTCAAAAATCAGGAAACACTCCAGTGTAGTCTACTGATTACCTCACGACATGTGACATCTCATCAATCGCCAGTCTTTTGCTTCCTTTCTCTACTAGGCAAAACCCCCAACTCAGTGGGATTTGTAAACTTCAGCGGCTGCATTTTGAGTCATTCGCTGAACATATGCATTGCACACCTACTTCTAAGCCAAGCACTGTGGCCAGTTTTAGATATCTAATCAATTCTGAAGTCCTAGGGCTTCAACTCAGGACCTTCACACTGAGCTACACCCCCAGCCTATCTATCTACTTATTTATTTGCAATTTTTGAGAGAGTCTCATTGCTAAATTGCCCAGCCTGGGCTCCAACGTGAAAATTCTCCTGCCTCGCACTCCTACAGTGCTAAGGTTGCATGTGTGTGCCATCACGCTATGCTTCAGCTTTTCATTGTGTGCAGCAGTGCTGCAGAGATGCTGGTAAGGAGACCACAGAGCAGCCTGAGCGCTGTCATGAGAGTCCCAGACTTCCTCTGAGGATGAGCCTCTTGGCTACCTTTTTTTAAAATTTTGAGACAGGGTCTCACTAAGTCACTAAGCTGCCCAGGCTGGGCTTGCACTTGGGACCCCCTCGCCTCAGCCTCCCCAGTGCTGAGACTACATTCATGTGGCGCTGGAAATGGTCCACATCTGGCATTTTGTTTTTGCTACTGAAACATCTCCTGAGACGAAGGAGGCTTCTCTGATGTAGGATTAACTCTGAAAGGACCCTTAACAACTGGAGTAGTTTCCAGTATAACAGACTCACAATGGATTAGTCCTTCACAGAATTCTACAGTAAATACTGTTCTTGAGATCAACAGAGAGTTTGTAATGTGATTAAAAACTTACCCAAAATATTTAACTAAAATGACAGCAGGACAGCAGTGACATTAAAGGCCACACTGTTCTTCCCATTTGTTCTTACAACTAGTTCTGGACTCAGCAGCATAACTGGCTATGGCAAGAACTTGAAAAGATTAAGTCAACTTCTAAACTGAAGGCTAAAACTTTCAACCTTTGAAGCCTTTGAACACCAAGTTTTATAAACAAAATTATAAGCATTAGAAATACTTCTTAATCTCTGGACAACCCACCAAGAGATTAACAAAGGGAGACAGATGATTGCTACTCCTATAGCTTCCAAGCAGAAGTCTGGAAGTTGACATCTCTGAAAGACGGAAAGCAGGGAGCAGCGCGTCCTGAGGCAGCACGCGCAGTGTCACGTGGGTGGCGCTTAGATCAGGCAGCGGGTCCAGATTAGCCTGAGCTCCCTCCCGCACAAAGTTAGAGCTGTTTTAGAAATTGGCGCTGCTCCACCTTGTGGTTGTTTAGATGTATTACAACTTTGGCTGTACAAGGTCTTTCTATCTTAAAGTACTAGTTTAGCGCACATTTCCTCCTCTTCCTCACACACTTTTTAAGGAAATAGATTGTGCCAAATAATTAAATACCACCCGAATGTTAAAAAAAAAAAAACTTACTGTGGTAGAATCAAAAGAAAAGATGTCCACAACAGGAGGAGAAGAAATCTGCAAATCAATTACCTCGAGCTTTGGATTAATCTGTGTGTATACATAAAAAAAGTTAATATGACATTTTTATACCATAAGAAATTAAGTGATATTTACGAAAATCTAATCCTAATGTATCCTAAAATTAAAATACATTGCTATAGTTATTAACATAGATAAAAACAAAATATTAACCTACCAAATTATCATTGTATAAGGAAAGATTATGACAAAGTTGAATTTATTTCAAGAATGAAAGATTATTTTTACATTAGAAAAATCAACGTAATTTACCTATAAAGAAACATTTAACATAAAATAAAATGACCCACCTCAAAAGATGCAGAAAAAAATCCTAGCCAGTTTATTAAGACAAAAAAGGAAATAAGTGTTAAGATGAAAGAACTAGAAAAGAGAAAATAAAATGCCATTTATATATAAAATGTTTACTCATGGAGAAATCCCCAAAATATATATTGCTAAATCACTGGAACTTGTGAGAACATTTAACAAAATTTGCTAGACCTCAAATCTCCACTCAAAATCAACTGTATTTCTGCATCCCACCATAGTTAGAAAATGTAAATTTTAAAACGACATTGTTTACGATACCATAAAAGTTATAAAACAGAACAAACATACAAAGATCTGTAAGACCTCATGGGGGAAAAAAGCACAAAACTTGTGTTAACAGTGAAGAAAGCTCCAGTAACAGAAAGCCGTATCAGCACGAGCACAGATCACTGTACAAATGGAAAACACGTGCAGCAAAGACCAGCAGGACACAAATTAATAAGGGAAGGCTGATTTGTACTTGAGGTCACTACAGGGATCCCTGCCTAATGCTACATAAAAGGCAAGCACTGGCTAAATTAGAAAACTAAATGTGATGCTAAAACCGTAAAGTAAATTAAAGTAAATGCATAAGAGTATCTTCATAACCAGAGGCTGAGAAAGACAAAACTGCAAGAGCAAAACCATTAAAAAAAAAAGATGTATTTGGTTACAGAAAAGTTCAGGATTTCTCCTTAATAATGGATACCACAAAATGAATAATCAGACATGGAACAGGAAGAGATGTTATGATCTGTAAAAGGTAAAGAGGTCAAATATCTCAAATATACAACAAAGGTCTTCAAACAAATGTAAAAAGAAAAGCAGCCCTAAGGAAAAATATTATATAAGTGAAAACCTATCAGTTAATCAGTATATGAAGAGATGCTCAGAAATATTAATAATGAAAAAAGTAAAAATTAAAGAAAAATACCATTTAAAACCTATCAGACTGCAAAAACAAGAAAGTTCAACAATGCCAAATTGCTTATAAATCATTTCTAACAGTCAACCCTTCCACCCCAAACTAGAAATACTCAAATGTCTATTAATAATAAAATGGATTATAGGAACCACAACTGTGGTAAATTCATTTGAATACTATGCAGCAGCGAAAATGAATGAAACGCAACTCTGCAACATGAGTGTATAAATTCAGAATTCATATACAAAAATGTCAAGATTTCAGTGTTAAATAAAAAAAGAAGTTACAGAAAAATATATCTGATATGAAGTTCAAAACCACTGATTCAAAGATAGAAAAGCAAAGGAACAATTACCTAGAATGATGACTACCTCTGAAAGAGGTGATTTCAAAATTCAGAGACTCAAAACATAAAAAGCAACATTCAAACATCAAAAATACAAGAAGTAGGGCCGGGAATTTAGCTCAGTGGTTTTGCTGCCTGCTGCGCAAGCGCAAGGACCCGAGTTCGATCCCTGGTACCACAAAAAAAAAAAAAACCCAGAAAAAAACCAAGAAGTAAACAAAAGGCAAAGAAATAGCGGGACTGGACCAGGGATTTAGCTCAGTGGTTCCAGCGGCTGGCTTGCAAGTGCAAGGTCCCAAGTTCGATCCCTGGTACCAAAAAACACAAAAAAGAAATAGTGGGACTTTGTATCAAATGAACGTACCAACAATAAGAATACTGATGAGCCTCAGAGAGGAGCCTGCTGACTGCTTAAGACAGCGAGAAAGGCTTCCTATGGTCAAAACTTGGCTGAATATGCCTCCTCAAAAAAACATTTTTTTTTTTTTTAGAAAACCAGAGATGGGGGTGAGAGCCCTCCTCAGCAGAGGGGAGAGCCGCCACAGCACTTGTGCACAGGGGCAGAGCAGAGGCAGTTACAGACGCTGGCCAAGTCAGACTTCATAGGAAGCAGGAAACGCAGTGCTCTAAAGTGGGCTCTGGGCGGCCGTCCAGGGTCTGGTGTGGGCTGGGCCGAGGGGAAGGGCGGAGGAAAGCGCTCATCATAGTGGGTGGAGGTGAAGTTTTAGAAACAGCTAAGAGCTTTGTAACTGTCCAGTCAGATGCGCAGAGGTGGAGGTGCACCTGCGGGTAACCAGCGTGTGACAGTAAGGGAGGGTAAATCTGTGCAGTGTGACAAGGGACTGCCAGCCCAGCCAGCCAACGCCTCTACTTCCTTCCACAAAGAAGAAAACAAGCACAGCCTCCTCTGGTTTGCTCGGAGCCTGCAGTTAAGGCAAAAAACGAAAACCAAAACCCAAAACAATCCCCAAAACCTGAGGGGACCTATTGTCCTTCCAATCTTAGGCTAGCTGTCCAGAGAGCCGAGCCTGCTTGCAGATATTTTCCCTCTTGTATCTACTGCCACCTAGTGTAGATATGAAAATGTTTACCAATGAAAATAAAATTTGTTTCACCATCGGAATTTCGAATTGCTCAAAAAAAAAAAAAATCTAAATGACATGAAATGGACAAATAAGTATCTCTCATTTAAAAAATCCTAGTATTCTATGCATAAGGCAACTCCTAAAGTAAGTAACAAATAGTATTTTCATGCACTATGGCATGAGTTGCAGCAAGTGGAGTGGGATGTCGTGAGAGGCTGTGTTCTTGCCAGCGGAACAAGGGCGTGTAACTGGGACTGCGTGGCTTCAAAGGCCCCGGCCCCGCCCCGCCCTGCAGCCCACTCTGGGGTTCTCAGGCTCCCCACAGCGAGGAGGCCATGAACACCAACAGCTGCGCTAAGCTGCCCGCAGGCCTCCCCTAGACCGCAAGCTTCTGCGCGCCAAGGCTCCTGCTCACCCTGCTCACCGCTGAGCGCTGAGGCTAGGACAGCGTCCAGCAATTGGTAGTTTCACATCTGTTGACAGTTGGTTTCTATTATACTGAAGTACAGTATTACATCAAAGTGGTTAAAATACAGAATGAAAGCAGAGTGCCTGGGTTAAAATGTAGTGCTGACACTTGCTAGATTTAATTTACATATGCCTCAATTTCTCAGGTCGACAAAAATGGTACTTTTATAGAAATTTTGAAATATTAAATAACTTAATGTAAAACATTTAGAGTAACAGTATAAGCATATATCTCAGAATCAAAACACAAAATACCATTTTTTATCCAAAATGGTAATGATTTAAATCTCATTTAAAGACTGAGATAAAAACTGTACCTCAGTTTTGAAGACTTAAATTGATCAGTTGTAGTTTTTCACAATGAATCATCATCAGACCTTTTACAAAATATTATACAAATATTTGGTTAAGTTAAAGGACATGTTCCTTTCTGCTGAGTACCATACAAAATTTCATGTACAGATTTACAGATTAAGGTAATCTCAAATGGCCATTATGAAACTGAAAACCATCAAAACAATTTTTTATTAATAAATACGGCTTAACTAAGTGTCCTGTCTTACAAGATTCTGCAATCCTCCGAGTAGCTATTTCCATGCCTTACTGTCACCAAGGTCTATCACTGCCCCTTAGAAGGCTCCAGGGTCTTCTTAAATATGCAGAATGGGAAGGGGCCATGGAGGAGAATGTCACGCACATACATTAAATTGTTCTTCTGAAAGGAAAATCCGGTTTTCCTGGGCTAGGACTGGGCATTCAGCTTGGGACAGTATGAAGGAGACAAGGTGAGCATGAACTGGTGACATAGTGGAGGACAATGTGGGCTGGTTAAGATCTCCTGTGTAAGAAGGACAAGGAGAAGGAAGAGGATGAGCAGGAGGAGAGGGAGGGGCAGGACAGCATTTCTGTTGTCAGTGCTTTTAATTAACATAGAGTGTCGGGGCCAGGAACCTACCGAGACTGTAGATGGACAGAGGGACCCGCAGAAAGGACACAGAGGAGTCCGTTTCACACAGTAGGGATTCAGCGTCTCATACCTTATTCCACATGGACTTTTCTTTTCATGTATTCTAAAGAGCAACTTAGCTAACACTGGCTCTGTCCACGCAGGAATTATTTATACATGTAGTCAGCTGTTGCTCAAGATCTGGGACTCTGAAGGATTCTCCACCTACAAACAAGCAAAGCCCTCAAGCCTGGCAAGTGCATGGCTTTTGTAAAACATCAAACAATTTCATCCAGAAGATTGAGATTAAAAACTCAAATGAGCCTTATAGAAAACAAAATATAAATCACAGGAATGCTATCTTGCTTCAAGCTCAGGAATCCAACACTCATGATTACCACAAAAAGACAAAGTAAAAGAAAGAAATTACTTCACTTAGATGCTATTTATTCCACATATTTTAATATTTATTTTCTTTAAATCATGAATACTTAAGTTTTCACAGTTTCTAAATATTTCCAAAATAGCACATGCAAGCTCACGTTCCTTAAAGACTAATTAGATCTCTTTGTACCACCAGTGGTTCAAGCCGGCAGGAATGTGTTAAACTTTTGCTTTAGTATGAGATTGTTTTTAAATGAACAACTGTCCATTTGTTCAAATATAGACACTTTCTATTTCACATCACAGGATGTGATAGTCTTTTATAAAAATAACTCACACTATACACCTAATTTAGGTAACCATGAGTGCTTACAGATAATTTAAACTGAGTACATAAGGTTCACTTCCTCAAAGCCACAAAAAAAAATAAGTCGCAACAATGCCCAGCATTCTGTACAGTGTAACTGACCTCTAATTCTACAGCAAAAAGTCAGTTTTTAATTGAATTTTTAAGTGTATATGTGAACAATACAATCGAGAGTGGCTGTGAACGGCCTGGGTCATCCTGACCTAGCAATACAAAGCAACCTAGCTTGTTTTACAGCTTCCTGTCTGGGCTGTACAGTCAGGGAAGAGCTACTTAGACAACTTGTTGACATTTTAAAGAAAGTCTAACTCTCTTAAATGAGCTGAGGCTGACAGTAAGTCACAGAGAAATGGCTTGAGTCTCTGCTGTGGTAGCTGATATCATGGAAATACCACTGGATTAGGTGGCCAGGCTCAGTTGTCAGCTCTACACCCACCGCTGTTAGGGTGACTGAGCAGGTGACAGGGCAGCAGGGAATCTTCTCCTGATGAAGCCCTGCCAGCCACAGAAGTGTGAAAATAAAAAATACCAAGAGCTGGGAAAAATACCCAGCTTTGGTAACACAAGAAAAGAATAAACAAGTTAAAATATGTTTCACATTTATTTTATATGAACATATGTGATCACAGGAGATCAACAGTACACCTATAATTGTATAGACTGAAGAAAAATGTGATGAGCAATATGTTATATTCCTTCTTTCAGACAATAAAAGAAAAAGTGAAGATTTAATAGTAGCATGAACAAGTAGTAAAGCATAATGGTTAATACCTAGAAGAACTGGAAGATTGTCAAAAGTAAGAAATAATAAAAGCTGTAGCAAAGAACTGAAAATCAACACTACCAAGGAAAAACCATAACAGAATCCCCAAGATATGGCTGGATTAAACAAAAATGTAAAAATAATCCAAACAATGTAAAAAAAAGGAGAAAAAGAGATACATATGTACACCCAGAGAGCCTGGGACTAAGGGAAGTGCCTGAAATAACAGAAAAGACCAAGACAAAGCAAACCAAACTTAAAGAAGTGACTTGGGTAGGTGACATGGAGACCACAGGAAGCAGATTTGGGACATAGCCGGAATAGTGAATGAGGCTACCATGCATCTTTACTTAGGAGTAAGTCTCAGAGCTCAGAATACCTCCTCTGAAAGCAAAGCTCTGCAATGATTAACAAAAAAAAATCAGATAAACATGTAATAATTTCTTATATCAGCTCTTAGGAAAGGGTTTAAGAAGAATCAAAGAAAATGGTAATTGATAGGCTAACATCAGCTCAATACCCAGCAAAGATGAAATTCTCTTTGAGGAGAGAACACTTAAATCTACAAGATTTAAGGGAATTTGCCAACAAAAACCTACAGTTAAGCTGGTCATGGTAGCACATGCCTGTAATCCCACCACTCTGGAAGGCTGAGGCAGAAGGACCACAAGCTCAAGACCAGTGTAGGCAACTTAGTGACTTAGCAAGACCCTGTCTCAAGCAAAGGGATGGGGGGAGAGCTGGGATATAGCTCAGTATGAAGGCCCCAGGTTCAATTCCCAATACTGTAAAAAATCCAAACAAAAACAAACCATAAAAATCCTATAGTTAAACAGAAAATATATCTAAAAATATATGTAAGGGAGAAGGTGAGCTGGTCCCAGAACCCGGAAGGAAGCTCCCCCGCTGCCATCCCAAGCTCCTAGGGCAGAGAAGCTGAGCCAGTCCCAGCACCTGGAAGGAAGCTCCCCCGCTGCCATCCCAAGCTCCTAGCGCAGAGAGGGTGAGCCGTGTGGGCGCCAGAAGCACTGCCCACCATGGAAATGAGAAGACATGTAAACAAGCCTCAAAAACAGACTTCTGGATCACCTACAGCAACACCAAAGGGAAAAGAGATGGAACAATCTGATACTCAACCACCTGGACTCTCTGAACTGGCAACAAAAGAGGATCTGGGAAAAATGAAATCAGAAAT
>NW_004624750.1:17202075-17246179 GCF_000247695.1 Heterocephalus glaber | reverse complement strand
TCAGTGGAGAGGGGGGGAGGGGGGAGAGGGAGAGGGAGGGGGGAGAGAGAGACTGTCAAATTTCTCCTTCTAAGTTCAGCAATCAGATTAGCGAAAGGCGAAGAGTGAGGGGAGTGAGCAGCTGTGTCAGCCTCCGCATGAGGGGAAATCAGAAGTAAGAAATAAAAGTAATCATCAGCATTTACCCAGTCAGCCTGAGCTATATATGCTGAAGGCAGCACTGTTTAATTAATGGCCACTGGAAGACACTGATTTTGACAAAATAATATAAAAACATAGTTTTGAAAGTAAAAATTTTTAGTGCTAGCAGCAATTTGTGCTATACTTGGAAAAATAATATAGGCATATCATAAAATGGATCAAACTTTAAACATATATTATTTAAAAAGTAAAAATCTCAGTGTTAGTACCGTATGTCCTTGAAGTGTATATATAAGTCTTCCTTCTAAGAGATCCAGAATCTTAAGTGTACCATCCGAAGAGGCAGTGAGGAGATAATTACCCGAAGGATGGAATGATATACAATTAACTCCACCACTGTGAACTAATTTGCAGAAAATAAAGGCAAAAATTCAAGCAACAACAATTTTTTACTACCACATGATCTTTAATGCTTTGATAAATTGCTTCAATATAATTGTTTTTCTTTAAAATCTTAAGTTTTTTTCCTTCAGAGAACAATTCTTAATTCTAAGGATGCTCTTATGTCTCATTAGCAATATTAGTTTGAAAATTATAATCAATTAGAGGCAATGGCTCACTAAAATGAATAAATACTTTGGCATTATATAGCTTGTGGTGAATGAGACTGTGAGGTGAAGATAATCTTGTTGACCACATAAGTATAAAGTCTTTGGCTATATTACCAATATAATCAAGAGTCGATTACTACCAGCTCATATAAGGTATAGAACCTGGCCTCAAATCTAATAAGCAATTAGGGACTTGCAATTAAAAGGTGATGAATGGGGAGATACACATGAAGAGCACAGACATTCTGGTCACTGGGTTTGAGAATCCATTTCTGGACATCATCCTGCCAATAGGAGGCACTGCAGTGCAGACAGCAAAAGTTTGTTTTTCCATGCGCTTTTGTCAGCAGAAAGACCAAAGTCAGTTCTATCAATTATTTGAGCAAGTTATCCTGCGTATGCCTCAATTTCTTTATTTTTGTAACGAGAGTAATAATGATACCTATTAAAAATCTTCTGAGGATTTAGCACAGCACCTCCACACAGTAAACACTGAGTGATGGCTATTATTAGTTATGTGAAATAACATGAACTTAATGTAAATTCAAAAATAAACCAAGAAAACGATTTCACTTCCCTTTTAGTTTTAATACACAGACACTGGCATGGTAAGAAGTTGTTTTCTACCAGTTTTAACACTTACTTAGGCTCAAATAACTTTGTAATTCAGAATTCAGAGCCAATTTCTATCCTTGAGTTCTTTTACAATGCAGGTAACTGGTTTGAAAATCCCACAGTAACTTCTTTTACTGGCCTCAGTTCATTTTTAAAGTTGCTTTGCCTCCCTCTCCCCTCTCGTTCCTGCTGTTGATGAGCAGGGGCTAACTATCCTGTTCTCTATCTAGTCAGTCCAGATGCAGCTCCTGACCCCACCAAGAGAAGCAGACCACAACACTAAGCAGAACCAGTCTTTCCCAGGGCAGCCATTCAATAACTCAAGTTTTTGTTAAGAGGAACTGTTTACCTTGATAATGCTGGAGTAATTTGTTCACTCTTATATCCCAGATTTTCACAGTATGATCAGATCCTGCTGCAGCTATGCATGTACCATTAGGGTTGAAGTCCACATAATTTGCAAACCTACAAAGAAAGAATAAGATAACCTTATGTAGCAATTGCATCAGTCTGATTTACCTAAATTGTTATAATGAAAGGTCTTCTCAGCAAACTGACAGATCTGGATGTTCAAAACCAGTGGACTTACCCTACGGAGTCTGAGAAGTTGTTAACACACTGCTTATTTGTGGTATCCCAAATTTTAACAGTTTTATCCTCACTACATGACACAATTAGTCTTCCATCAGGTGAAAATCTGGAAGACAGGAGAAAGAAGATTCTACTTGTGAAAGGCTCCCAACAACTATCACCCCACACCTCCATGGCACATGGAAGGCAGGCTGCACATACGAAGCATCAGAGGCCCCTGCTGCCACCATGCAGCCCACAAATAGCAAATTACACAGGCTACTAAAAGATCAAAATGTGCTATGCAGACTAATGTTTCTTTTTATTCTTTTATTGAAATAATTTAGTCTTATGGCTTTTGCCCTAGGTTTTTCATTCAGTTCTACACTCCTTCTGAGCCAAGTATCTTGTATTTTTTTAAAAAGTACCCTATTTCTTCTATATCTATCATTTTCCAGTGTTATTCATATGATCCAAAGAAGTCTTTGCTACTCATCTTACCAACTCTGTAGTGAAGGTTTTGTTAGAAAGGGACTGGTGGGCTGAGAACTAAAATTTAAGTGACATCACCAACAAAAGAACCCAGCTCCCCAGCCTGTCACTTTCCGAACTTGGGGAGGACAGAGAACTCCAAAGTGCTGAAAATAGGACAACTCATTCAGACAGCACAGAAGTTTCTTCACGGATAAAAGCATCATCCACATGGCCCATTAAGACACAAATGAGAAAAGTCTCAGACACCTCGTCTACTGCTTTTATGCTGTCTCTTCCTCTAACATCCTTTCCAAGTTCCTTTCTTTTTTAAGTGCCTTTTAAAAATAGAACAGAGCACCAAACAAAATGAAAAAAAATTTTAGACTATTAGGAAACCACAAACAGTATTTTTATTATTAACATTTTAGCAATACAAAAAACCAAAAAAGACAGATTCAGGTCATAGGCTGACTTTATTTCAATTTCATTTATAACTTCCCTCTACACCCAAAGTTCACATTAGTGTAAGTCATCATTTAAGGGTGTGGAATATAATTGAAAGTTTTCTTTTTGTTCTCCCTCCACACACCCCATTCTTAAGGCTGACCTAAAAATAATTCTTCTTGATGGAAACTTTAAATTTGGTATTTATGGACTCACCAACAGAGGAAAAAAAATTAAAAAGACATACAGAAGCATAATTCTTAGTGAAATAATCTTTGAAAATTCATGAATATAAGCTCACAATTTAAAATCTTCCATGCTAATTTATTCTGATTTTACAATAACAATAATGACTACTCTTTTCCTCCATAACATTTGTGAGAAAGATTCAAATATGGAGGACAGTATTATAGAAATGCTCCAAATAGAAGAAACTAATTTTACATAGTCTCTGGGGGAAAGAAACTCAAATACTCATGAAAATAGTTACACAGTAACTAAACAACTAGTGCAAGCAATCAAATTGTGTTTCTTAATCTACCTTTTTAAAAATCAATGTATTTTAAAATGCCAAAAATATTTCTAAGAGATGATGTGAGTCTTACATTTTAAGGAAGCAATGATGAAGAAAAGTGTTTAATAAAGTGGAATGACCCGATGATAACAAAGTACAGAAACGCTTACCCTCTGACTTTACTGGCCAAGCCCTACCACTACCACCTTCATTGTCATCTTACCCATATTATTGAACACATATGTTCCAGAGTGGCTTCTAACACTCTACCTACAGCACCTGATTTACTCTTTGAAATAACCCTATCAGCAAATGCCAGAGCTTGACTCGGTCTACAGATGAATCAGCTGAAGCGCATAAAGGGACAGTACCTGCCAGGGCCACACACCTACTTCCACCAGTATTTGGCATGGACTTTATTAGGGAAAACACCAGGTCTCTTTACACACTGAACAGGACCCACTGGTTAATAAGACACGATTAACTTGCTTGAAATGGACAAGGACAGCCACAGAGGCACTTCATTTCACCACTTCACCTTCTGTGGATGCCACCTTCTTCTGGGCTGTGGGAAGGATCCGTGCACAGCACATGGCACTTAGCTTGGACACACAGCTCAGGGGAGCTGTCTGCAGCCATCTAGCCTTGGGCCTGGCCTGCACAGTGTCTTTGGGCAACTCCAGGGCAGGAGCAAATGAGAGGGGGTTCCACTCTGCCTGCTGGGCCAGCCTCCATGGTTATCAGACAGCCTTCTTTCTTTTTGTCCACCTCGGTGTAAATCCCAGAAACACAAACGCCCAAAGTCAGGAACAGCTGAGGACAGGAATCCATGGGCCAACCCTGGCTTCCTTGTGGCCTGGATGCTGGCAGTGCCATCTCAGCTGCTGCTACCTCTTGCTGGGGGCTGCTTCTTCTGGCCTCACCCAACCAGACATGGAGGGACTACTGTCAGGGGCCCTGGTGTTGCTGGTGCTGCTCTCAAAGGATGAGAGGAAATTGTGAATGGTTTCCTGTAAAATTTGTCTGAGTCCCTCGCCTGTGTTCTGTTCAGAGATGGCTGCCAGGATCTGCTGTCAGGACCCATCTGTCTGGATGCCCAGCTCCTGCAGGCCACCATCAGTGAGTGTGAGGAAGGCTTCCATGTCTACCTCTTGTTCCTCAAAAATGGGCTGGTATTTCTCAAGTGGTAACTTCTTACGGATTCCGGTCAGTTCATCCTCATCTGTGATGGTGCTGCTGCTGGAGCCCCTGCTGCTCTTGGACTGCTGATGGGACGAGGAGGAGGACACCGAGGACTCGGCAGTGTGGCCCTTGGGTGAGGGGAGGCTGTGAGGCAGGGGGAGGCGCTTTGGAGGCAGCTCAAGTTCCGGATGGAGGCTGTTTGCTGGTCTCCAATTTCTGCCTGCTGCCAGGAATGCTGCTGTCTGCAGGAAAGACCAGGAGCTCGGATGGGCTGGACCCTGGTGCGGGCCCCATAGGACTTGACTGTTGACTGGGCTTCTGTTCTGATAATCTGGCTGCTTTCTTCCTCTGGGCAGCGATCTGGGACAAGACACTGTCTACGCTGCCACCTGAGCAGTTATGAAGCTCTGCTCCATGCCTCCTCACACCTCCTACTGCGCTGGAGCCGCCGGAGGAATGAGGTGAGTGGTTGAAGCTTCCAGAATTGGCAGGAGAGGCTGGACTCCAGATTTCTACCAGGCTGTTTCCACAGTCACACTTCTGAAACACTCTGCTTTCATCGCTGGTAAAAATGAAAGTTTCTTCTACTGGCTGAATGTTTAGAGCCCTGAAATGTCTGGGTGGCTATGTAAACCACACAAAGTTCTAAAGGGAAGGAAACCACGAGGCAGCACCCTGCGGGTGGGGGCTCCCAGCTACTCTTTAACAACCATCTGTGTGCACTGCTGTCTGTTGTTGCAGAGTGCATGGGGGAAGATATTTACTCAGAGTCAAAGATTTACCAGACACCTGCCAGTACTGGTACCGGGCCCTGCCCTGGACAATAGGAATATAACTGGGAACTAGACTGATAGGACAGATCCCTGCCATGGTGAGGGTGTCATTCTAGGTGAGGAGGAGGAGACAGGACACACAGATAATGTACTTTTAGTGATACAAAAAAACATTTGCAACAAAAATGGTTTCTATTTGTCATCAGAAACTTGGTAGAACAAACAGGATTTTTAAAAACTTGTGAATAAAGAAAAGCAGGTTATTGTCACTAGCTAAAAATTCACCCTGAGCAGAAGGGTCATAGCCTGGGAGTAATTTCCCAGCAACACAGAAATGAAGGGGTTATGCGTCCCAGAAAAGGGGAGCATGCAGGTCATAGGCAGGAGGAAGCTGGTGGTGGAGGAAGGGGAATTTGAACCTCCAGCCTAACACTATCAAAGAGAGATTCAGACTAAGGCCCTTCCCTCCTCTCTTGACACTACAATATAACTCCTGCATGTCTGTGCCCTTTGGAGGGACTGAAAGTGAGATTGTCATTGCTATTTCCTCTTCCCTTTTATGTGTAATTAAGAGAAAGCAAAAATAAGTTAGCGTCAAAAGAAGAGGCTCCCTTTACCTTCACTTTGATGAGGAAAAGTTAGTCCTTTCTTTATTGTCAGGGCTCAAACAATATCTAACAGGGCTTTTAATTTTAAGAATGCTAAGAGAATATAAAATTGCTACTAAGAATTAATAGCTTTCTGATTCTAATTTAATACCACTCAACAACCTTATAAAGCTTCCAGAGAGTGTGTCACCAAGGTGGATATTAGTCAGCAGTGACTAATGGGTCAGCAGACATGGACTGTCTGAATGGTGACTTGGAAGACTGTGAACTACTACTGAATCCCTTCATATTTGTTGGTACTAGTTCCAGAGAATTTCTTTGGACTTCTTTCTAGAAAAGCTGGTTCATATGTGCTTGAGAGTAGCCCCAATTATTAGATGGGAGTTCTTTAATGTGGAGTCTATGGAGTTCCTAAATTTGTATGTAAAATTTTAGGTCTATATCCATAGCCAGAGTTTTTTCTTTCACTAGCAAACTAAAAGGGTCCAGGAAGCATGTAAAGTTTTAAGGTACTTTCATAAGAAATCCAAGACTCTCTCTAGCTTGCTTTGTTTGTTTTGGTACTGGTATCAAACCCAGGGCCTCTTGGATGCTAGGTAAGTGCTCTACCACTAAACTATACCCTCATCTCTGGCTATTTCTTATTAAAATATACTTGCTACAAATACATTTCCAGCCTTCAAGGCTCTGAGACCAAACAGGGTAGGCACCATTCCGTGTCCCATACAAAATAAATCATTTGCGTGAAGAACTCTGAAGCCAGCTGCTCTTCAATAGGGGGAGGAAGCAGTCAAAAGCGGTGAAATAAGACCGCTGAGCGAGTTCAGTCCTGAATTCTAGGACTAGTTCTGCAGCTGCCCACCTGTGACCATGTGACACTCACCACCACACTGGCCAGCGTTTTCAATTTGTATAATGAGGGTGTTTGGATTGCGTTCAGATCTAAAATTTGCATATACACATTAAAAAATCTGGCAGTCTCAGAGACTGCTTTGATAGGATTTGGTGTATACATCCTGAAGGTGAAGTTCAAAGCAATAAATATGTTTATCTTTTTTTAAAGAATTGGTCATCATTAAAAGAGAAGCCATCTGTTGACTGCAATAAAGGATTCATTCCTGCAACTGCCAAGAGACAAAAAGCAAATGAAAATGATATAACAGATTAAGGGAGTCATGAAACATGCTAACTGCTTGTCAGGTCACTTACTATTTCTATGCCCTGACTTCTCTGCTGGACCTCCACCTATGCGTGCCGCCACACACAGGAAGTCTCTTCCTGGGTACTCTGCAGGCTCCTCCTTTCCTGAACTTGTCTGAGTCTGGACTATCTTCCTCCCCAACTGCTCCTTCGCCACAATTTTTTCTCAGTGAACGGTTTCTCAACCCAGAAACCTAGGTGTCATGCTTGATTCCTCTTTCCTTCCCACGTCCCCATACTGTGGTCCATTATCAGGTCCTGTCTCCAGTCACGATTGGCCCTGAACACCTCCATTCTTCACAAGCAGGAAAAGTGACCTTTCAGTCTTAAATCATATTGGGTCCTTTACCTGCTTAAACCCTTCAATGGTTTCATATTTTTCTTGGGCAAAATTCAGACATCCCTCCTACTACTCACAATAGGTCTTCTGGGACCTGACCGGCCTCTTATCTCTTCTTCATCATCCCACTCTTCTTGTCATAAACACATCTTCTCTTAGGTCCTTGTTCTTTTTTTTTTTCTTTTTTTTTTTGTACTAAATTCTTTTATTGGTACATTGTAGGTATACAACACAATTACATTTCTCATTGGGAATTGTACCTTTACATAATGCATCTTGGTTCTTATTTTTTCCCCATTCCTAGCCCTCCCTTCACCCCCTCCACCCTTCCCTATTTACAAAGACTTTATTTCCATTTTTTCCATTTCTCAGCATTTTTCCTTTCCCTTCTTTCCTTTCCCCTGCCCCTCCCACTACCCCTACCCCTTTGGACCTTTTCTTCCTATTTTACATTATCGATTATTCATTCTAATCATTGGTACATTTTAGGTATACAATACAATGACATTCATCATTGGAAATTTGCACCTTTACATAGTCTCTCTTGGTTCTTATTTTTTACCCTTCCCCTGCCCTCCCTTCAACCCCTCCAGTCCTCCCTATTTACAAAGATTTTGTTCCTATTTTTCCATTTTCTCATATTAATCCCATTCCCTTCTAACCTTTCCCCTAGCCCTCCCACTTCCTTCCCCTTTGCCCCTTTTCTTCCTATTTCACATGACCTATTATACATTTAGTCCTTATTTACACTTTCAGTTTCTCACACCAGAGAAACTATTCGGTATTTACACATCTGTGTCCTATTTATTTCACTTCAGAGTATCGTCTTAGGTCCTTGTTCTTGTCCCAGGTATTGCATCACTGTTCTATCTCAATACAGAGCCTGGAATTGAATAGGTCTTGTCAATATTTAGCAGGAAAGAAAAACTTTTAAAGAAACTGACTATTACTATATACAGCCAATGAAAGTTAATATTTAAAATATTTTCCATATACTAAGAAAAAAATCTATTCAATGTAATGGACAGCAATGTGAAGTACTTAAAGCCACAGAACTGTGTGCACAAGGATGGTTAAAATGGTAAATGCTATGTTAGTTGGGGTAACTGACTTGTGATGGTCGGACTTAGTTTTGAACTGTATGACAGCACAAAAGTGATATGCAGGCAGTAGGAATGGTACCTCAGATTCTGACCTCTTCCTGAGCTAGTGTGGCAGTGAGCTGCAGTTCCTACTCAGCAACCTGACCACCAGGGGAAACAACAATATGGCATAATGTGCTGCTACACTAGGACGTTTAGTAGGTTAGATACATTAAATGTACTTTCAGCTTAACACTATTTCCAACTTATGGCGGGCTTACTGAGGTACAGCCACCTTAAGTGGAAAAATGCCTCAGTATTTTAGCATCATTAAAAACAAAAAACTGCACTTCAGAAGGTCAAAAGATCATTTGCAATACTACAAATAACTGAAAATTAAAGGCAGATTTTTACCCTAAAATTAATGCTGGAAAACCAATTAAGAGTGGAAAAGTTCTCTCATTCTTAATCTCTTTTCCACCATAAAGAAGGATATTATCACATAAGGTACATTATTTTTTAAAACTAGAGGGTTACAGGGGCAACCCATTTTCCAGTGCCCTTCCTGTCTCTCTTAGACAGAAGATATCTTTCTCTCAATAAATTTTTCCTACTCTTGAAAAAAACAAAACCAAAACAAAACAAAACTACATGGTTACAACAATTTAAATTTTGAGAAAAAACTTGTTATTAAAAAGAGATGATATTCCTTAACTATATATAAATTTCAAGTAATAAATGTGCTCTTCATTAATACTTCAAGAAAAAGTATGTTTTTAAAGTTGGGAAATATAAAAAATTTTAAAATTCCAGAATCACAACAAAAATCACATTTAATGTTTTATGTGTGCTAGGTACCTTATCTTTTCTTCATGCCTAGGTCAGTTGTATTATAATCATGAGTTCTGCATTTTTCCCTCACATGCTGTAATCATGGCCATACAATAATTTGGGAAAATTGGTTATTTCTAAATTCTCATCGCTGTGAATCATGCTGAAAGCCAAAACTTTTAATACAAAAGAACAAGATAAATTACTTGTTGAGGAATCATTGCAACCAAAGTTGATACTTTTCCAAATTGATTTCTAAAAAGATATTAATTTATATTTCAAAAGCATAAATATATTTCCCAATAGATGGGCTATGTTAAAATATTTCTGTAAGTTAAGATGCATGGTTATAAACAATCGTTAGCCCAGAGAACTAAATGATACTCATTTCCTCACACTAATGGGCACCATTTCCGTGCCACGTGGAGTTAGTGTGGGCTCTAGAAGGAACATCCCAGAAAGTACAGGGCACAGACACAAAGAACTGTCATTACTTAACTCCATGCATACAGTTAAAAACCAAATACTAAATGGAGAAACAACTGCTTTACTAATTCTCTACATTTACTTAAATACACTGTTGATGCACTGCAGGAAGAGTAGTATCATTTGGACAATTTCTAATGTTTAGTTGTTGAATCATGTACAATCAACAGTGTGAAATAAAGATCCAATTTTATATTTTAAAAATAAAAATCCAGTTTTTCTAACCATATATTACATAGAGCATGTATTTCCCTACTGGTTAGAAATGCTTTGTCGTAATTTTCCATAGGTATGCGTCTGATTCTGCTACCTCCATTTTCCTAATCCTGTACTCTTATCACCATATTTTAATTACTATAATTTTATGGAATGTTTCAAGGGCTGGTTGGACAAGTTTCTTCCAATATTTTTTCCCTGTCAATTAATTTGGGCTATTCTTACACACTTATTATATTCATGTTGAACTTGAAATTAGTTTGTCAGGTTAAATTAATTCCTTTGACAGAACTTCCAGTTCCGGCCATGGGGTAGGGGAAAGTAATGGCTATCAAACTTATTCTCCAAATAAACAATCATAGAACTAGGCAATATGTATGAAGCAATTGTTTTTAGGCACTAGGCAAGACACAGCACAGGGCTGTGAATCTTGAGGGATGAGCAATGTATAAGATGAACATAAAATCCATCCCACATTTCTCCCTGGGAGCACTTTCTAAGGAATGGTACAAGAAGGAGAAGCCAAAGGAGATGGGAGTCACACTGGGCAGAGGAAATAAATCCATTCAGAGGTGCTGGAATTCAAAGGGATGCAATTTTGAGGATAAGGTATGAAAGAGAAATTAGAGAGTAGAACCCCTAAAACTTCTCTCTAGCAGTCCTCCTAAGTCTTTGGTCAACAACAAAGATCCCCATGCACAGGGTAACAAAACTTGGCAGAGAACAACTACTGGGAGGCTATGAGCTGAACAAAGATTACAGAGGTTACATAGTACTGAGAGATGTTCAAGTTCTGTCCCAACTTTGCTGAACATGCCATGTATTTAGTTGAGACCCTAGAAAAGGCAAAGTGATACTACAGGCTATGAGTAAAGGACATTCTAAATCCACTTGACCAAGGGTAAATAGTCCAAGTGTCAACAAATTCTAGCTGTGTCAGGAGGAAGTTATTTTCTTACCAGAATAAAATTCAATACTCTTTAGACAATAATAGCACAATCTGTATTTTCAAATATTTAGCAATAGTTGAGTATGCAATAAAAAAAAAAATAACAGGACATATAAAGAAGAAAAAATTCACCTAGAAATTGCAGAGATGTTGGAATTAGTAGGCAAAGATTGTAAAACAATTATTATAAATATGTTCAAGGAATTTTGTTTTTTTGAGGAAGAGTCTTGGCAGGTCTCAAATTCCTGGGCTCAACTTATCCTCCTACCTCAGCCTCCCAAAGAGCTGGGTCTACAGGTGTGCACCACTGTGCCTCACTCATGTTTGAGGATTTAAAGGTAAAGATGGACATTATGAATGGACAAATAGGGACTCTTACCAGAGGAATGAATGTTAGGCTTGACAGCAGATTGGACGCTAGACACACAAAAAACTAGTGAACTTAGGGAAAGGCCAATAGAAACTATGCAAACTAAGTACAGAGAGAAAAAAAAAACAAGTTTAAAACAAGTGAACAAAGTCAATATACTGTAACAATATCAAGTGGTCAAATGTGAATTTAGAGTCTCAAAAAAGATGAGAAATTAAGAAAAATAAATGAAGAAAATACAAAGATCTTTCCAAATGTGATGAAAAATATCAGTTCATAGATCCAAATAGTTCAGTGACTAAAAGAAAAAAATGTAAAACCATTCCTAGGCACCTTGTGGTCAAACTGCTAAAAATAAAAGATCTTAGAGCAGTAGAGAAAGATTAGTGCATACAGGGAAATAACAGTAAAAATAACTGCTGCCTTCACAAAAAAAAGCCAGAAGAGAACAGGATAATGCCTCAGTCCACACTCTGTAACTAAAGACCACAGACTGGGTAGCTTGTAAACAACAGAAATTTATTTCTCACAGTTCCAGAGGCTGGGAAGCCCAAGCTGGCAGTTATTGCCTGGTGTTGGCCTGGTATCTTCTCATTGTGTCCTTACATGGTGGAAAAGTCAGGAGTCTCTCTGTGGCCTCCTTGGCAAGGACATGAATCTCATTCATGAGGTCTCTGTCCTCAGCATCTAATAGCAGGAGATCAGCTTGAAACTGCACTGAGAAGGCTATAAATATTAGTGAATTGGCTTATATATTGGCTATTGTGAGTCAATCCAAGGCCTACATGTGATTTGTCAAATGAGCCTTTGGCTGGCATATGGAGAAAGAATTCCCTATGCCAATGGTTACAATTGAGATCTCAACGATCCATGAGATTATGACATCTCTAATGGCAAGGTGACACTGCAGCTGAGGATTTATGATTCTATGCAGCTGCTCTCACAGATCAAACTTAAGTAAAGGTAACACCTGTCATTCACACACAAATACATAGTTTCTCCTTTTTCTAAGCCTGGTTCATTAGTGCCTTAGCCTGCTGTTCCTTTCATCTGCCTTTTGTGCCCGCTACTATGTTGTATAGACAATAAATACTAACTAGTCCGGAGATTGTGGTCTTAGTGAGAAAGAGCTAAGATCAATTCCTGGCCCCTTAGTAATAAAAACTTTATTCCTTATTCTTTGTCTATTATTCTTTCATCTTCTGCTGTACCCTCAATCAAGTGGTCGGGATCCCCTGACAACTATCTGGCATTCTTTGATATCTAATCATTTCCAAAGGTCCCACCTTCTGACACCATCACCTCTGGGATCAAGATTTAAGTACATGAATTTTGAGGGACACAAGTATTTGGACAGAGACGGTTAATTTTAGGTGTTAATCTGACTGGATTAAAGAATATTTTGAGGGACTTGGGATTTAGCTCAGTGGTTCCACTGCCTGCCTCTCAAGCACAAGGTCCCAAGTTCGATTCCCGGTACCAGAAAAAAAAAAAAAAAAAGGAATATTTTGAAACCTGGAAAAGTATTATTTTGGGGGTGTCTAGGAAAGCATTTCCAGAAAAGATCAGTATGTAGGCCTGAGTAGGCTGGATGGGGAAACCACACTTAATATATGGAGGCACCATCTAGTTTGCCAGGAACCCTAAGAAAACAAAAAGAGAAAGTAAAGTGGTTCTTCTGGAGAGCAGGAATATCATGTCTTGCTTTGAACATCAGAAGTCCAGGCTTTCTGGGTTTGGTCTCCAGGACTTATACTAGTGATCCCCTTTCAGGGGTGATGGAGTTACACCTTCAGCTTTCTTGGAAAGTTCTAAGGCCTTTGGACTTCATTGAGTAACACTTCTCAGCTGCCATAATCATGTAAGTCAATTCCTTGATATATCTCCTCCCTATATGGACACGAGTATCTTACTGGTTCTATCTCTCTGGAACCTAATATAAGGACCATAGCAAATGACATCTTCATAGAGCTAACAACCTAAAACTACGCTTCTCAGCAAAAATATCCTTTGTAAAGGCTAAACTAAAAGCTGAGAGAAGTCATCAGCAAAAGACTGGCACTATAGAAAATGGTAAATGAAGTTTTTCAAGCTAAAGAAATGACACCAGATGGATACTTGTATCCAGATAAATGAATAAAAGAGTGTTAGAAACGCCGGGGTGGAAGGGAACCCGAGACTCCGGGCTCTTTCTCCTGAAAGTTCCTTTCTCCGCAGCAGTCGGCAAGGGAGGCCAGCGGAGCCCGCGTAGGGTGCTGAACCCAGGTCCCGGCCACTTCCGCAAGTCTGGAGGAGCCAGGCACGTTCCCGGCTCCGGGGGGCTGCTTCCGGCGGCCGGATCCCGTGCGTGCCTTCGGACCTGTAGAGGAGCCGCTGGTGGTGTCTGTGCCGGAGCTTCGCCAGGGTGGCACCGCCCAGCTGGGAGCGGGGCAGCATGGACGCTATCAGCCAATGCCCTGCAGAAGCTGTGCTTCCCAAGCGCATCTTGGATATCTGGGTCATTGTCCTCATCATCTTGGCCACCACTGTCATCATGACGTCCTTGTTGTGCCCAGCCACTGCAGTCATCATCTATCGCATGCGGACTCATCCGGTCCTCAGTGGGGCCTCTGAGAACCATCCAAGAGGTCAGGCTGGGGATGAGGCCGCAGGTCCCTTCTCCCAGCCTGTTCTCAGAAACAGTGGGATGGAGCTTCAATTAGACCTGTGTTCTGATTTTGATTCTGCAGCTGGCCAACTGTGTGAATTTGGTCAAGCGACCTAACTCTTGAGTTCCAGGTTCCTTATCTTTCAACTAGGGATCAGGATCCTCACCCTTCCTACCTCACAGGGCTGTGTGAGTCAAATGACTCAGCGAAGGTGAAAGCTGTTTGTGAGCCGCAAGGCCACCACAGGCCTTGCATTAACACTGTGTGCTGAGAAGCTTTGAAGAACCAAAGAACCTAAAGGCTGGTGATGGCCTTAAAGGTGGTGAGGGGGATGCTGAGAGCTTTGCCAGTGCTCCTCAAAGGAAAACAAGTAAAGCCACTCTGTCCTCATTCCAAGGGACCAGCAGCGCACGGGCTCAGTTATTTTCTTTGGATTGCTGCTCCCTCAAGTTTTGTCAGTTGGGAGAGGGAGGGCTGAGTTTGACTGAGGAAGTGAGGTGGACAGAACCTTCCAGAACCTTCTCTGTGCCAGAGTTTCTGCCTGATGCAACCCAGAGGAGGGTCCCGCCATTACCTGGCGATGATAAGGAAGCTGGGGTGATGGGCTTCTTTCTGCATTGGCGTCTCAGGTTCCTGTTAACACTGACACTCAAGCAATATTGGAAGAGGCAGGGCGGCCAAGTATGGTGGCCAGCTTTCCGGACCTGCAGGCCCCATCCCTTATGTATGCCACTCTAGAGATGCTGTGTCACTGTTTCCCAGCCCCTGATGTATTTGCTTCACATGTACTGCCCACCCTCTCCCCCACTGGCACTGCAGCCAATCCAGGGTGCTTATATTTCAGGAGATACTCCCAAGGCATTTGGGACCAATGTAAGTAATGATGGTTATTTTAGATGCTATGGTTTATGTTTCTATAGAGATATTTCCAGACCACCCAAGCTCTCTGTACCCAAATCAGAGGCATTCTAAAATTTATTAAATTATGGTACAGGATAGCACAGATAGAAGAGTATTACTGTGCAAAAATGATGCTTTTCCTTGACTTTATTTCATTGGTATACAACCAATTTCCAATAACGTTAGAATGAGCATAAAAAAATGTTAGAAGTAGTAAATATGGAGATAAACATAAAAAACATTTTTTGTTATTTTCCTAAAGAGAAAATTGGCTGCTTAACATACAGTGGGGTTATATCATATGTAGAAGTAAAGCTGTCAAAAAGTGGGTAATGGAGATGTATTTTTCTAAGTTCTAACACTATATATAAAATATCATAAAATAATTCAAGAGTAGACTGTGATAAGTTAGGATGCATTCTTTAACTGCTAGAGGTACCCATGAACAGAAATAAGACAGAGTAAAGCTAAAATGTCAGCAGAGGAGATTAGGTGGGATACTGAATCCAAAAGGAAAGGAGAGTACAGACACCAACGGACAGGACAAACAGAAAACATCAGTCTGCTGGACTTCAATCGAATCACAGCACTAGCTACATAAATTTAAGGGCTATGGGTACAACCACTGTGGAAATCAGTACGGAGATAGCTCACAGAACTAGGACTGGAAGTCCCACTTGACCCAGCTATTCCCCTGCTGGGGATCTTCCCCAAAGAATTAAAAGAATCATACCACAGTGATATATGTGCACCCATGTTTATAGCGGCACAGTTTGTAATAGCTAAAGCTTGGAAACAGCCCAAATGCCCATCAGCTAGAAACTGGATAAAGAAGATGTGGGTTTTTTTATAAAATGGAGTACTACTCAGGCATAAAGAATGAGAAACTAGACCTTTATAGCTAAATGGATGCATATTGAGGCGATACTCTTAAGCGAAATAAATAGGACACGCATGTGTAAATACCGAATAGTTTCTCCAGTGTGAGAAACTGAAAATGTAATTAAGGATTAAAACAAATATTGATAATTTGAAATAGGAAGAAAAGGTCCAAAGGGGTAGGGGTGGTGGGAGGGTAAGGGGAAAGGAAAGAAGGGAAAGGAAAAATTATGAGAAAAGAAAAAAATGGAAACAAAGTCTATGTAAATAGGGAAGGGTGGAGGGGGTGAAGGGCATACAGGTAAATGGGGAAAAAATAAGAACCAAGATACATCATGTACAGGTACAGACACCCAATGATAAATGTGATCATACTGTATACCTAAAATGTACCAATAAAAGAATTTAAGGATTAAAAAAGAAATTTAAGGACCATGAACTCCACTTAAAAAGCAGAGATTGCAGACTCAACTACTTAAAAATAAAGTTACTCTCCGATAGTCAAATACATAATATATATTCAATACCTGAGAGTAGTTATATACAGTAGCAATCCCCAAATCTATGTACAAATGTATGAAATGACTTTTCAACAGCACTTCATGGGGACTTCAACATAAGCTCTAGGTGAAAGAACTGGAATAGGAAGGTAGTTAATAGTTGATATTAATTGACACTTCACCTTCATTAACTTTACTCTTCATAATGACAGCATGAGGAAAACACTTCTATTGTTCCCATTTGACAGGTGTAGTCTGAGGCCCAGAGAAGTAAGTTATGTGGCCAGAATCACATGCCAGGGAGCTCATGCTCTTAACTATGCTGTGCCACTTCTCTGCTGATGCCACTCAACTGTACTGCATCACTGGAAGGTAGGTACCATATCGACAGAGCAGTGGCGCCCAGCAAAGCGAGAGGCAAAGGTAAGACTGTCTCCGTCTTGGTGAGGAGAGAGTGCCTGATGTCAGACTTGATCACATAGTTTTCTCTCAGGAATGCGTATGTGGAGGAAATGGGCTCATCTAGCTATCCAAACACAAGGAGACAATCCATGGAGAATTTTTTAGCAAACTACCTTTGCTCTAGTTCTGGGGCTCATGGAGCAGACCTCTGTTTATATCTGACTCTGCTGGCAAAGTTGAAGGCCCTAACTAAGGCATGCAAAAATTCTACATCCCTGGGCAGTTAGCATTGTCATTATCAATAAGTAAACTGGCACCTGGTTTATGTTTCAGACTGCTAAATTTATTAAGTATGACTCAGTTCCTGGTGAGTGTTCTCACCTCTGGATATAGAGTGATAACAGGGTTTTGAATCACATAGGGTTTTGGAAGTGAGTCCTGGATTAGCATCACCTAATGAAAGCTAACTCCTCAGGAAGATGCATAAAGAGCCTGGGAGGCTGAGATTGAGTGGCCAATTAAGCCAGCTGGACATTTGTCTCAACTGTCTTCTTCTGACTGCAATAACATGAGCTAAGAAGAAAGAACTGCAATAAAGTATGAGAAAGGATCTGTAACCATGCTGTCGAGCACGTATGTGGAAAGAGACCAAAAAGAGGAAAACTGTATTAAGTTGAACCAAGAACACTCCTCCAGAGAGGCCTCTGCAGAGTTTCACATGAATGACTCACTCAAAGCTGCAAGAAAACAACTGATAAAAAAAAACAACCCTCCCTCAGAAACATACGTGCCAGCAAGATAAAGGCATTCTATAAAAACAAGGTGTGCCGAGTAAGCTTGTCAGTCTGAACAAGAGTCAACCAAAATGGACGAGGACAGCAACAGCGCCACATAAACATCTCTTCGTAACACACATGTCCAGCACTCCTCGTTTTGCTTAACAGATCCACAAAAATGACTGCTCTGAAGAAGCCTGTGAAAACTACCACCGAGGTTATCTGCACAGTAGAGGCCAACCCTTCCCTTCAGCCCTTCAACTGCAGCTCCCCGTGCTCACCCTGCACCTAGCACTCCAGGGGGATCCTCACAGCACATCTGACTCCCTCTCCTGACACCCACCTCACCAGCTCCCTCGACTCATGCAGGCTATGGCTCACACGTCAGCCTGGTACCTTTGTTTGTAAAAAAAGCCTCCCCGCCCAAGCTCATCACTCTCTATCTTGTTACCCTGTATTATTTCTCTCCTGAGCACTTATCATTACTACATCTGTTGTCTGTCCCTCTTTAGTAAGGAGGCTCCATAAGAGCAGGAATTTTGTCTGTTTATGACTTTACTGTGTCCCTTACCTGTAAAATTTAGCCAGTGCTCAGCAAGAGAATAGAATATGAATAAAATACTTGTAATTCAAAGTCTAACAGGGAAGAGAGGCCCAAGCTGACACACAGACCTCCTAAACAGCACAACATATGGGCATCATGGAATCTTAATAAGCTTGGCCTGGGAGAGTGCTGAGCCCGTGTGCAAGAAGGGTGGAAACTGAGGGCTCCCAGGAATGGAGGCTCAGAGCCCCGCCCAGGGTGGGGAAGGCTCAGAGCAGCTGGCTGCCTGCTGGAGGGCTTGCACAGCTGCAGCCAGGAGAACGGTGAAAGGGACAAAAGAAGGACAGCTAGCAAGAGAAAGGCAGGGCACACCTGCCGGGGGCAAGGGGTCACTGAGGGGTTTGAACCCGAGAAACAGCAGGAGCAGAGCTGCTTTCTTACAGATGTAGGAACAGGGAATGGGTGGAGATGCAGGTAAATCTGTGACAGGGAGAACATTTAAAAGGTTACCGATAAAGGGCTGGCGATGCCAAGAGTAAGGCAGTGGGGTGGGAGACGGAGATAGCACAGGGGTCCTGACTGGGTATGAAGATCGTACTTTCCTAAAGCTGCACCAGTACCACCCCCAAGCTTCTTTTCTGGGGGAAAAACAGCAAAAGGGAATATTTCCATGCTTCTGTCTCTCTCTCTCATACTCTCAGGTATGGCTGTTTCCAGAAACCAAACCAGGTTAGACATCAATTCACTCTGTCTGCATCTCACATTTCTGCTTTCCTCTGAATCAACATTATTTCCAGGTCAGTTCTTGGCTAATAGTTCCCTCACAAGCCACAGGCTTAAATAATCCTAAAGAGGAAAGATTGGCCTTTCCAACCAGACTCACTCCTGTAGGAGAGAGATGCTACGTTCCCACTGGCAAGACTGAGCTTCGAGCCCACTGATGAAAGACAGGGCTGCTTCAGCCCATAACACAGAGAGGGAATGTGGGGAAGGCTGGTTCTGGGGGGAAATGCGACTTGGCTAAGGAAACAGGAAGACATGCCAGGCAGCCTTCCTCTAATTGATCTCTGGTTCCAGTTTCGTCTAACTGATGGTACCAGCCGGAGAAAGGCAGCCTCATAGTACTGCTAAATCCCAAACAGTGTGAACCCCTATTTCTCATCTGCATAACAGCCCTAATTACCCCCAGTTTCCAAAGAGGCTAAGGCAGGGAATTAACTTGCCTAAGAGCACCAATATGGGGCAAGTAGCATATGACCAAGATATTAGGTCATCTTGTCCCACTACACTTCCTGTGTCCAACCCCAGCTGAACAATTAACATTCCCAGAGTTCTCTCAGTGGTTTACTGTTGGTTTCCTCCATGCTCTTCACACCCAGCAAAATATGCAGTGGCCTCTTCTTTCCCTTCCCCTCCTTTACTCTGGGCCTGGAATGTCTTTCTTGACTTAGCCTCCCAAAAATGTAGTTTAATGCCTCATTTAGATATCTCTCATCATCCTGGATACCACTTTCCCACAGGATACAACATCTTATAATTATTTAGTACCTATTTTATCCATTGAAATGTAGGCTCCTGGAGGCCAACATTCTGTCTTCCATCTCTATGCACTTAACACAGATATGTGTACATAGGGGGCTGTGCTTATTTAAAGGACTATTTTGAAGACTGAAATTTTACATTATTTTGACTTTTCATAAGTTTGTCTTACATTAGTTTTATAGTTTAGAAAACATTTATATTAGATGTAGATGGTTCAGTACAAGGGCAATGAATGAAATACCTCCTAGAATTTATTTCCAAGAAAAATTTTCTTACATGAACAACTTGACAGTATTCCTTATTATCAGAAAATAAAAACCATGTAGGACACCATCATTTCATTAATACTTCAGTGGCAGGAAACAAAGGTGTTATGACCTATATCTAGATGTCCCCACAAAGCCTCATAAGCTCATAGATGGACTTTTGTGAGTGACTGGATCCTGAGTGTGTAATACTGGATTAGTCTGCTGATTGGTTTCGCACAGTTAAGGCTGATGATGGACTTACTAAAGACTCACTCTGGGTGTGGGTGGCACTAACCAATAGGCTTATAGCCTGGATGGAATAAAAAGGGACAGGAAGGAAGGAAGGAAGGAAGGAAGGGAAGCTGCCTCCTACCTGTCATGCCATGGACTGTTTCTTCTCTGCGATGCCCCTCTGCCATGCTACCCTTCCTTGATTCAGGCTACTATGGACTGAAACATCTACAAAATGTGAGCCAAAATAAATCTTTCCTTCTTTAATGTGTGGGTGTTGAGTATTTTGTCTTAGCAATGAGAAACTATGACCACTGGCTAATCAGCACACCAAATTGGCACTAGACAAGGTTACATGGTTCTAGATAGAATCATCGCTTCATTTCCTCTACTGAATGATGTACACATAGGTCTGAGGATTATTGTGAACCACCTTCATTTTTTTTTTAGAAGGATATAGAAGCACACAGAACGCATTGGTTACATAACAGCTAGTATTAATAAAAGTATAAGTAAAACAGTCTAATTGCCTAAATCAATCAATATTCCATTCTTTTTAAATTGTTGGGCTCCCCGATGAAGGATGTGTATGATTGGCTGTAACTTCAAACTCTCTCTAGAATCCAACCATTTCCCGTAATCTCCATTGCCCCTACCTTGTTCTGAGTAGGGACACCTCTGCTTCTGGCAGGCTGTTTCCCACACTGCAGTCAGGGCAATTCAATCCCATCAAAATGTCAGCTGGGAGAGGAACCGCTTAGATGGCATCTCACCTCACTCATAGCTGTGCCTTGAGCTGGCCCAGGTCGGCTGGGCCTCTCCTACTCTGCTCCAGTGCTCTGCTTCATGCTGTTCCTCACATAGCCACTTGGGTTCCACCTCCTTTCACAAATTTCTTCAACCTTCACTCGCTGTCCTCTAAGTCTGCTCCAAGGGCCACTCTCTGGGAGGCAGCTCCTGAGCAGCCTTATTAAAACTGCAGACCCCCTTCCAGCCCCACTCTTTCTCTGTAATACTCATCACTATCTGACCTACTGTAACTACTGTCCCATTTGTTTATCACCTGTCTCCTAGGGTGTAAACTCCATGAAAGCAGGGGGCTTGAGTATTGTTCACTACTGATCCCAGACAGCAGCCACATAATAAATACTTGCTGAGAGAATGAATGAATATGCCCTCAGTCCCTTTCTGGAGGTGAGGGGCAAACATGGTTGTAGCAGGAAAAAAAAATGTGGAGGTCAGATTAATGAAACTTTCTGTACTTACTTGGCACAGCGGACCCAGTGTGTGTGTCGGTACAAGGAATATAAGAAGCGCTGGCGGTTCATGTTCCATACTTTGATGGATTTGTCTTCAGAAGCTGTAACCAAAAACTGACCATCGGCTGAAAAGTCCACACTTCGAACTGGAGCTGTGTGAGCTTTAAATTCTGAGGATTTCCCTCTCCTGAAAATAAACAGTTTAATATGGATAATTTACTTGATTTAATTATAATCGATATTGAGTCAGTATACAGACTTTGAAACATACAAAATAGGTTCTCTTGCAAAACCTAACAGAAGTACGAGAAGGCTGTACTCGTCACTGATGTTTCGTACTGGTTTGGTTCATGAAAAACACAACTGACACCTAA
Source organism: Heterocephalus glaber (assembly GCF_000247695.1). The sequence continues at coordinate 17,224,470 of NW_004624750.1, read as the reverse complement.
CAAGAAACACCAGGTTGTTCCCACCCAGGAATGCATTTGCTACTATTTAGCTGGAAGCTAGGAAAACAATGTGAATAAGTCTCTAGCATGTATTTTAAGTTCCTATTGTCTCCCCAGAAATGGCAATCCACAGAAGACCCAAGATTGATGAAATCAGTATCCCCATGGCAGTGTTTTAAAATCAGGTCCCTCGGAAGGGGTGGCCTGGCAGGCTGGGCTGGGAGGAGGAGCCATCCTGTGCTATTCACCTTTACAAAGGATGCCCCTGGTTGACCCTGCTTTCCTCTTCCCCCATGCTTCCACCCCCCAGGAATGAAAACTGAGACCCTGGCACATACGTTAAAGTCTTGCTCACCTTACAGGCCCAATCTTACTTGCACAAACAAAACACAGGGTGAATGGGAAGAAACATGCTGTACTTTGACATTCTGAAATTTCAGATACTTTTTTTTCTTGGCTAGTGAGGGGAAAAGATAACTGAAAGGGAGAGGGAGAAAGTAACTTGAGGCATTTAGAAGAAGCAGAAAAACTGTTAAAATAGGAGCAGCCTAAGTAGTGCTGGAGTTACAAGGTGACATTTGGAAACCAGTACTTTGTGTCAGTGTTCCTCAGTTCTCGTGACACTTTCATTTCACACTACATCCGTGACTTAGCAATTTCCCATTTAGAAAATGATATTTATACCTGTGATAGCTCATGGGGAAAACTGGCATAACTGTCTAAAAGGACCAGGTGAGAGAAGTTAGGATGTACATACACCCGTCTCTGACTCTCAGATGGTCACACTGGTGTCCCATACACCTGCACCTCACCCTGCATTTGCTATCTTGGTTGGTGACAGCAATAGCTGCCTGTCTCCAAGCCAGAAGCCTGGATGTCACACTCAGCTCCTCCCCATTCCTCGCTCTCATATCCAGTAATTCAACAAACCCTACTGTTGCCACTTCCTAAATATCTTTTCAATATGCCTCTTCTTTCTCTCCCAGCTCTGCTTGCCTTAAGGAAGATGGATCCTCAACATCCTTCACCTGGATTATTGTAAAAGCCTCTTAACTGGTCTCGCTGCTCTAATTGTTTGTCCCCTCCAGTCACCTACATACTGTGCTTAGCACCTTGCTAAAACCTCCAAGCATATCAAGCCTGGTGCAAACGTGTCACTGCTTCCTCCAGCATTGAGGGCAACGCCCAAGCGCTATGGTGAAGACCGGCCACTGCACTGAACTTTATACTCAGATCAGCCACAGTGCTTTAAAGGCCCTGTGTCTTTGCACTTGGCTTCCTCAGGCTGAACTATTTCCTGTCCCCAGAAGCCCCTGACCAAGCCACACAGGCTTAATCACTTCCTCTCTCACATAGTAGTTTTACTTTACCATATTAAATAGAGACTTTTAAAAAACAGACCTGCTTTCTCCTATTAAACACTAAGTATTTTGAGGACAGGAATGATGATTTATTCACCTAGGAAGAATCAATACTTAAAGGTTCTAAGATCCAATCTGGGTTTCCCTTTGCCTGTAGAAGGCAAAGGTGACTTTATCACTAATCTCCATCACATGGTATATGATAATACATCAGAAATAACGAAAATTACTATTAAATGAGAATTAGGACGGAACAGTTAGGACTAGTTGAATAAGGTCTCAAGGGAAATTTTTTATTGAATAGAAAGCAGGAGTGTAGTTTGGCCTGAATTCAAGTGTAAGTCCTAGAGAAAACAGTGAAAAGCCTTGGCATCTGCAATGAGCAGGAAGCCGCGACAGCCAGTCAGTACCATGCAAATCTGCCTTGATCTTTACTTCTACATTTCACACACACACCACCCCCAGCTACTCTGCTTCCCTAACCAGGGGGGCCTGTCTCAACAAGAAAGCGCGTAAGAAAGCGAGACAGCAGTGCATGGCATTTGCTGTGCACCGGCTTTCTCCTCCCTTCAAAACTGGGATGAGGTTGTGAGGCCCAGTCCTGAACACGTCTCGCAGTCTCCGCTTTGACTCTCCTGGAATCCAGCTGCCCCACTTCGAGAGTCCAGTCAGGCCACCCCGCTGGAGGGAGGGCACATGATGGACCAAGGCATCTCAGCCAAGAGCAACGCCACCCCCCGAGGTGTAAGCGAGTGCTGGACCTGTCTGGCCCAGGGGCCAGTTTAGTGAAGCTGCGTGGGTAATCTCCACCAACACCAAACAGGGAGAAGAACCATCCAGACAACCAATAAAATTGTGAGAGGTGACAGCTTTTGTCTTAAGCTACTAAGTTTGGGGATTGCTACTCAGTGATAGATAACTGATCACTGATACCCCAGCTTCCTTCTCACTGCCAGGATCCACTATTGCCCTGCCCCCACCATGACAAGATTTAGAACGAGAAACCAGAGACATCTGCATAAACACAATCACTGTAGGTAGACTGGCCACTGCAGACTAATGATCCAGTGTGCTTTTTGGTCATCTATCCTTATACAATTTGTTTATGAAGATTTCCTTGAATCAGTAATGGGAGACTAAGGGTGAGCTGTGTACTGAAGATTAAAACAGGGCTGGGGACGGGATATAGCTTTTCAGTAAACACTTGCGCCACATGTGCAAGGCCCTGGGCATGATCCTGGGCACTGCAAAACAAACAAATAACAAGTTAGTCCTAAATTCTCAATGTTAAAGATTTTGGAACATGTTTCTTCTCTTGAACCCCAAACCGGTCTCTTCCCCCTCATAGTTCTCTTCTTAATGCCATGCACATTATCATTATTCTCTCAAATAGTTTTTACTACCATCAGGATAAAAGTCAGACTTCTCAGCCTGGATTTTTCCCTTGGGTGGTGGCAGAAAAAGGTGCTCTTGGCAGAGGAAGGGCCCTGTGAGCGATCTTCATGTGGAAGTGACTGGGCCCTGTTAGTCACATGCTGCAAATCAGATCCTGCCACAGTGGAATCAAGAAAAATGCCCAAATTCCTATCCTCTGAAGTACTTACAGAGGGAAATGATACGATGTACAGATTTGTTCTAAAAATACTCCAGTAAAAAGGAGTGGGAGGATGGACAAAACAATACTGGCAGAATATTGAGATTAAACTGAGTTTAAACTGTTATATGAGTGTAGTGGGCAAGTCACAATATTCAGTTTTTTCACGTACTGTTGAAAATTTACATACTTAGAAGTTTGAAAAAAAACTTTCTTTAAATCAGGTTCCATAACTGTTCCAAACAGGCTATGAGCTGGGATTTGAAAAGTCTTTTATGGAGAGATTTGTTATAACAGGATATTACCTTAACAGATGCAATGATTTATACTTTTTCAGAAATTTTCTTTAACAAGAAAATGCTGGAGCCTTCCCAAAATTATACCAATCACAGAACAGTTTTGATATAGGAGTTTTCAACAGATATCCACAGACTCCCAAAGGATAGATGAAAGGGTACTGGGAGGTTAATAAACTGTACACTTTGATACATGCCACCGTGTATCTTCTAGGAGAGACAATCTAAAGCTTACATCAGATTTTCAGAGACTGCTAAGCCACTGCCACCACATCCCCCAAAACACCTAAACTTTGAGACATTCTATGTATTATTTCCATGTTAGAATCAGTTTTCTAAAAGAAGACACAATTATGAGTTTAAAATGAGGAAAAATTTGTATGAAACATTTTGACTTTAAAACAAGGGCAGTACACCTTGCATGTGACTCAGATTAAGTGGATAATTGGGGAACTCAGGCATTCCCAAGGAGTGCATTAGGAGATGCCAGACTCCAGCCTTCTTTCACATTTCCAAACCCAAAGCAGATCAAATGTTTTTTCTCTTACTTATCAGGAATCCAGAGTCTAACGGTTCTGTCTCGTGAGGCAGATGCCAAGAAGTTTCCATGTGGAGAAAACTGCACGCTGGTTACAACATCCTTGTGACCCACATATCTGTAAGCTCTAGCTTGTGGCTTCAAATTCCATAGCATGAGAAAGGTGTCCCAAGAGGCAGTAGCTATTAAGAAACAGAAGAACAAAACCTCTGTTAAAATGCAAATAGGCATGTCTTCACTACAGTGGGCAGCACGTCACATAGCAAGGGGTCCCAGTAACGGAGAGGCTGGAGGTCCAGAACAGGGCTGACCACCTACGAGCAAAAACATTTTTTAAGGACATTCAAAGCTATATCACAGATCTGCAAGCTTGGTTGTGTCCTGTGAAAACACACAGCAGAGTTACTGGCCCCCGCATTCAGTTAGAGCTCAGGTACTATTTACTAGAAGGTGGTAGCACAATATGACAGAACACACGGGACCTTCAGAGTAGATTCTGTCTCCCACCCTGTATGGCTGGGAACCTCTGTGTCATGCGTACGAAATTTCGGTGCATGCCAGGGATCTAGGCTGAGTGCTCCTCACGAGAAGCTACTGTCTGATGATCTGAGGTAGAGTGAAGTGGTGATGCTAGCACTGGGAAGTGGCTGCAAATACAGATGAACATAAGCAAAGAGGTTGTCTGCAGAGACAATAATAAATCAGTTGCTTGCAGACTCAGATCAAAACCTATCAGCAAGTGGGAAATGACAAGCTGCATCTGGTGGCAGTCTTTACGTTAGAATCTGACACTTTGGTCGGTGTGTGGCCCAACCATTATTTTATGTACAACTTCCAGCTGCACCAATTTCCTGCGCTGCACACTTGCCTCAGTCACAGTTTTGGTAAACCCATAAACTATCCCTATAAAATGAGTAAAAAATATCACTGGAGAGCTTCTCTGAAAAGGGGGAAAGACCTAACGATGAGTTAGCAGAAGGCTCTAAGACTGACAACAAAAAGAAAGCTGCCTACTAAAGAAAATGCCAAGAGTCCTACTTAAATTACGGATTTCACATTCTCTAAGCCTGCTTTGCATACTATGTGGTGAACAACTACTCAATGAAGCCATGAATCCTTCAAAACTCCTTCACCACATGGAGACCACGCCTTGCATAGAAGATAAGCCTCTGGAGTTTTTCAAAAGAAAAAAGTTGCAAACGCAAAGAACAGAACCAATTATCGAAGGCAACCACTCCATCAAATGTGTCTGTACTGAAAGCATCACTTTTAGTGGCTGACGAGTCCACTGATGCTGACAAGGCAACAATTCTTGTTTTTGTGATATATTTTTCAGGAGGATGTGCATAATGATATATTATGTGCACTTTTCTTGCCAACCCACACCAAAGCTGCAGAATGATTCAAGTCTTCAAATGATTACCTATCAGGAAAGCTGAACTGGTCATTTTGTGTTGGTATACGCATAGATGCAGTGGCTGCCATGTCTAGATGGCTTTCTTATTTCACTACTCAGGACAAAGAGGGCACTTCAGAATATGAGTCTCTACTCAGTGTCACCATAAAGGCTGGTTAGCACTCCCCTCTTTTAAAAAAATGTACAAAGAAATGATGTTCCATCACAGATAATCCAAATTATAAAATATTTATATCACAGTATGACTTATCTGGGACTAATGTAGACAAAACAATGTGTGTATTATACTTCAGACCCTATTTGAGTTTTATATATTATACTGCAAATAAAATATATAAAAGCAAATAATACATAATCCCTTCTCTCGAAGAATCACAGTATACTAGGGGAGATATTAATATATATGCACAGAACACTTTTTAAATTATTTTCTCATTTATGTTAGCTGTGATGATTAGATGGTTCTTTCTGAGCAGAGAACTGAGTGAGATGAGTGGAGAAAGAGGATTCAGTGGAGAAGGAACTGCATGTGAAAAGCCTGAACTTGGAAGTGCACTTGGAAGACTGAGGAACACAAGGAGGTCAATGAACTAGAGAGAGGACAGGGGGAGAGAAGGGTCAGAGGGCAGCTGAAAGAGGGCACAGACATCAGGCAAGCAAGGCATGGTGAGAGTACATATTTTATTCTAGGTGCAATGGAAAACCAATTGTAGGATTTTGAAAAAGGGGAAATCTCATGATCTGCTTTGAAAAAAATCACCATCCCTGACATGAGATGGTCTTTTAAAAACATGTTAGGTTAACTGGATATTCATAAGAAGTATGACTCTTGACACTTCCATTTTATATTATATACAAAAATTAATTCTAAAGGGTTACAGATCAAAATGTAATAGGTAAAACAGGCTTTGCAAAGAAAACAGAATATCTTCATGACTTTGCAGGAAGGAAAGATTAAACAGGACATGAGAATCACTACAAAAGAAGACAATGATAATTTATAGTACACTAAAATTAAGAAATTTTGTTCACTGAGAGAAATCATTAAGCAGGTGAAAAGCAAGCTGCAGAGTGGGAGAATATATTTACAGTACACATGTCCAAAGCAACAAAGTGTGCTTTAACAGAATCTATACATTTCCTACAAATCAGTAAGAAGAAAGTACATGGCCCCCAAAATAGGCAAAGGAACTTCATAAAAGAAAATATCCAAATGGCCAATTATCATTATGAAAAGGTCTTTAATTCCACTAATCACCAAGAAATGCAAATTAAAATCAAATGAGCTATCGCTGCATGTTTATCAGAATGGTTACAATGAAAAGATCAATAACTTCAAGTTTTGTTGGGGATATGGAACAACTAGAACTCTCATCGTATGCTACTGGTTATAACCACTTTATCTACTTTGAAACATCTGCTGAAGTTGAATACACACCTATCATTTGACTCAACAATTACACTCCTGCTAGATACTCAACAGAAACTTTTATATATGTTTAGCAGAAGGGATATGCATTGACATTTGTGCCAATACAATTTAAAATACATCAAAACTAGAAACCCAAATATCCGTCAAAGTAAAAGGGATAAAGTAAAATTCATGCTGTACACCTCTCGTATAAATTTCATTTATATGGTGTTAAGAAGCAGCAGAACTAACCTATGAAGTCAGATATAAATGGGAAGACGCTGTGGATGATAGGGAGGGGCCAGTGGCTGAAAGGGAGCACAAGGGGACTTAACAGCATGATGCTGGTTGAAGGAGTGTCCCCAAGGTCTTGGTTGCCAGCCTGTGGTGCTACTGGGGAGAGGGGACCTGAAGAGGTGGGGCTCAACTGTAAGAAGTCAGGTCACCAGGGGCGTGGCTTGAAAGGGGTATTGGGACCTCTGCCCCTTCCTCTCACTTTGCTTCCCAGCCACTGTGAGGCTAGCAGTTTCCTCTGCCATGCACTCCTGCCATGATGTACTTGCCTTGATACAGGCCCAAAAGTGACAGAGCCAAGCAACCACTGACTAGAACTGCTGCAACTGTGAGCCAAAATAAACCTCTCCTTCTTCAAAGTTGCTCAGCTCAGGTATTTTGCCATCGTAATGCAAGGGTGACCATATGGCAGTATCACCATGTTGGATTAAATGGGTATGACAGAGTGCAAAAATAATTAAGTTGTACAACTGAGATCTGTACAATTTTTTTAATACATTTCTATTCCTCAATAAAACATTTAGAAAAACCCCAAAACTGTCAGTCTAGTTGTTGTGTAGAGAATATACATAGGACATTGAGGCAGAACTGGAGAAGGAAATCAATTCAGAGGCACTGGAATAATCCAGTCAGGAGAGGGGAGTCTGGACTCAGTCTGAGGCTGAGGAAACAGGAGAAGTAGTTGAAGATGAGGAACATGTAATGAAGAACCTGTGCGGCTTGCTAATGGGTTTGATATCAGGGACAGAAAGAGAACCAGTAAAGGTGCCAAAATTTTGGACTGAGCACCCAGGTAAATCTTAATGCCATTTAATGAGATGAGAAAGGCCAAAAAAGAAGAGGGTTGGGATGAGGAGGATGAGTACAAATCAAGAGTTTGTTTGGGGACATAGTAAGTTTGAGATGTCAATTAGACACACAAGCGGAAATCTCACGCAGGGAGATGGATACTGCCACCTGGAGAGCAGAGAGAAGTTTTGACTATATACACTGTGGTGGCGGGGAGAACAAGCTGTAAATTAGACTCAGGTGAGGTGGTGCTTCAGAGCCCTACACTTACGACACACCTGAAGCAGAGCTGTCCCATTACAACAGTGGCTCAGGGTGCACTCTATGCTTTCTTCTAAATCTGATAAACAACCAGGGGGAGGAGGGAAACTACTCAGGTATAAAGATTCCAATCTTACTAAAAAACTATGAAAACCAGTCAAACTTTTTCTCCATATTTCCTTAACGTTCTTTCTTAGGAAAGAATTGTCCAACCCCAAACACCAACACCATTATAAAGAAGGCATTTGGTTATTGATATCAATGGTGTACTGTGTCAACTTAGATTTGCTTTCAAAGTTTCCATGTAACACGCCTAATATAAATAGTACCACATAATTTAAAATGGCAAAGCCTGCAACACTCATCATCAAACTGGTCTTTTTGGAGATAAAAAGTCAAACAGAGAGGAAGATAAGAAAAAGCTTAGCCAGCAAATCTACCAATGTAAAAGATATTTATATTTATTTTCTGTGTATTTATATATTGTTTCAAGAAATTCTTGTGAGAACATAAGAAAAAACAAAGCCCATGCTCTGCTAGGCTACCACTTTAATCTCTGGAGGAGACAACACAGGAAATACTGAGACATGTGACTCAGAACTCCACACTGTCCCAAAGGCCAGCAGTTTTTGTGTCATCTTAAGTATCAATAACTTTCTTTAGTCAACCCAAGCACTCTCACTCACTGATTTAACCTAAATCAGCTATGGTTACTTAGAGATCTGTTCTGTCAAAAGTAGTTTTCTAAAAAGAAATGGCATTGTCTCCAGTTGTTGTGAGATTTGTGAAATTATTTGGTTTTCAATAATAAGAATCCGATACAGAATTCCAGTATTACAAGAGTACTGAAGACAACCTTGTTCTACACCTTGGCCACCTGGTACCCTTCCTAGAAGTAACCTGCATTACTATCTTCTTGGGAATCCCCTTTTGTACTTATATAAATAGGTGTTCCATTCTTGTTTTTGGTTGTTTGAGACAGGGTCTTGCTTAGTAGTCTAGGATGGCCTCGAACTCACTATGTAGCCCAGGTTGGCCTCAAACTGAGATCCTTCTGCCTCAACCTCCCAAGTGCTGGGGCTACAGGCACACGCCACCACGCCCCACTTCATGCGCCCCACTTCTTTTATATCAGTGGTAACATACTAATACTCGTTCATCTACATTTACCTCGCTGCTCTCCTCTTATTCAGCCCACTTAGTATAATACATATTGGAGATCATGTTTTGTTACACACAAAGTTACCTCATTCTGTTCCCCTTCTATTTTTAGTAATTTTTTATACTTTAAACTTATAGTAAAATTACAAGAAACTCCCACACCTCCCCTACTCTAGATTTTGTTATTGTTTTACATGTTTGTCCTTTTCTCTCTATATACTTTCACATATGTATATTTTCTTAACCATTTGCAGTGAGATTAGAAACATAATACTACTTTCCTACTCGGTGATTTGTCCTTACCAAACCTGTGGTGGCTTGGTCTGAATGGAACAATGTTAACGGGTGGTGGGGCCTTGAGGAAGCTTTGGGGGTCCTGAGGGATCTGCCCTCAGAAACGGATTAATCTGCCCTACACATGCAATGTTTGGCATTCAACAAAGAGAGGATGACCCCCCCCACCACCAGTAGACACACAGACACACACATAGACACTGTCTCTGTGCCCACCTCTCTGCTCAGCAACTTCTCGGAAATCCTGCCGCACAAACATCAGCCCCAGCAGTCGGAGCCCAGCTCAGGGGCTGGGGCCTGCGGTGCAGGGCTTGACAAGCATGGGGAAGGGCCTGGGTCCTATCCCAGCATCACACACACACACAAAGCACCATGATTTCTGAGCCAAGAAAAACATTAAAAATACTCAAACAGGCTACATGTGTGTGTGAAAACACCAACAAAACCCAATGTTCTGTAAAATTAATATGCACTCATAAAAAATTAATAGTCAGAACCCAGAACTCTGACATCTGTCTCCACAGCCTGGCCAGGCTGTCCCTGCTTCAGCTCACACTCTGCTGTGCTGCAGGAAAGTGCAATGCCTGAAAACAACTACCTCATATATTCTGCTTAGTTTTACAGGAGTTTTCAGGCACCAATTACTGTCAAGGCAGGAGGAAGAAATTTGTTTTATTCTTCTTCATAGCTACATAGTATTCCACAATACAGCTATACCTTAAATTATTTAATCAGTCTACCCTATTTAGAATGTTTGTAGTCCTGTGCGTTTTAAAAATTGATGCTGTGATGTACACGTGTCATTTCCACATGCAAATATATATTGCGATAAATTCCTAGAAAAATTGCTTGGTTAAAGACTATGTAGAATTTGCTAAAAAAAAAAAAAAGTCTATGTCTGTAATATAGTATTTTATATAACCTTGTACATTTGAATTATATTCCCTTTCAGGTTTTTTCATTTTATATCTAATCATTCAGATTACCTTCACATAGAAGTCCTTGGGTGTTTTCAAATTATTTCAGAAAACCTCCTTTGTGTTTTTGATTTCTACGATGTCCTATTCTAATTACTGGAATGAAACACAATTTTCCAGTCTGAAAGTGCCAAAACTTACTTTCTGCTGCATTTCCAGCCTCATGCTGGCGTTTGGGTTGCGGAAGAAACATTGGATTCCCTTCTTAATGAAAAATAAACAAGGAACTCTTCTAAAGAAGTCAATGAAAAGGAGTTCTCTATAAATATTTTTAAGAAAGGAAAACAAAAACATAATCCGTAGGCAGACACATTTATAAATCCAGACGGAAGGCAGAGAAAGGCTGCACGATAAAGTGACAGTATTCCAGCTTGGACTGGACAAACTTAACACTTTGATACCATCAGAATTAGTCATACTATCCAGTCTCCCCATAATAATATTTACGTGATGGCACTAATTTAAAATTCCTCTTCTCTGAATGAGGACGTAGTTAAGCATGTTTTCTTTCTCTCTGATACTGCATAATTAACTTGCCAATGTAGTTAGGGTCTAAAGGAGCTGTGGGTACTTTAAAAAATAATCTTTAGCAATGAGAATCTGGAAGAACTGGATTTAATTTATCCAATTCCATGTATCTTTGAAAGATGGCAATATCCATAGCACAAACCTTACTGAGTTATTATTACAGATGATATATATGTCTATGCCATAAGCATTCTTTTACTTAATTCTAACAACAAGGAAGGTAAATATCACTAACCTTATTTTCATCAATGAAGAAATGAGGCTTCATGAGGTTAAGTATTTGCCTGGGTCATGCAGGTGGAAAGTGATACAGCTTGATTTTTAACCCAATTTATGACTCCAAAGCCTGGGCTTTTAACCAATAAGAAGTACTTCTCAGAGTGCTGGGGATTTATGGACTATCTCCACAAGAATTATTTCGAACACTGTTAGAAATGCGTATTTCTTGGAAAACTAGACATTCTTTGAAATGCGACCCAGGAATATGAGCTTCTGACAAGTTTCTGAATTCTGATGCCCATATCAACTTGAGAAATGCTGCGCTTTATTACTACCTCTCAGGAGTACACTAAATTTATTTTTCGCATTTGAGAGTGATTTTTTAAAAAGCTGTAACAAGAGAAGCTCAACACAGGTACTATACAGGTTGCCATCAAGAACCATAATTGAAAACTAAATTTTGGCATACTTTCATCACGGTTTCAGTGTAGGAAAAACAACTCTAAAATTCTAAATTTTACTGTTCCTCTTCCAGTTTTAAAAAAAAGAAGAAATTGATTTGCTCGTTCTCTTCATTTATTCTATAAACTCTCCACACATTACACAGGAATTGAGTCAATAATGGGGTAACCTTGAAGGAAAAGAAGGGGGGAAGTGACAAATTCATTGCTAAAATCACATGCTTTAAGCTGAGACTTCTACAGTACAGTTCACCCTGCAATCCAGGACAAAAATACTTTTGGACTATTAATGCTTGTTTAAACTTGAACGCTCTGTCTAGGAGGCCAGAGTGACTAACCCAACAGCAAAGAGTCAGACTTTAAACTGGCAGGGCCCACCCAGGAGCAGCTGTTTGCTGGCCTTCGGGTTTCAGGCAGATTACCCAACCTTCAGTTTCTGCATCTACCCAGAAGGATGACAACCCTCCCCCTCGCCCTTCCCTTCACTTTCCAAGCAGCGTCTGAAAGCCAGGCGCCCGGGCCCTCCAAGAGGCTATGGGCTGCGGGGCCCACCACGCTCCACACTGCTTCCTCCAGCCACAAGCAGGGGTCTAAGCCTTACGTCTCCGTGGTCACCAGTCACGGTGCAGCCTGTGCTCTCGGTAGCTCTGTCCTACCCCTCTCTCCTCCCGCAAAGCCCCGCAGGCCCAAGGAACCCCCACTGGACGCTCTCCAGCGTAGCCAACACCCTGATGTCTGGAAGCTCCTCCTCCTCAACCTTACAAACCCGACCTACTGTGCTTGGGAACACCGCGGGTCCTGAACCGCTCTCAAGCAGACTCATTCTGCTTCACACTTCGCCTACTTCGGGTCACCCCGCTCCTGGCACTCTTCATTCATTCAACAGATGCCTGACCTCTATGTCACGTCAGGCATTGTGGGAAAAGAGAGTAGGGCTCAAAACAGACAGCATCTCTAAATCAGGAGTTTGAATTCGAGCTGGGAAGCAGGCAAATAAATAGATCGTATACACAAAGCGGATGAAGAATGTTGTTTAGCTATATCTTTCAAGTGGATACATAGTAATTATAAGTATTTACGGGCATTTCAATACATGTATACAATGTATAATAATCAGTTCAGGGTAATTGGCATATATGTCACCCCAGACATAGCATTTCTTTGTGTTGGGACAATCAAAATCATCTTTATTAGCTATTTTGAAATATTCATTTTATAATTACAAATTGTGCCAAGAAACATGAAAGATAAAGCGGGAAGTCCTAATGGGAGTTTTGTGTGTGGAACACTCGGGTAGACACAGTGCTCAGCTGCACAAGGAGTCAGCCAAGTAGACGGGTGGCGAACATTTCAGACTGGGAGAAACAGTCTTTCAAGACTTCTTCCACGCCTCTTTGGCAGCCCCCTGCACGGACACATCTTAGCTCTCGTCACCAGCAGACCTGAACATTTACATCCCAGGCATTCATCAAAACCCACAGTGACAGCTTGCTTTCTTTATCCATGTCTTGCTCAGTAGCTTCCACCTCACCCTGAACTCCAATTCACACTGACCTATGTTCTCCACTGAGGCTGCTTTCTCACCTTAAATATTCGGTTTATAACAAACACACCTCTTAGACTTACGTCCAATCCCTTGAGTCTCCTTTCTTTCTTCAGATCCCCATTGCAAAATCCCAACCACTTTACATTTTCTGAGACAATACCTGCTCCAGTGAGAATTGCTGGACACTCCTCCCCCACGGACTGATTTGAAACACTATAAATTCATGATCACTAACTCAACATGTGGTCTTCTACACGCCAAAGTACTATTCAAATCTCTATTTGTTCCCTCCCCTCTCTAGTGACCATTTAATATCTTTTCTCTCTTCAACATTTCTAACCCTCTCTAGCCTTGGCATTCATGACACCCTATGTCATGGCTTTTCTTCTTATCTTTCTGATTATTCCTTCTTAGATTCTTTGGCTATCTCTTTTTCTGACCTGAAGCCACTTGGAGCTACTTGGGGCCCAGACATGGGCCATTTGCTGCCATTGATCTAAATCATCCTAGATGATCTCATTCCTTCCCATGACTTTAAATATCAATCTGTGTGCTTCTAACCTGCAAACCTCTCGTGCCCTGACTACCACTCCAGTCTGAGGACTGCTATGCTTATGTGAACCACTGTCATCCCTGCTGCCGTTACTGTCACAGCTCCTAAAATACTTAACTAACGCTTCAGTCTCCTCACAGTAGCCAGAGGGATCTTTCAGGGGTGTAACTAAGATGTATTATGTACATGAACCAACTCCCCACAAGGAACAGAACCATTATGTACCGTACAAAAAAAACCCCTGAAAAATAAAGTAACAGTTTTCAACAATTTCCACAGCTCTCAAACTAAAATCCCTAGTTTCCGGTGGCGGCTGTAACAAATTACTGCAAATGTGGAAGCCTAAAACAACAGCAATTTATTCTCTAGCAGCTTTGGAAGCCAGAAGTGCAGGTGCTGGCAGAGATGAACTCCCTGCAAAGGCCCAGGAGAGATCCCCATCCTCCCTCCTCGCCCGACCCCACTGTCCCATCCCCACGTCCGGCTTCTCATGGCCTCCCCTTGGTCTCCTGTTTCTCTTTTAAGGGCATTTAGGGCCCACCTGGATATTTCAGGGTTACCTCATCTCAAGATCCTTAAAGACCTTCTTTCCAAATAAAGTCACATCACAGGTCCCAGGAATCTCACACAGACATGTCTTTTGGATATTTAATACACTACGAGCTCCAAGCCCTGCCTGAGCTGCCTCTGCCTACTCGAAACTTCATCTCTCCCTCTTCCTTACCAGGCTGTACTCTCTGGCATTCTTTCACTCCCTTGATCTAGAATAACTTCCACACTTGGTCTTTGCCTATACTACTCTCTCTCCAGTCTTCACCTAGCTAACTCCTTCTTGAGGTCCTTCAGCTGCCCCTCACTTCTGAAGAGAATTATTCTTTGACCCCATACATTTGAGTATGGGCCCTTCTTTCGCAGCGCTGGACTGTTTCCCTACAAGTACGTGGTACTTACACATGGCTTTGTAGGTTTATGTGTTCATATTTGCCTCCACCACTGGACCGTGAACTCTTCATGCCACCCGAGGAAGCACATCTGTTCTGTGCACTTTTGTATGTCTACCCAGAGCATATGGTGACATCTGGCACACAGTAGCTTTAACTAAGCAATGGGATACTAAGTAAATAGAGCCTTTACCCTTCCTGGCTTGAACAGGATTAGATAAATGCAAATAAACGTGTTAGAGTGCTGACCAGACAACAGGACACTGCCAGCCTGAAGTGTCTCTGTCTCTCCCTGCCCTGCCTTGCCCTGCCCTGCCTGGAAGGGTGGTAGGGCTCAGCACAGGAGAAGACCATCAACTACTCCTGGGGAGCTAGAAGGCTTCTGCAGCCCTTTTGTGCCACGGGCAGCTGTGCAACACAGGAACTCGCCCTACCTTCTAGTAACCTCTGCCGCCTCTCCAAAGGGACTGACTGAGGGTTCTCTCCTGCGCTCGCTCTCTCCTTTCTTAATTTTGCAAATCATAAAGTATCTGTAGTATTGTATTATAAATAATAAACCCTGATGGCTACTCTAAAATCTAGCATGCAGAGAGAGAGGCAGGAAAACCTCTTCTGGAAAACCTGAAATTTCCCCACTTTTTTTTTTTAAATTCCTGAAGTATTTTTGAAAATTGAGATATAGCTCATGTAACATAAAATTTTACTCTTAAAGAATTCTGTGTTTGGCACCAAGTTGTGCAGCCACTGTCACTAATTCCAGGACATGCTCATTACTCCCCTCACCCCAGGAAAATCCACCCTGCTCCTTAGCAATCATGCCCTCCTCCCCTGACCTCAACTCCTGGCAACCACCAAGACACTATTTTCCAGTCTTGTTTTACATTCATGAAGCGGAAACACAGAGATGAGGTCATCTGCACAGAGCTGCAAGTCACTCAGCAAGAGAACAGGGTTAGGGAAACCCATTTCCAGTAACTGCCAAGCAAGTATGAACCAAGAGGAGGTGAAAATACGTTTCATACACCTGCACACATCCTGTACATGCCCACGAGACACCTGAGAAGCCCTTTGCCCGGCCACTCCCAGGTGGTGTCGAGCCAGGGAGAGGTACAGGAGCAGGACAAAATCACTGAGGAGAAACAGATGCTACTGGGGGAGAACAGTGCCGATGAACCACTGTGGATTATAGGACATTTTTCTTTCAGGCCCAAAGTTCTGAAATTAGTGTTTGCGTGCCCAGCTGCTAGCTTGCTTCCTTTTATAGTAGCTCCAATGGGTCCCAAAGAGCCTTGCTCATTCTGCGTGTTCCTCAGTAATTAATGCAATAACAGTGCTAACATCACTTTATAGTATCTACTGGTTAGTGACACCGAGGTATGCAAAGTAATTCGGGAACCTTGATTTTCTTATATTCTGTCTGCATTTTCAAATAAGCAAAAGAATTAAAAGCTTAACTTACCTCTGTTAGGATTATGAATGTGTACACAGGAACTGTAATCTCACAGATTAAAGTCAGCAGAATCCATTTGCAAAAGTAGGCACACATTTTATTTTGTATGTCTTAATCAGCATTACAAATACCATTAATCAAAAGGGGGGAAAATGGAAACTGCTCATCACACAGAAAAAAAAAATCAGTTTAAGAGAGATCAATTTGAACTTTAGTATTCTCTGCACTCATTCAAAAATATTATTAAAACAACTGAAAAAGACAAGTCAAAACTAAGTATTTTATTACTAAAATTGAGACCCTACAGCAACTAAGAGTGCACAACTTAAATCTCGCCTTGGATCTAGCAAATTTTGATTTGCTAACATATAACACATACAGAAGAGCCTACCCCTGGATGAATAAACAAATTTTTTTTACAAAAAAGTCATTTCGAGTTATCGAGATCCTTGTCATTTACAAAAATGACTGCTAAAAATGTTTATATAGATAATCAATCTATTCACGGAATTCATCACTAAATGACACAGTGAACATTTAAGGTGGAAACTAATTGCCCACCAAATATTTTATAAAACTACTATCAAGCATGTAAATTAGCTTAAAAGGTCAACTCTTAATTGTCTACAGTAAAAGAGAGCTTTGGTACCAATAAATTAGAATTAAAGAATCAAAATACATTTTGTATGTGGCACTACAGTGTAGCTTTGGAATTAAATTGGAACTTGCCTAGATATAAAACCATGAACATCCCCTTCCTTTGTTAATGAACACTAATACGAGGAATGAACAGACTAACCTCTCTGAATTGTCGACAACAATTAAGGCACTAGCCTAAAATATTTTCCAAAGACGATTACTATATTCAAGTGAGCTCAGCTCACTTGAAAACATTTTTTTCCCCAGTGCTGGGGATCAAAACCCAGGTCCTCATGCATGCAAGGGAAGTGCTCTACCACTGAGCTATGCTCCCAGCCCTCACTTAATTTTTAAAATTATTTCTTTTTTCCAGGTTTACAAATGTACTGAACATTGCTCAACTGTTCAACATTACCTGTGTTAAAAGTGAAGGGATTAAAAAGTGTAGAATTTACAGTGACTGAGTTCAATAAAGGGAGAATATGCAACTTTTCAGAGCTAGAAAGGATCTTCAAGATCCGATCCAACACCCATTGACAAGGAAACTGAGGCCCAAGCACATCAAATGACTTCATCAAAGTCACACTCCTTGGGTGAGCCTGTCCTGCATCCATCATTCACAAATCTACTGAAAGTGCCTAAGTGTCAGGCTGCTAGGTGCTGAAAACGAGCTAGAAGGCAGTACTCAACACTGCCAAAGCAGTCTTTTTGCCCTTGTAATCTTAACATAAATCCCGACATGTCCAAATCAGTATGAGCTCACAGAAGAGTGCCACAGCCTTTGTACAACTGGGCTCACTTTCAGTTTCACACATTTTAGTTTTGTTGTTTGTTTTTTTTTGTACCGGGAATCGAACTCGGGACCTTGCGCTTAGGAGGCAGGCGCCAGAACCACTGAGCTAAATCCCCGGCCCTTCACACATTTTAGTAAACACAGCTGGGTTTAACTTCAGAGAGGCTCAATTGTGTTTACTTTACATGATTAAGCATTAACAAGGGAGGCACAGTATTCTGAATGAATTTCTTTCTAGTACATTCATAACTTAAGGAAGTGCAATCAGAAAATGCCCTACGCTCATAAGCAAGTTCACAGAACAGCTTAAAAAATCAGAGCTGTTCAAGGTATCAATGTATAGATCAGTTAAGTCCAACAACTGGAGATTACAAAGTGTGGAATGTAAATATCTCCCCATTTCATTCAGTCAGGAGTATAGCTTTTTGAGATGTCTGTATGTTAAGATTTTCAAACTCACATTCAAAGAAATACCCTCTTCCAATGACACCATGTATCCTTTCACAGATTTATCTAAACCAAGCCTTCCCTCCTTAAGATCAACTTTCTTTGATTTGTAGTTGATTAAGGGAAAATTAGTTTTAAAAACACCTAAGATTTTAGGTGTTAGCTAAAAGAAATGCAAATTCTGTGTAATCAAAATAGCAATAGTTCAAAACGTACATTAATTTAGATTTTACATTCTTTAATATGAAGACTGGCACTTAAGTGTTTTGTGTGTCTCAATTCACAGTAAACTTTCTGAAGAAGTAGGAGACACACTGACAAAGCTCTCAAATGAAACAACCCATAAGTAAGGCACTTTGAGACATTAAACAGCAGCATTCTGCCCACCCAGCTTCAGAAACATTCCAAAACGAGCCTCAGCTTTCTAGTGCTCTCACTGTTGGGGAACTTCTGACAAACCCCAGCCTCCAGTCAGGCTCTGACTTTCCTGAAGCTATTGTTAGCTCCAGTGAAAGTGCCCTTGGGTCCTTCTACTTCTCAAACCTCCAGATTTGATTTTTATCTAGGGCCTCACAAGTTCTCATCTGTACATCAGGCCGACCCTCAGCTGTCCGGTAAGCACTAAGACAAAGTCCTGAGTGTGGATGAAAAATGGTTCCATCTTCTTTAAAATGCCAGATGATGTTTACTGGAGCAGGGGACCCATCTCTGGGACAAGTCTGCATTCCTACATAAGTTTTTTGCTCAGGAACCTCTGCACACAACTCAGTCACCGAATTAAACCGTATTTCTTTGTTTGAAGTATATTCAAAGAACTGGTTACCTCCTTGACCATGGCATCCAAACAGTGAGAGGTTAGCCCCGGTGGGGTTGTTGTCAGGAGAATTATAATCTAAGCATTCGGAAGAGATCCCCAAACTGCGAATAGCCCCGTGCCAACCTGGCCTATCCTCTGGTACGTGTAAATTCGAAAACACGTTTTTCAAATACCAGTCAAAGCTTTTGCATCTCAGCTGTTTTCGTAGTAATTTTCTTTCAGAGATATCGCCATAAGCTTCCTTCCGTGCTGGAGGGTTTCGGTTGTAGAAATGCTCTTTGTAGTCATCCATCCACACTTCTGCTGCCCGTGCAGTGTTCTGCAGGAAGTTGGGGCGGGCGTACGGCGCCCGCTTGGGGAACACGTGGCCCACGTGGGAGCACGGGTGGATCTCCAGCTTTCCACCGCACTGCCACACCCTGAAGGACAGCTCCAGGTTTTCACCTCCCCACACTTCCATCCCAGTGTCATACGTCCCCAGGTACTCAAAGTATTTCTTGCTGACAGCAAACAGCCCTCCAGCCATGGTGGGAGACCTGATGGGGTCAATTCTTGACGTCCGCCTGTCCCTTTCCTGCTTGGGGACAGAATGCCACTGGAATGTTAACCGCCAGTCAAACCCACCGATCATGGGTTCCCCCGTTTGCATGTAGAACTCAAAAGTATTCCAATCAATCGTGTCTATAACCGGACAAACGACTGCTGTTTCATCCCTCCCTATCCTTTCCAGGAGCGGCTCCAGCCAGCCAGAGTTACACTCACAGTGACAATCCAGGAAGGTGAGGACATCGCCCGTGGCGAAAGTGGCTCCGATCAGACGGGCCCGAACCAGGCCCTCTCGCTTATTGGTTCGGATCAAGCGGACTCTCTCTAGGCTGCTGATGTAAGTTTCCAGTTGCGCCTTCAAATACACTCTGTCGCTCAAGTCATCCACCAAGATGATCTCCTTCAGAAGGACAGCGGGAGAAGTTTCCAGTACGCTGTGAATGGTGCGGAGCAAAGTGGACCAAGCTTCGTTATAGAAAGCGATGACGACCGAGGTGGTGGGGAGTCTCCTGTAGTCGTACGTCTTGGATTTACACTCAGACATTCTCTTATCTTCTATGTGGCGGTGCAGGGAAATCCTGTCACTGAGGTAAATGTTGATGGCATATCTCTCAATGAGTTCCTCCTGCTGCTTCAGTTCACCCTCGCCGAGCTCGAGTTTGCTCGCTCTCCCCCACTCGCCAAGGGCGTGGGAGTCTGCGGGGGGCTTCCCGTAAAGAGGTCGGGACAAATCTTCTTCCCCTTTCTTAAGGTGGGCGAGGCGCCTGGAGCCCTGCTCCGGAGCAAGGCCGCCTCCGGGGGCGGCGTGGAAGGCGGACACCGAGATCTCCAGCAGGAGGTAAGCCACGGTTAAAAGCGCGAGCAGCACGCAGCTCCTGCCTGCCCAGGTCCACCTCCCGGGCACCCGGATCCTCATGGCGCGGG
This sequence comes from Heterocephalus glaber, assembly GCF_000247695.1. The sequence continues at coordinate 17,204,213 of NW_004624750.1, read as the reverse complement.
CGGGCGGACGGGCGGACGCGGCCCCCAGCCGGCGCGCGGGAAGCGCTGCGGGCCCCCGGCTGCGGGCAGGGTGAGCTTCGCGCAGCCCCCTCCTTCCGTGGGGCGCCCGGGTCCCCCGGCGTCACCTGAGAGCGCCCCGGCCCGCCGCCTCTGCTCTGCCGCTTCCTCCGGCCGCGCTCGGAACTTTTCCCAAACTCCGCGGCCAACACCCCGCCCGCCCGTCCTCCCTCCCGGGCCACACGCCCGCAGCCCGCCGCGCCCCCTGGCGGCCGCTCGGGGAAGCGTCTCGGGAGGGGAGGCGGCGGCTCCCGGCCTCGGGCGTCCCGGGTCCGCGGCGCGGGGCGGAGGCTGCGGGTCACGGAGCGAGAGGAACACAACTTACCGAGCCGCTTGCCGTCGGGGCTGAAGTGCGCGGAGGTGACGGCAGCCCCGTGGGCCCTGAAGTAGCGCTCCAGGCAGGGGTCCTCCTAGGGGAGAGCGGCGGGCGTCGCCAGCAGGCCGGGCCCGCCCGCCCAGCCCGTCCCCCGCGGGAGCTCCCGGGGCTCCGCAACCCCCCCCCCCGGAAGGCCCCAGGACTCGGCCGCGCTCCGTCTGCAACCCTGGACTGGGCGGGACAGCGGGCGGCCGGCGGGCTCGGCGCTCCCGGGCGCCCAGGGCGAGGCCGGGGCCAGGTCTCCCCGGGGCGCCCGCACGTGCCGACCCGGCCCTCGGCGGCGGGAACCGCGAGGCAGGGCTCCCCAGCCCGGCCTTACCGGGGCGGAGGCCATGCAGGAGCGGGGGGGCGTCGGGGAAGGGCACGGGGCTGGGAGGGGGACCGTGCGGCACCCGGAACCGTCTGCGCAGAGCGGCAGCACCTGCCGGTCACTACAACAACGGCGGGCCAGGCGAAGCCCGCGCTCCAGGCGTGGCCAGACGAGCCCCGAGACGCGCCCGCGCGGGAGGCAGCCGGCCTCTGCGGGCGGCCGGGCAGCGCCGAGTCCGGTGCGGCCACACTCCGAAGCCAGTGCTCACTAACGCTAACGTCCCCGTCAGCGTCTGGCCAGGGAAGAGATAATAACCAGGTCAGGCAGGGGAACGGTGGAAGGGAGGGCGTTATGAGCCTGTGATCGATGCAATCAGAGTTCGATTATACGTTAAAGAGACCGCGCACACTTGTTTCCAGCTGGGCCCCCTAACAGAGGTGGCGAACCTGTGGCACGCATACCGCAGCGGACTGTTTCTACCATCCAGGACTCTAAAAGGTCCGCCATCCCTGCTAGGGCTTAAGACTGAGAAGGGAGCTTTGATCTGAAAAGAAAAGTTGGTTAGTGGTTAATATAATGAAAGAAACTAATCCCTGGAGGACAGATGTGAATTTTTTAAAAGGTCTACACACTTTCTGTTGTGTGATGCAGATACAGATGCTGGATACACCTGAGGAATGAACATTTCATTCAAATGTGCATGGATTTCAGCGTATCTGCTGTGTGTTTCTACTCACCTCTTCTCATTGACGTCTGCTTTAGGGTAGTAAACACCAGGACTTAGAAACATATGGTTGTAAAGCTCTAGGTAGGCTACATAGTAACTGTAACCATTTCTCCTGTAGGCTTTCCTACACATAGTATCATTTGTGCTTCACCAACATTATGAAGTTGGTGGTGTTACAAAATGTTATCAATGTTCAAAAATGATAAACTTCATTCTCAGATAATCTTTTTTAAAAACTTACTTTTATTGGTACATTTTAGGTATACAATATAATGACATTCATCATTGGAAATTTGTACTCTTACATAATCTCTCTTGGTTTTTTATTTTTTCCCCATTCCCCTGTCCTCCCTTGGACCCCTCCATCCCTCCCTATTTACAAAGACTCTGTTTCCATTTTTTCTTTTTCTCATATTAATTCCACTTCTTGCCTTTTCCCTACCGCTCCCACTTCCACTTCCCCTTTGCCCCTTTTCTTGCTATTTAACATTATCTATTATACCTTTTAGTCCTTATTTACACTTTCCCTTTCTCACACTAGAGAAACTATTTGGAATTACACACTATTTCACTTAAGAGTATCGCCTCAATGTGCATCATTTAGCTATAAATGTCTCCAATTTCTCATTTTTTATGGCTGAGTAGTACTCCATTTTATTAAAAAAAAA
>NW_004624750.1:17178153-17196109 GCF_000247695.1 Heterocephalus glaber | reverse complement strand
TTTTGATGGATTTTTAAAATGGTTCAGCCACTTTGGAAAGTAGTCTGGCAGTTCTTCAGAAGGTTGAATGTGCAATTTACTTATGATACAGCAGTTCCACTGCCAGTTATAGCCACAAGTGTTGAAAGCAGAAACTCAAATGGATACTTGTATACCAATGTTCATCGCAGTGTTATGTACAGCAGTGAAGAAGGGGAAACAAGGCAAATAAATATCCAACAGAATATTGGGCAAATGAAATGTTATATACATAAAAGAGAATTTTATTTAGTCATAAAAAGAATGAAATTCTATATATCAGGTGGAACTTGAAAATCTGTTAAGTGATGATTCCATTTATTTAAGGTTCCTAGAATGGGTGGATTCATAGAGACAAAATAGAATAGATTACCAGGGATGCAGGTAAAGGAGAATGGGGAATTACTGTTTAATAGTACAGAATTTCTATTTGAGATGAGGGAGTTTTACAAATACATTTTTGAATGTGCTTAATGCTAGGTAATTGTACAGTTAAAATGATTAAAATTGTAAATTTTATTTCATGTATGTTCTGCAACAATAAAAAACATAGTAATGTTGAAAATGAGGAGTAATCATTAAGACCTCAGATCTCTCATGCCATGAGATGTCTAATATTGGATACAACAAATTAAGAGAAAATGGAAGAAAAAGATGTAAAAAGTACCTCAAAAGAAAAGAAAAATTAAGTTTAGATTTTTTCCTAAGCTTTGAAAAGTTTTACTTTTTCCCCAGTTATCAAAGAATACATCTTTTAAAGATAGTCAAATCAGGAAGACAAGAGACAGAGCAGGTCATAAATGAACATGTATGTACTGTAAAACATTACATGTGTACTGCAGATATGCAACAGCTATTTATTGAGTCCTTGCTATATCTCTTACCACAATAATGCTGTATCTCTTCTCACAATAATGCTATGTAACAACCAGTCATAAGATCTCACTGGTGTATCACCATAAACAGGAAAGAAAGAAAGAAATTTTAGTTCAATAGATGGGGGCGGGGAATTACTGATTGTATCACCACATACAGTTGATCTTTAAAAGTTTGTCACGTACCTAAGATGTGTTCACTACATCCTAGGTAACTTATACATGTTGACGTCTAATATCATAATAATCCTATTAGACAGGTGCTGCTATTACCATTTCCAGTTACAGATGAGAAAACTGATGTGCAGACATTAAGTTAAAACTTGTCCAGGGAACATGGCTACAAGTGGCAGAGCTGAAATTCTCAGATCCCCAGCAGTCTGCCCCAGAGTCTACTCTTTAAATCGCTCAATCACCAAGGCTTTCATAATAAATTTTACAAAACTAAAACTATCTCCTTTATTTTCATTCCACAGCCCTCATTTATTATTCAGAATTACACCTTCTATGGTTCTTTTCCACATCGATTTTGTTCTTTTTTGCATTTTTTCACCTGTGCAGACAGCAGCAGCTCGGAGGTGGACGTTTAGAAACATGGCCACAGTTGAGGAAATACTTTCTAACATCACACCTACTTCACTTCATGCAGTTCCACTTACTGCAGAGGTTATTCTGGCTTCTTCAGATTGCAAACGATAGGGATGTAGCCACAGCCAGGAACAATATTTGAAAACTTACAGGGTATTATTGGAAGCCACGTATGAGGTAGAACAAATGGGCTTTCAGTTAGTCCTTTCCAGGTCTCCCTCAAGTTGGAAATTGAATTTATTCACCTGAGCCCCTCTATAATTCTTAGTTCAGAGCGTTAGAATTTATCTTCAAATTTGGAAGTTCAGACCGCGCAGAAACGCCACCTGCTGTTCATGTTCCTGTATGGCATGCGGATTAAACATTCTGCAGCTTAATTTAACTCTTCTTATGTACAGAGGCTGCTCCGAAGTGTAGGAGAATACACAGAAAGGAAAAGGGCAAAATTGATTCAAATCCCTAAAACATTAAAATTTTTGAAGTCTAAGAGTGATTGAATTCAACATCCACTCTCCAAATCCTACGAACTACATCCTCGTGGTACATTTTAAAATCTTTTTTTCATATGGTGTCTGCCACTCTTTGGGTTTTCTTCTGTCTCCTGGAGTATTTTTATAACCCTTAATTGCTTTCTGACTTTAAGACTCTCCCTGCCTGGGTATCCTGCTCACTGTCAGCAAATACATAAAAATTGTTAGGGTAGCTTGCTAAAAGCACATTTTCTTGGGCCTTAACCCATGGGTTTTATTTAGAAAGTCTAGCGTGAATACTAGAAATCTGTGTGTTTTTAAACAAGCTTTATAGATGATTACGAGATACATCATTATCTAAAACACTGGGCATATCACGCTACAGATCTTTAAAATGGACTTTACACTTAGAAATCCCTCAAACTAAACCCTGTTTCCTGCCTCACCACACACCTTTTCTGGGCTGGTACTTAAGACACTTCAGTCAGTTATGCTCTTCCACACTGTCTCAGTTACCTTCTCATTTCTGGGACAAGATACCTGATGGCTATCACCGGAAGGAGGAGAGGTTTCTTCTGGCTCACAGTTTTTAAAGGTTTCAGTTGATAGTTAGCTGGCTGACCTCAAGGCAGGAGGGGCATAGTGGGAGGGTCTAGCAGAGGAAAGCTGCTCATATCATGGCAGGCCGGAAGCAGAGAGAAAGGGGAGAGTCAGGCCCACTTCCTATCAGCACATCCTGCTGTGGAGCCATCGGTAGGTTAGCTACCTGATGAGGACAGCACTCTTACTATCCAGTCACCTTCCACAGCCCCGTCTCTGTACACATGACTCTTTTAGACATTAAATTCTATACCATCGCACACATTTTGGAGCTTTTGCTAGAACCCTCCTTATGCTTGTGAATACCTGTTCTACTCTCTTGCCCCAACTTCCACACAGAGAAACCTACTTCAGGACCCAGAAAGGTATATTCATGTAAAAATATCTTTCTCTGGACCCATTCACCCTTACAATATCATAACCAAGTTCTTTCCTTGGGCTCCCATAGTACATTGCTTAGAGTTCTGCTTGGCTCTATTGTAGGACACTGCATTACATCTATATTATGTTTATGTGTCTACCTGCCCTCATTATAATGAGAGGTTGATAAAGACAAAAACAATGTGGTCTTCAGTTTGGTATCGTCTTGTAGCACACAATCCCTGACTAATAGTAGAGGTACTGAATGTGCTCTTTATTTATTGAGGACTTACAGTGTGACTGCCAATTCTATATTCAGTGAAAAGATCCACAGAAGAAATAGAAAACATGATTGTTGTCCTCAAATAGTTTAAACTCTAATTGAGTCTTGAGATGAGACTAATCACATGAAACAATCAGTGAAACCAGTCACTGTCAAAGCTACGTTATATAAAGCAGTAAGTCCATAGTAATAGAAATCCAAATATCTATATAGTGACCATATTGTTGTATTTCTATAGTGCCAAATATACCTAAGATACTTGACTGGGCTTTGGAGGTGTTCATATGAAGGATTGTATAGGAGAAGGAGGCCTTCAATTATGATCTTTTTAAGTGCTGCATCTTAAGCATGCTAGGCATGAGCTACATCCCCAAGCCTAGTTGTGATTTTTTTGAAAAAACAAAAAAATGATGACATTAATGTTTACCTGGGAATAGAGAAGGAAGGAAGGAGTGATTACTAATGAGAAAGGGGCTCATTTTGGGGGTGAAAAAATGTTCTAGAATTAGGGTTAGGATTGGGGTGATAATTCTACAATTTGATGAATGTACTAAAAACTACTGAGTTAGTGGGAATTAGAATCTCTTGAAGGGCTTGTTAGAATGCAGATTTCTGGGTTGCATCCCAGAGTTTCTGTTTCAGTAGGTCTGGAATGGTTCCAGTGATTTGTTCCTAGAAGTGATGGGTATTCTCCAGCTGAACCATCCTATTCTGTGACAAGCAGCAGACTAAATAAAAAGCAGGGAGGAGAGAAACAGAATGCACAATGGTGTTTCCTGAGCCCAGGGCGAGGGAGGGAAGCAGTTATTGTTTAATGCATATGGAGGTTCAGTTTGTGAAGATGAGAAAGTTCTGTGGGTGGATAGTGGTGTAGTTGGAAAACAGTGCTGGTGCATTTAATGTGTCTATACTCACAGATGGTTAAATGGGAAATGTGATGTTATATGTATTTTGCTATCATTAAAAAGTAGGGAGAGGTGTGAAAGAAAAGAAGGTATATGAATAACAGTGTTACTCATGGGATAAACTTCAGTATCATAGAGGCTCCTGTAGGAATGAAGGATTCTGGAGTTGCTAGAGTAGTAGTAGGAATATAATGAGAGAGATAAATATTTTGCAGACGTGAAATAACTAAAGGGAGGGCCAGAAAAACTGTGATGCCATCGTTGGCACTAAACCAGTAGTACCTGTTGACAAATGGTTATCCTACCTGTCCTGAGAAACAGATATCTCCTTTTCTAAGGTCCAAATTGTGGTTTAATTTTTAATATTTTACAAAAAGCTGTAACTTTTGCTGTCTCAGCAAAAATAAAATTATGATAACAATTCACTTTACCTGGCCAATTCCATATACTTTGACAGCTATGGTAAGTTTCCACTTAGAATATTTTCTTCCTTTCTGACTAGGTGATCATGTCTCCTCCCCTTCCCATCTGAGTCATAAGATTATTTACTGCAAGGTCCATTGATGTGAAGGATCACTAGGATGTCCCAAGTGACTACATGAAAGAAATGAAAGTGAAGACAGAATTGATGAAAGCTGCCCGGTCTTGGCTGCCATGTCACCACTCCTAGACCGTCCTATTTCCTCTGTGGCACCTCCTTTCCGCCACTCCCTGTTCCATCACTGTGTTCAGTTTTCTTCATAGCCCTTGCTGTTCCCTCTGTCTTGAATGTTCTTCTCCAAAATCTTTGCCTGACTTGTCTTTCCGATCATTTAGTTCTCTCTTCCTTTTCTAAAATGAGTGCTCTTCTTATTCTCTAGCACATCACGCTCACTCTTATTTTTCTTCAAATACATTTCTCTCCCAAATAAAAAATGGGCCAATAATTTGGATAGATAGTTCACCAAGAATATTTGTGAATGGCCAATAAGCATATGAAAAGATGTCCAACATTATTAGTCATAGGGAAATGTAAATCAAAACCATGATGAAATACTACTTTATACCCACTAGCATAGCTTTAATAAAAACAGATAATAACAAGTATTGGAGAGGATGTGGAGAAGCAGAATGATAAGCCTAGTAAACCTTTATTCTTTATGAATCACTCAGTGTATGGTAATGGTTACAGTAATGAAAGTGGACTAAGACACCCACTAGATGCTAGAACAATGAGTGGCATATAGTAGGTTCCCAAAACAGATTTGTAACTTAAAGAAACAATGAAAGAGAAAGAGATCTTACTGTTTGAAAGGACTACAAAGAGTTTTTGGTTTGTTTGTTTGTTTAATTGAGTTTCAGTAACGTATTACAGTAGAGCTGTGATTTTAGTAAAAGGAAACTAGATTCATTTAAAGATTATTTCTTCTAGGTATGAAAAAAATTCCAAATTAAATTCTTCCCAATGTAATTTAGCAATATATTTTAAACTTGGTCATTCTAGGTTTCTTCCCAATTATAAAAATTGCTGTAGTTAATGATCTTACAGCAGGATGATTTTCTTTTGTATTCATATCCTTATTTTTTAAAAAGGCCTCCAGAAACTTTTATTCTGTAACTGTGGTCACTTATTGGTAGCCCATTCTCTGAGGCTAGCCCACAGACATAATTTTTTGGCCACTTAAGTGTTCAAACATTTAAAAAAAATGTAAACACCTACTGATGAGCCAAATTTTCAATTTGATTTAATCTGTTATTGTTGTACATAGCCTGTTTCACATATTTAAATGATTTTTCTGCTCTTTGTATCACTCATGAAGGTCTAAGTATGCTTCAGGAACAATCAAGCCCATGATTTTAGTGGCTTAGAACAAGAAAGTATGTTTCTTGCTCCATTACACCTCTATCAGAAGTCAGCTGGGGGTTAGTTCGCGTCTTTCTCTTCTGCTCTCCAGGAAATTGTGTGTCAGGGAAGCCACTATCAGGATAATTTTGGTGCCTGGAGCAGATGGTGCCCCTGGAGGCTTTGTGAGGTTTTATTGACTGAAGAGTCTCGTGTCTGGTAGAGAAATATAGGTCTCCAAAGAGAAATGAGTGAAAAGTTATGTAGACTAACTCAGGTTTGGATAAATTTACGTTAAATGTAAAATACGCCTTTTATTAATTTGACAATATCAATACCCTTCTCATAGGAAAATTAAGAAATGGGTGTGTCAGTTTCTCAATCATTTTATACCCAAACTTCCTGAAGATTAATAACACTCAAACCTTTCATAAGTCATAATCTTTGTTTCATTTGGGGGGATGGAGATTGGAGGCTTGAATGTTTGCTTGTTTGTTTTTGGTTTCTTTGTAAATAAAGGTCTCACAGGTGATTCTGGCATTCTGCTGCAAAGTCTCGTGTCCTCATCCCTACAGCTATAGCAATTGTTGACTTGGAGATTCACTCTTTCCCAAGAACAGAGTCAAACTGAAGATCAGAATTAAAACATTAAAACCAAGTCCTTCATAGAGGACTCAACTATGTTTGTTAATATATTAATGCATTTTGGAGTCAAGAGGAATAAGTAACTGGGAAGAGAAAAGCCTTGAATAGTAGCCTGGAAACCTCCACTCATCTCCATAAAATAAATTCAGTCCCACAGAGGAAATACACTGCAAGATAGTGTTCAACAAGAGTTGGATCTTTATCCCTCTGTCTTCTGACCATCCTAATATTTCGTAGTCACTGTCTTACCAGAGGAAGGAGAAGAGATGAAGATCAAAGGCCTCCACTATGGTATTGTGGCTTCCCCAGGCCAAAGAATTCAGAGCCCAATAGAGAGAGGAGCCACAGGAAAGAATAGAAGAAGCTGTTTGATGATTGAGTTAGTAAGACATGTGGATACAGGCTGCACTGCCTATTACTGTGGAGGCAAAGTGGAAAACTGTGTACCGAGGTGTGTTTTCTGGGTCTGCGTAGCCCATGGCATGACACTAGTACCCTGGCGATTGCAGAGACTTTACGGGCTGGGTTGTTGTGAACTATGCGATTTAATTTGATAATTTAAATCAGTGGTTCTTAAGCAGTGACAATTCTGTACTCCCACACCAAGGGGACATTTGGCAGTGTTTGGTTATCTCAACCAGAAGTATGTGTGCTCCTGGCACCTGGTGGATCGATCAAAGATGCTGCCAAACACTACAGCACCCAAAAGCCAACGCAGCTGAGGATGAGAAACTCTGCCCTAAACGAATGTTCTTAGCACAAGGCCTGGCATCTGTTAAATGCTCGATAAATGTTGATTCACTATGGGCTAATCTCCTAATGTTCCTAAAGAATTAATTGGCAATTCCTTAAATTTACCATATGTAACCAAGTTTTTCCATTATAAGACATACTTATTAAATATTGCTCTTTAAAAGGTAATAAAAAGAATAAAACTAGAAAAAGAAACATATTTAAGCCAGATGACGAAAGCCTTTTCTTTTTTAGGTGCAGGGGGTTGAACCCAAAGCTTCATATATACTAGACAAATGCTCTGCCACTGAGCTACACTCCCAACTTCAGGATATTTTTTTGAATTGATACTATTCCTTTCCACTGATTACTCTTACTGTGGTATAGGAATCCCAATTGTTCATCACAATTGTATTTGGTACAAATAGAATCAAAATAAAAAGTTTTGAAGGATCTCTCAAACCAACTTAAAAAATAGCCTTTTTAGTTTTTTGAAATGTTATGAGATGTGATTATATGTATTTTTTTTCCTAAGAAGCTGTTATCAAATCATGGTACACGTCAGTTTATGGCATCTTTTTGTTTTGAGATTGGGTTTCACAATAATATTATCCAGGCTGGTCTTGGACTCCTGAACACGAGTGATCCTCCTGCCTCAGCTCCCCAAGTGCTGGAACTACAGGCGTGTGCCCCACGGTATTATAAACTCATAAAAAAGTGGCATACTGTGTACTCATCTAAGCTCCTAAGCTAGAATTTCAGTTCAGGGTGGCCCCTCAAATAACCATAAATGACACTCCTCTTGAACTGTGCTCAGTAAGAGATTGCTGCTTTTCATTCATCTTGTGTACCTAATGACATTCTCTATGAAATATAATTTTAGCCCTTGGGATTTATCAATATATTCATTCCACAAATCGGGCAGCAGTATATTAGGCATCAGACATGTAAGAGATAGATAAACATAAATAAAAGGGTGGAGAACTCTTCTGTTATGCCCAAGTGCATAATAAAAATGCCTAGGAAAGGGCTGAAGATACAGCAATAGTCTCCAACATTTTTGGTACCAGGAATGTGTTTCATGGAAGACCATTTGTTCCATGGACCCCAGGGAGAGAAGGATGGTTTTGGGATGATTTGAGCACGTTACATTTATTGTACACTTTATTTCTATCATTATTAAATTGTAAAATATAATGAAATAATTATACTAAAATAAGGGTTGGATTCTGACTTAAAGCCCACCACCAGATGCAGCTGTACAGTTGACGTACATCAACTCACTTGCCACAATAAAGCCTTTCCCAGATGCAGCTTAGTTGTTACTTGCCACTCACTGATGGGGTTTCGATCCGAGTCTAAAACCAACTGATTAGTTATGGTCTCTGTGCCTTCAGCCTCTCTGTAGTGTTAATCTGTATTTGTAACTGCCCCTCAATGCTAGCCTCACTGCCTCAGCTCCACCTCAGAGCATCAGCCATTAGGTTCTCATAAGGAGCATGCAGCCTACATCCCTCTTGGGTGCAGTTCACAGTAGCATTCATACTCCCATAAGAATCTAATGTTGCCACTGAACTCACAGGAGGCGGAGCTCAGGCAGTAATATGAGTAGAGGGGAACAGCTGTAAATACACATGAAGCTTTGCTTCCTAGCCTGCCACTTACTTCCTGCTATGTGGCTTGGTTCTTAACAGACCATTGACCAGTGTACTGGTCCATGGCCCAGGAATTGGGGACCCCTAGAATATAGGGTTCTGTAGCTCAACTGCATGAATTGTACTGGACATACTGTACTGCCACTACTAATAGTAATAAAATCACTGTCTTGCATTAATATTTGCTAAATCCAGCAATTCTGGCTGAGTTCAAACTAGAAAGTACATTCTTTATCTAAAGAGAGTAGTGGTTATTCAATCGCAGAAACTATTAGTATGAAAATATAGCCCCAGTCTTAGCTAATTATTGAAATTATAAGAAGCTGGAAATATGGAACTTTGGTTAAGAATCTTCTTAATTTTTAAAAGCTGTAAACAGATTTGGAAAGATTTTTAAACTATGTGTGCCATGGCGGGGGGGAGAAAGAAAGTCATGTCTGTGGATTGTGATGGTGTTTATGTGAGCTTCAAAATAAGACACTGCCTTCTCACCTGAATGAAGAAACATTTGAGCCACACAGATTCCGGGTAGATTAGGATCAAAATATCAGTGTTGTAACAATAAAAGTTCTGGCTTCAGTGTACAACCAAATTGGGTTGCTAGTAGACCCCGTACTGAACTAACCCTTCCCCAATCCAGCCTTTCACCCCAGCAAGACAGTTTATCCTCCAGCCCACAGAGCAAAGTAGATATTCCTTGGAGAGAGAGGGGGGAGAGAGAGAGAGAGAGAGAGAGAGGGAGGGAGAGAGGGAGAGAGAGAAGTGGGGGCTGATCTAAGCTCCTAGGCTCCCGTTTTCTTTATCAGATTAGGAATTTTTGAAATATTGCCTGGGAATATGAAAACGGAACCTACTGATATGTTAGGCGATTCATTATCACCAGTTACATAATCCTGCTGCTGCTGACTAACTCTTCAGACAGCTCTGTGTGACTCTTCCAGACTACCCAGATAGCTCAGTCCTATGGGAGGGCAAAGAAAATGAAGGAAAGATCAGGATCATTGCTCCTTGGAAGTCCCCCCGTATGGAAGCCTGACCTAGATTGTAAGTGATCCCATCCCCAAGTAGTTGGATTAGATTCATGAATCCCCAGTTGTGTTCACTTGTCTCAGCCCTTGACTTTCAATATTGATAGCTCAGTAGAGGGATTGATGCAATGCATTAAGTACATTGATGTGCTACTAGTGCTTTGATGAATAACTCAGTATAGGGCCAGGAGAATTCTGTGGGGGTAAGGTAATACTCAGGTTAGGGAGTAACAGAAGACTTTCCTGCCTTGTTGTCTCAACTTCTGTGGAGTCCTCAAGACAATAAATAAGTGGTCACCAATCCAAAACTGGACATCTGAAATGAATAGACACTTCTCAGATGAAGTAAAAAAAGCAAATAAATATATGAAAAAAATGTTCAACATCACTGGTCGTTCGAGAAATGCAAATTAAAACAACACTGAGATTTCATATCCCTCCAGAAAGAATGGCTATCATCAGTAAATCAGCCAACAGCAATGCTGTGGGAAAAAAGGAGCACTTCTGGATTGTTGGTGGAAGTCTAAATTGGTATTATCACCACAGGAATCAGTATGGAGTTTCCTCAAAAAACTAAAACTAGAGGTTCCATTTGACCCAGCTGTGCCCCTTCTAGGTATCTTCCCAAAAGAGTTAAAAGCATCGCACTAGAGTGATATATGCATACCTACATTTATAGCAGCACAATTTATAATAGCTAAATCTTGGAAAAACCTATATGCCCATCAACAGATGAGTGGATAAAGAAAATGTAGTATTTATACACAAAGGAGTGCTACTCTGCCATAAAGAAGGATAAATGAGTCATTTTTAGGTAAATGGATGCACCTCGAGACCATAATTTTAAGTGCAGTCAATCAGACACACAACTTTAAATATCACATTGTTCCTCTTGTATGAGAAATCCAACGGGTAAATGAGCAAAATGGAGTATACATATTGGGAAGTAGGAAGAACATGTTCAAATGGGAAGAGGGACAAGGGAGCCAGGAGATGAAAGGGAAGGAAAGGAAAAAGAATTAAAAGAGGAGAATGGAAGAAAAAAAATGGAAACAAAACTTTTGTGAATGGAGAGGGGAAGAAGGGTTGAAGGGAGGGGAGGGGAATGGGAAAAAAAAGAATTGAGATGTATTATGTAGAGGTACAAATTCCCTATGATGAATGTGATCACTATGTATGGCAAATATGTACTAATGGAAATAAATAAAAATGAATGAATGAATAGGCAGTTACTTCTCCAGTTCTAATGGGCAGGGCTGAAACACTCACCCAGGACTTTTGAGCCCAGGGCAGCAAGCCCCCTGCTTCCTGTGGTTGGAGTTGCAGGGGGTTAATGTAGAGTAAATTTGAAGTTTGACTATTACTCAGAAATGGGCTTTTAAAACTGCTGAAACTATTTTGTAATCAGAAGTGACTGGAAGACATTTTATTGTCAGCAAAAGCAGTCACAGGGCCTCTGCCCTCCCACTTTCATCCCACTGAGATTCCATCCGGAGACAGGGTAGAAGTAGCCCTTTAGGTGAGTTTGAATGGGTAGAAGAAGAAAATAATTAAAGTGTTTTAAAATAGCTTCCTGTGAATGTTGCTTTCTCATTAACTGAAAATGTTACATATGTTTTTAGTTGGTGTAACTGAAAAAAACCACCTTAAATGAGCTTGCATTACAGGTTTGGGCACGACTTGATCAAGGCCACAGCTGTGTGTTCCGGGGCTCTTGACTGCCTTCTGTCCTTGCTCCTTTCTCCCTCAGACTGGCAGTGTCCTTGACAACAAGGTCCTGCCAGTGTGTGCAGCCATATACTCCCTGCTCACTCTTGAAGAGAACAGTATCAATTCCCACAGCCGAAGGACAAAAATCCTTAGCTTCCTGGTGGTAGACCAGAGGTACGGAAATCCCCATGACCAGGAAATGTGGGGCACCGGTTAAACGAGGCCTGTGTTAATGAACCCAGTCAACAGAATATAATTAAACTACTCGAGAGGCTCCATAGACACTACAGACAAGGTGAGACCAACCCACATACACAGCTGCTACTGAAGAGGATAGAAATAGGAGGGAAAAATGGAAACAGCTTCTGTAAATAAGGAGGGGAAGAGGGGTTGAAGGGAGGGGAGAGGCATGGGGAAAAAACGAAGCCAGATATATCACGCACAGGTACAAATTCTCTACGATGAATGTTAGCATTATTTATATCTAAAATGTACCAAAGAAATAAAAAAAATCGCGAAGGTGTCAATGAAGTGGAGGAAAAGTATGTCCCAGGGATCAAGAAGGACTGGGTAGAAGGCTTGGCCTTTGAGCTGCAGAGGAAAGGGGTTGGGGCTGAGTCCGGCCGGGATGGAGGGTGCCTTGCGAGTGGGCTGGTCACAGGACAGTAAAGGACCCTGCAGACGGAAATATGACCGGGAGAATCCTGTGTGAGAAGCAGCACGGTTGATGTGCTAGAGACTAAGTAGTCGGTCTATAAAGGCCCAGGGTACCCGGGAGTAGGGGAGACAGAAGACGGCGGAATGGAGAAATCTGGATATGGTATCAGTCGAACCCGGCAGGCATCAGATGGTACGACACTCTCAGGCAGGGTAATTCGGAGAGGGTAAGCGAGGTGAAGCAAGCAGCTGTTTACAAACCATTGCCTTCCCGATCCGGAGGAGAACGCGGGAACCAACACCGAGCTACCCGGGACTTTGCCGGGGGTCAGCAAGGAGGATCTGGGACCTCCGGTGCAGGGACGCTGCCTGCTCTCGGGAGCCTGGCTTGCAGGGGTCTGGGAAACAATATCCCAACGTCTCTCCCCTTTGTCAATACTGGTGGCTTTCAATCGTTTAACTAAAAAAGGGAAAGGGAGTCCACCGGGACAATCGCCACAGATCAGTATCCTAGATCCAAGAACAGAGTGAGAAAGAAGTGGGAATTAGACCCAGAGGAACAAACAGAAAATACTCGCAGAGAAGGAGGGACAGACGTTTGGGGAACTAACAGAAACTGATCCTGAGGCTGGAGCGACGCCAGGGGAGGTTTGACGGCTAGGAGCAGTTCTGGCCTCTAGAGGGCATGCAAGGATCGCGCTCGCCTTCTACCCACGACCCAAGTAGGAGAAAAAGGGATGCTGCGGAGGGAAACACTCAAGACAGCTCTTGGCTAGGGGACAGGGCCAGAAGAAAAGGGATTGCCTCTGGAATGGGAGCTCACCCCTCTGCACTTAGATTCATGGCACTTGGATTGATTTTTAATAATAAAGCTAATACTTAGGGTTTAGCATGTGCTAAGTTCTTGACTCCCATCCAGCACAGCCCTTTAGTCTAAAGTACCATCATAATTATGTTTTAAAGAGACGGACGGAGCCTGGATTTAAACCCACTTACACAGAGCCACTCTCTGCTCCTTTTTGCTCCCATTCTGCTGGTTTAGCCAACCTAAGAAAACCAGGGCAAGGCCCATGGAGAAGAGACCAGGGGATGCTTGCTGGTAGGACTTGTGTTCCTTCAACAATCTTCAGCGCATATTCAGAGACTGAGCACTCACTACCTGCCAGACTCAGATCGGGGTCCAAGGACACCCAGGTGAACAAGGCAGGAGGCACCGCGGTGCAGGAAGAGCGTGGCTGAGCCCACTGGAGTCCTGGATCTGCTTTATACTATCTGTGAGGCCCAGGAAACGTCACGTAAGTCACTTAACTCCTTGATTGCTTGGCCCTAAAATATACATAATAAGAAAATGCAAAGCACTTAGAACAATACCTGAAAGATTGTTCATGTTGCAGAGATGTGTGCTGCTGTTCTACCTAAACACCATCCACCATTGGAGCTGCTTCGGGAGAGAGAGACAGAGGAACAAGATCAGTTCTTGGCCAAACGCAAGGGAGCCCAACCAGCCACCCTCCTCCTTCAGCAAGGCCTGAGGCTGTAAGACCAGAAGGACTTCTGGAGGCTTCACTCTGTCCAGCCCAGCTTTTGAGTTTGGGCTCGAAGCTCTAATTCAGGGTGACAGTTTTTTTTGTCTGGCGATTCAACTCTGACCAATTGATGCTGGCTGTTTAGGCGAGATTCTCAGACTGTGAATAGATCGAGTAGAGAGAGGAGGCCATCTGAGGTGAATGATAGCTGAGCAGGGACATGGTTCTAGACCAGTGTTCTTTTACCGGGAATGTCCCTTCTGCAGCACTAGCTGGGTGGGACGTGGAGGTCCTGAATATAGCCACAGGTTTAGGACCACCTATGCCAGTTTTCCCAGGACTGTCCTCGTCATAGCACTGCAAGTCCGATGTCCTGGGAAAACCCTCAAATTTGGTACAGCCCAGCTTCATGGGCTTTTTCAGGCCTACAACAATTTTTAAAACATAAAACAAAATAACTATGAGCTCCGACCAGTGGCAATCATTCTTTCTTGGCCAATTTCAGCCTGTGAAAATGCATCTCACTCAGGCCTATTGTACTGTGCCAGCCTTTATTGGCTCAGAATTTCCCCCACTTCACAATAGCTGACCTCTGTCTGTCTCCTCTCTCAGCTATTTTCCCTGATGTGTCCATTGAAGTCTTAGCAGGAAACAGATGGCACCCTCAAAAGGGCTTAGCTGAAATGAATTTCACATGGGGATTATTTACAGAGGTGTAGGCAGGGTTAATGGAACCAACAAGGGCTGAGGATATACTGAGGGATTAGTCTTTACTGCTGGAGGTCTGCAGGGACAGGGGAGGACATGCTGTCCCCAGCCTAGAGAGGCCACCATGCTGGCATCTGGAGCCTCTGCCCGAACTGTGGTGAGGCATGGAAAAGTAAGGAGGAAATCATCAAAATCCCTACCTTGCTAGCCTCCTGCCCTCTGGCCTCTTGTAAAGGTCCAGAAAAAGCAAATATAACAGCAATTTGATAGGGACAGGGTTTAATAGCCTCCCAGGCCACAGCACATGACAGAGGAAAGGACAGATAAGAGATCTAAGAATAAGCATTGGGCCACCTTGTTGTCACTTGGCTTCCTTCATTCAAGCCCCTCTGTTGGCTGAAGGAGCTCAGGACCCCGACCCTGGGAGAGCACAGCTACCATATAACCCAGGGGTAAGAGAGTCCAGTCATATTCTGTCCTGGAACCTAAACTGCACCATTAGTCATGACTGGGGTGCAAGACCCAGAGAAAGGAACAATTAGAATAAAATAAGGGCCACGGTGCAGCAGATCTGATCTGATCCTAACATCCTTCTCCCCCCAATCATTCCATGATTCCAGGCGCTAGCTGGCTCCTTGGATGTGAAGCTAGGTGTTCCTCCTCAGTGGGGTGAGCCAAGCCTTCGCTCACACAGGCTTCAGGTCCTGAGTGTCCCTGCCTTCCGTGAGTCGCTGCTGTTTCCCAGTAAGTATTACTGTTGGCCACGGGAGTGCCATGAATCCGATGGGCTCCAGGTGCAGGGCTGGTCTCATTTTGTAGCAATAATTCTACTGTCTACCTGCGAATGAACATCAATCACAGCGGTCTATACAGACACCCATTTCTCTGCCCTTTGATCAATAATGCTATCACATATGGAAGTGCTGGCAGAAGCATAGACAGGAAAGGGAAGTTTTTCTCCAGAATATGCAATTATTCCCGTGAAGACAAATCACTGCCCATTCCATAATGAAGCAGTCTGATATAATCAGCCTGCATGGCTCATGCCCCTAGGAAATGGTGACAAATAAGAGCTCAGTGTGGGCTTCTACTTTTAGAGATTCAGATGCTCAGCAGTGCAGTCGCTACATCAGCAGTGGTGAGAGGAAATCCACATTCTTGCTGTCATATGTTGCCTCTATTCTGCTTCCCCTGACCTCTCTCTGTTCGTGGACTTTACTCCAAGCATAGACATTTCTCATCTTAACTCTATTCGCACTGCTGTAATGAAATACTACACGCTAGGTCGCTTACAAACAACAGAAATTTATTTCTCACCATTTTAGAAGCTAGGGGGTCTAAGATGGAGATGCCTCCAGATTTTGCATCTGTTGTGGGTCCACTTGCTGGTTGTAGATGGCACTTTCTGCATTCCCACATAGGGGAAGGGACAAACTCTCTGGGGCCTCTTTCATAAGGCAGGAGTCCTATTCATGAGGGCCCTGCTACTTCCCGACAGCACCACCTCCTGGTGCTATCATATTGATTGGGTTTCAAGACATGAATTTTGAGGGGATTAGAAATATTCAGGCCCTGGCAGCTGGGAAGGAGGCTCACTGACCACCCAGGTAACCTGGGCCACTCCTTACACAGGCTTCTGTAGAGTAGATGTCCTGGGGGAACGTTTGCATGGGACTCTTCAGATAGCCTCAGAGAGTGTAGACTTTCTGAGGTCCACCGTATAACTTCCATTCTTGGCACCAGTCTTTCCAGTCTTGGATAAGTTGACCAACCCATTATCCACTGTCTAGGAATTTCACGAAACCTTGGGTTATCTCTGATTTCAAGCTAAGTGGCCCACCAGATGTACTGCCTGAGGGCCTGTCTCTTGGGAGACTTCACTCTGACTTGCAGGACTGCCCTGTACAGATACATCCTGGAACCAGGAATTGTCCCCGTCTTTCTCAGTAAGTGGTCATAGGAAATTCCCCATGACATCAGAAGCATGATGTGAGGGAAAGCCGGGAAGCAGTAAGAAGTCTGAGTCATCTGCTGATGCAGAAAAGTGCTGAAAATAGACCTGGGAGGTGAGGGGATAGAGAAGAACAGCTCACTCACATATGTGCAGTTCTTTACCCTCAAGTTAAAATAAAATGATTCTCCAGCAAGCTTCCTCTTACTTTGCATAAGAAAAATCCTGATAAATATAAAAGCATGAATATAGCAAGCCAATAAAGGAATATCTTAGCACTGGGCATATATTTCTGACAAATAGTATATATCACAGTACTTCCTAAATATACTTGAGGTAAAAGTAGATATGGCTGATATCTATATTCAGTGGAGATTTTTTTGCCAGGAAGTCTATTTTGAAGTGAGAATTTATTATAAATTCCTTCTGTTTGTTGTTGTTGTTGTTTGTTTCTTTCTTTTTTGAGGCAGGGTCTCACTGTGTAATTCAGGCTGGCCTTAAACTCACCATGTAACCCAGGCTGGCCTTGAGCTCACGGCAATCCTGCCTTAGCCTCCTGAGTGCTGGGATTATAGGCATGCACCACCATGCCTGGCTGGTTTTTGTTTTTGTTTTTATAGTGAAGTGTGAAAACCCAGACTAATTATATAAGATCAGTTCATGCAAACAATAATGAAACCATGGGAATCACATTATAAATTTTAAATAAAATGTGGTTAAACTAATCAATGAAATTATTTGTCAAAAAGGAAAGCAAGAGGAGCATCTGGGGCTAAGAATGTTGTATTTTCTTCTCTGAGTATTGGTTACATGGGTGACTTGGTTTTGTAAAATTACCACAAGCTCTGCATTTGTGATGGATGTAATTTTCTGTGCATATGTTGTACTCCCATAAGAAGAAAAAATGGAACGTACTTCATTGATGCTGACTCTCCTACAAACATTTCCATGAACTAGAAACCAGATGAGAAGAATTCATGAAGTATTGCACAATTGGTGTATTCTGCCACTAAAGTGTCAATCCATCAGAGACATTTATTGAAGGCTCAGAGTAAAAGAAATTGATTTAGATATAGGTTATCATTTTATGGGGAGAATAACATACCACAGTAACAATTCATTCACAAAATAAAAGTTTACTGAGCTCCTACTATGTGTCAGACAATAATCTAGACACTTGAGATTCTATGAAGGATCAAAGTCTGCAGAACTCTTTGTTCTTGTGGAACCCATGCATATTGAGAGGAGGTAGTTAATCGACAACAAACAGTGAGTAAATTGCTTATGTTAGAAGGTGATAGGTCTACTCAAGAAAATAGAGCAGGTTGGGGATCTTCCCCAAAGAATTAAAAGAATCATACCACAGTGATATATGTGCACCCATGTTCATAGCAGCACAGTTTGTGATAGCTAAAACTTGGAA
>NW_004624750.1:17118347-17152862 GCF_000247695.1 Heterocephalus glaber | reverse complement strand
TGTCTTCTATATCTGATATTCTATATCTTCTATATCTGATACTCCATTCATTCAATCTACTTTGAATACTTTCAATGGAGTTTTTAATCTCTTGGATATCTGTTTGAATCTTTTTCATGAATTCTATTTCTTTCCTATGTTGGTCGATCATGGTTTCCATTTCTTTCTTATGCTGGGCATTCATGGCTTCCAGCATGGTTCTGAGCTCATCTATTTTTTTTTTATCTGTTTTTGTTCTGGAGCCTCTAATCATATCTTTCACTCTGCTCCCCATCTCTGTAGTTATCTGGGAAATTATTTCTGTTTTGAATTTTTCTAGAGCCTCATTCATCTATTTTGCTACTTCCTGTTCAGTTCAGGATGTCCAGGTGGTTGATTATCAGACTTTTCCACCTTGTTTCCCCCAGAATTTGCCTTTGGTGGGGTGGAAGTCTGGATTTGTGCCTTGCTTAAATGTCTTCTCATTTTTGTTTTTGGTATCGTCATTGGTTTAATTCCTGGGTTGATACTTCCAAATTGCTTATTGTAAGTATCTTTGTTGCTTGTATTTAGAACCCTTATGGAATGATTTCTTCTCAGAGGTGTCTTCCAGATATATCTAGTGTTTAGGTTCTGAGTCTCTAATGACTATGAGGCTATCTCATTTTCATTATACCAGGAAGGACAACTGGTTAGATCAATCACAACACCTTAGCCCAAGTGATACAATCAGCAACACCATAGCATCAAACACAGCTTAGAAAAGTGACAATTTGTAGTAGTTATTAATCTATCACCTTTAAGTGTGTGAATTAAATAAAAATTGAGGACCAGCCCAACATATGTTTATAGTGAATAAACTCTTCAATAAAGCAACTTTACCCTTTGGGATGGGGAGTTAGAAGGAGTTGGGGAGGGAGGGATAGATAGGTAGAAGGATAGGGAAAGGTTAGCAGTGAGGCCATAGTACACAGGAATATAATGCAAACTCTAAGAAACTGTTGAAGACAAGAGGAAAAGACATAATGAAAGAACAAAGATGAGAACAGAACAACCTAACAGCAATAAGGAGGCTAGAAACTGTATTTACTTTCCTTCAAAACTAATGACAGGGCTGGGGATTTAGCTCAGTGGTTCTGCTACCTGACTTGCAAGCACAAGTTCCCAAGTTTGAACTCTGGTACCAAAAAAAAAACCAAAAAAAAAAAAAATCCCCCCCAAAAACTAATGACAGTTGAAAGAAGGAAAAAGAGAAGAAAAGAAAAACAAAGAAGAAATCTGAATTAGGGCCAGAACAGGAACAAAAAGGGAGATGAAGCACAATGTGGGGCAGTGAGAGAATGAGTGAGATAGAGAAAGAAAAGAGAAAAGAAAAAGAAAAAAAAATTGAAAACAGTAGAAAAAAATAAAAATTAAAAATAAGAGCAAAAAAATAATTTGGAAAATAAATAAAAATAAAAATGAAGGGCCTCCTTCAGTGTATGTCTCTGCTGTCACAATAGACAACGTGAGCAGCAGTGTGCAGATATAAGTCAATGAGCCTCAGCAAGTCAGTCAGAGACCCGTGAGATTCAGGCTGATTTCTGGCTGCTAGTCCCAAGTTGAGCTCCCTGTCCTCCTACAGGGTTGAACTCTGCAAGCTTCTACTGCAGGTTCCAGGTTCTGATGGGAGATGATGATCCATCCAGCTTACCAAGTACGGTGGTCTGGTGTGCCTTTATTGCACAGATACTCTTCACTTTTCCAGTGGGCTTCAATTTTCATCAAGGAGCCTGAGAGAGGCCCTCTTTCAGTTGTTCACTTCTGCTTTATCTTCTGGAGCTCAGGACAATGGCCTTTATGACCTGCCTGCAAGGCTAAGCTGGTCGCTGCGGGGCAGGGCACGGGCAGGATGGAGCCTTGCTCCACTTGGCTGAGATCCTCACTGTCTGCTTGCTGGTCGCTGGGTGGCCAGTCTTTCGTATACTTTAGCCACCAAGAAGTATGAAAGTGTTGGCAGTAGCAGGCACACACAGGACTCAGAACTCTGAGAGTGGGGTCCTTCACTCCTGTCAGATAAACTGCAAGCCCAAAAGTTGAGCAAACTCCTGTGGCTTTTTCTCTCTGTGTTCTCTCACCACTTGGTCCAATATGTGAGCAGTTTCAGAAAGTATAGAATAGAGTACAATGGTGCCTCAGTTCATGAATTTAATTCATTCCACGATTCTGGTCACAGTTTCTCCATAAGGTTCAGTGTAAATAAGTTGATCCATTCTGAACCATATGCATATTTTTTAACCATGAAAATATGAAACAAAGTACAATACAGTACAGTACAGTATGAAGAGAGAGAACTGTAACTCTGCTTGAGGCAACTTCTGGCGTGGAGGACAGGAAGGTGGGTGGGGAGGAGGTTATTGTTTGGAGGGAGAGTCCCCCTCCATAAGTAGAAATCGGGGAATCTCCTTCAGGGGTTTCCTCTCTTCTTTGTCTCTTAGCTTCAGGGTCAATTTAGATGAAAAGTCTGTCTAATGTCACTTGTTTTCCTGTGCTGCATAACCCTCCGGAAATGAGAGACCATGTTATCATTTATCAGGTTCAACACTGTTCCTTACAGTTACGTTGGGGTGGTTGGTGCTTCTCAAAGAAATCCTGGCACTCATTCCATTTTTCCATAATGGATTTGTCACATCATTGCTAACGTGCTCCCTGTCTTCCGCTTCTTCTGTGGAATGCTCCTTAACAAACGCCTTCTGCTGCTCACTCTGGAGTTCAGCAAGTTCTTCCATCATCAACTTCTCCTTATGGTTCTTAACAATCTCCTCTTTGTCACCACGATTGATGTTCAGACTCGTACACTTGCCCACGGACACAATGTCCTTCACTACCTGTGTATCAGACCTTTCAGTGTCACGTTTAGTGACACATTCTGGCCACAGTTTCCTCCAAGTTTAAGGTCAGGTTAAGAGATCTTCCCAGGCTTTGGCAGTGAGGTTGATGCAGTGGAAGACACTGAAATGTTTCTTCCAGAGCCTTTCAGAGTCAAGGACCTCTCTTCAGTGACATTAAAACACCTGGTGAAGAATGTCTTTGGGTACAGCTGCGTGAAGTTGCAGATCACTTGCTGGCCCATGGCTGCAGAAGAGGTGCTGTACTGGGAGGTCTTGACCTTTATGAAGTCGTACCCAGCGTCCATATCATCCACCAGGGCTGGAGGGTGTGTCAGGGTGTCGTGCACCAGATGAAGGCACCTTTTAGGCAGTTGGTTGTCAGAAAGATATTTCTTAACCGTGGGTGTGAGCACCAGATGGAGCCCTCCCATCAACAACTGCCTTGTGCCTCAAGCTTCTGCATTGGCCCTCCACATGACAGGCAGTCTGGCCTTGTTGATATTCTGTGCCTTAAATGCATGAGTGCTTTGGGAACGGTATACTAGTAGTGACTTAATCTTCACATCAGCCCATGCATTTGCACATAGAAAAAGGGTCAATCTGTCCTTCATGCCCTTGTGCCCTGGCAGTGCCTTCTCCTCCTGTGTGATATAGGTTCTGTTTGGCATCTTCTTCCAGAAGAGCCCTCTTTTGTAACAGTCAAACACTTGTTGAGTAAAGTATCTTTCTGCCTTCATGAATTCTGCAAATTCTTTCTTGTAGGCTTCTGCAGTGGCCTTGTCAGAACTGGAAGCCTCACCATGTCTCATCACTCTGTAGATGCTACTTCTCTTGCGGAATTTATCAAACCACCCTCTACTGGCTTTAAACTCACCACTTGTTGCACTTCTAGAGGGATTTTCTTGCAGTAAATCACTGTGCAGTTTCCTGGCTTTTTCACAGATCATAGCTTCACCAGCGCTATCACCTGCCAGTTATTTCTCATTCAACCACACTAACAAAAGTTTTCCACCTCTTCCAGCACTTGTGTTCTCTGCTTGGTGAATACCTTCCTCCTTTTGCTACATCATATCCTTTGATGGCATCTTTATTCTTCAAAATAGGAGAGATCGTCAACTTTGCCATCTTGTACTCCAAGGCCAGGATACCACGCTCATGCTTTTCTCCAAGTTGCTTCTTCAATTCAATGATTATGCTCTTCAAAACCTTCTTCTTACCATTCTTTCTCTGGAATTTCTTGTTACTTTCACTATTCTCTGCACGTTCTTATCATCTTTATTGCTTTGCATTTTCTTTTTACCACCATGCTTGCTCTGCACTTTCTCTGGAGCCATGCTGGATCTAATAATACTGTACAGTACTGTGTATGCTAAAAACCACACAAAAAAGCTTCCCAGCAAGTGTGCACAGGTCTGTCTGTGACCACGATCCCAACAAGAGGAATTCAGGGCCACACATTAGAGTTGGGAGGATGGCCATGCTTGTGTTAGTGTGCAGAAGATAGCTGCGGTTGTGTTCGTCAACTGATGCACAGTTCGAAAATGGAAGCAAAATTTTACTAAATACTTCTGTTCACAAACAGAAGTGTTCATGAACTGAGGTATTACTGTAAATCTACTCAAACCCCAGCTCCCTGACCAGAAAAGCAGAAAGAGGAGCCCTAGGAAACCAGGAGATACCAAAGAGATCA
Organism: Heterocephalus glaber; assembly: GCF_000247695.1. Next base: position 17,148,323 of record NW_004624750.1, on the reverse strand, counting down.
CAGACAGAACAGCAGTTGGGAGTGCAACTCCTTAAGGATGTTTATGAACTCCTGGGCTCACCCTTGATTTCTACATGCATGGAAGTGAGTTTAAACCACATGGACACTGAGAGCTGAACAGCAGGACTGACTGTTGACCAGATCCTTCACTGAGCATTGAGTGGCACACGTGTGGTAGGTCTAAGGGGCTGTGCAGACTTAAATGCTGGATTGACCTTGAAATTGTAACCCACACACAACTGGTTGGAACTCATAGACTAAATGTCAGTTTCCCACTGAAACAAAGATATTAGTATTCTTTGTAGGATTTTAACAAGACCTAGAATCTCATATTCAAAATGTCTAGAATACAACCCAAAAGTGTATAATATCCAAAAAACCAGAGAGTCGTGATTAACTTGAGAAAAGTCAATTCAGAAACACCAACACCATGGTGACACAGATACTGGGATTACTGGACAGAGACTTGCTAATGGAGCTACTATAAAAATGTTCCATCAAGTAAGGAAATAAACTCTTATATACATGCAAGGATAGAATTTCCCCAGGAAACAAATAGAAGATATAAACAATGTATTGAAATGTTAGAACTAAAAAATACAATCAATATAAACTCACCAGATAGGCTCAATAGTAGAAAGAAGTTAAAGAAAAAAAGGAACTTGAAAATAAATCAATAGAATCTATTGAATTTGCATAACAGAGAGAAAAAGATTGGGACAGAAAAAAAGAGGAATTCGGGGACCCATGGGCCATACTCAAGAAGTCTAACATTTGTGTTATCAGATCTCAGAAGGAGAGGAAAGTAGAAGAGGAAGAAATACTGCCTAACTCATTTTAGGCGTTAGCATTATCTTGATGAAAAATAAGTAAAAGAAACCAGTATTCCTCATGAAAAGGTGCAAGAATCAACAAAACCAAATCCAAAAATGTAGAAGAAGAAGAATATAACATACCAAGTGGAATTTATCCTGGAAGTGCACGATTGATTCAATGCTGAATATCAGACTATTCTAGCCATAGTACTATCAGTCTAAAGAATAAAACAAAACCCACATGAATTATAGATATAAAGTTTATACCTGTAAAACTTTTAGAAGGAAATAAGATACTTGTCTTCATGACTGGAAGCTAAGGAAAAAGCTTTGTTATGACACTACCTACACAATCTATAAAAAGAAGAAATTAATAAATTGTGCTCATCAAAACTAAAAAATTTTTCTAAGCAAAAGGCACTATTTAGAGCATGAAATGAAAAACTAAAGATTGGAAGAAAATATTTGCAAATCACATTTCCAACAAAGAACATTTACTCAGAATATATAAAGAATCCTCAAATTCCAATAATAAGAAAATAATTCAATTTTAAAATGGACAAAAGATTTGAACAGATATTTTAACAAACAGGATATACAGATGGAAAACAAGTTTATGAAAAGGTATGTGACATAATTAGCCATCAGGGAAAGACAGACTAAAACTACAATTCATGTCTATTAAAATAGTTAAAATTTAAAAAATACTGAAATATCAAATGATAGCAAAAATGTAAATGAACCACAACACTGATATTTTGCTGCTGGAAATGCAGAAGGATACAGGCATTTTGGGAAAAAAAACTTGGCAGTTTTTAAATAAAAGTAAACATATATCTACCTCTGTATCTAGTAATCCCATTCCTAGATATTTGCCATAGAAAAATAAATAGGTTTACCCTAAAAAACCCTGTACATAAATGTTTATATAGTAGTTCTATTCATAGTCACCCTAAATTGAAAATGACTTGAATGTTCTTCAACTAATGAATGAATAAACAAACTGTAGTACATCTAAATAATGCACTACTCAACACTATAAAGAAACCAGCTACTGAATCATGCAACAGCTTGGATGAATCCAAAAGGCAAAAGCTGAGACCCAATCTTAAGAGGTTAGATTCCATTCATATGAAATTCTCTAAAGGACAAAACCAGACTGATAAGGAATAGATCTATGATTAGTGCTTTATTGGGAATTAGGGCTGGCGGGGAGGGTGTGAGGGTAAAGGGATAAGATAAGGGGCTTTTTCTTTTTGCTAGAGATAGGAATAATATGGTCTGTATCTTGATTGTGGTGGTAGTTACACGAGTTTACACACATGTCAGAATTTATAGACCTGAACATAGAAGAGGTCAATTTTACTGTATAAGTTTGTAAAATGGAAAAAACCCCACAGAAGGTTGTACAGATATAAGCAGGCAGAAAAGCACTGCTTTGCTCAATTTCCCCCTGCGTTTGTCTGAGGGAGAGAACAGTTTGGGCAGCGTCTTTGCAGATTAGTACTTGATGTTTGCTCGTCCCTGACTCTTTCCTGTCAAGGCGGCCATGAAACCCGAGTCGCCAGGGCAGATGGGGACCAGGTCGCCGGGGAGGACAGGCTATCAGAAAGGGAATGACTCGGCAGGGCGCCACGGCTGGCTTAAGGAACAAGGAGGACATTCAACCCTTAATGGAAGCATTCAGTCCACGAGACAGGGAGACATGCTTTCGTTTTAATCAGTTTTTCCTGCATGATGTTCCAAGTGTTTGCTAGGTCAGGGAATGACCAACTTGAAGTTCTTAAGCTTACAGGAAAGAGACCTCCTACTTTGTTATGTTCCTCAAAACTGAATTCTCTGCGCTCAGCAGAACTGTCTGACCAAAACCAATGTAAGATTACAGGCTTGTTTTGTTGGTGTGTGGGGGTGGGTGGGTTAGGGATTGTATGTAGGGCCTTTGCACTGAGCTTGTCCCCAACCACCCCCTTTTTAAATGTATATTTTATTTTGAGACAGGGTCTTGTTAAATTGCCCAGAATGGGCCCAAACCTGCAGCCCTCCCGCCTCAGCCTCCCAAGGTGGGGGAATTACATGAGTGACCAGCGTACCTAGATATGTTGATTTTTATTGTTTGTTAGACTGCAGATCCCTGAGGACTTACCTTACCTGGCTTATCATAGTCGTTTCTAGCATCCAGCACAAAACAGACGTTCATTTAGCACTTTTGGGATTAAATTGGATATTAGAAGGTGGCTTGAACTTGCTAGGATTATTCTTAGGGTCCCTTCTTCCAAACTAGGTTGTTAGTCATGGTAAAAATAAGAGGAAGATACCTAGTAGAAAAGAAGAGGGTGTTTATAAAATACGTTTAGATGTTAGAATATAGTATTACAGCTCAGAAAGGAATGCTGCTGATGTGAGTCAGGGACCCGGGCTTGCCTGCAGCCTGCCTGCTGGCTCTGCTGCACTCAGGGGGGATGCAGCCCCTTTCTGGACGGCCCAGAAAGGTGGTGCTGGTGCTGAACCATCCCTACCACGCTGAGCAGAAGATATTTCTTGAAAATATTAAGTGACTTGGGAACTTGCTTTGGCTTGGTGTGGTTAGTTTTCCAGTTACCTCTCAGGAAAAGCGAGTATTAAGAATATACATGCATTACTTCTGGAAACAGCCAAGAACCGACCTGGACCAGTGCTGTTTTAGAATGTCTGCTATGCTGGGCTGTCGGCTTCATTTTTCTCTCTCTACTCACCAGCTTCTTCCACTTCCTTTTGCTCCAGATCCCAGGTAACAGGCAGATCTCTTGGAAATTTTCCTAGTTCGAGTGAATTACAAAATCTTACTAGACCACTGTAATGCGTCCCGCCCAGGCAATGAATTGGCTGTCCTTAGGTCATCGACGCTGTAGCTGATGTCTCCAAGTTCAGACATGGCCACAAAAAAATAAGGGAGTGAGGGTAGGGTAGTGCCCTTCACAGGGGCTGTGAGGGGTAGGAGCTGATGTTTCGAGGACAGACTTTTCTTCTAGATTTGGGGGTCTGGGCCGATAGTACTTTGGTGACACCACCCCTTTTAATCACTTCTGTTACGCAGCGGGGAGGGGGGGAGTAGACAAGGGCAGTGGCTCCTTTTAAGCCAGAAGGACACGTTCACAAAGAAGGGCTGTGAGCACAGCTTGTGTTGTCTGGCCTGGCACCCTTACTCCTATGTTGCTCTCCTGGTGTTGAAGGGGTCCTGTGCTGCATGTGTCTTGGGCAGACAGAGCTTGTTGGCTAAGACCACGAGTTGAGGATGTCTGGCTTCCAGTTGCAGCATTGTCACTTTGTGCTTTGTGACTTTGACTAAGTAGCTCATGTTCTGAACTTCAGTTTTCTTGATTATAAAATGGGGGAAATTATCTCAGATTATTTGAAACAAAATTCCAGTCTTTCTACTCTACCACCAAAAATCCTGTATGGCTTCCCAGTGCTCAGAATAAAATCCCAAGTCCTTGCAGTGGCAGGAGATGGCCTGTACCTGCATTCCCTGGCCTTTCTCCTGTCTGGCTCTGCCTCAGCTACTCTTTCCTCCAGGCTGTTCCTTACACACTACCTCAGGCTACTTGTGCTGGCTACACCTTCTTCTCGGAGAAATCTTTACCCCATGGCTTTAAGAGTCATGCTGTGGCCCCCTTCATGCTGGTGTCACAATTCTCCTATCTCCAACATCTTTCCTGACTACTCAGTTGAAAACTGCAGCCCCTCACCCGCTTTCCTACATTCTAGATTTTCCTCACGTTGCTCCACTTTTCCATAGCACGTATCCCTTTCTAACACTGTGCATAATTAATTGCTGTCCTTGCAGATTTTCTCTGTCCCACAGCAGCATATAAATCCCAGGCAATGGGAGTTTTGTGTTTTCCTCCTTGGTTTGTCGCCAGTACCTAGCACAGAGTAGACAGGTGCTCCAGAGAGTGCTTTGAATGATCTTGCAAGTGATCAGCTCCCTTCTGCCTTTGTTTCCTTCCCCTGCATCCTGAACTTTTAATGATTACCAATGTTGCTCTCTCATCCTTACTTTTATTTATTCGTTTCTTCAACAATTGTGTGTGTGTGTGTGTGTGTGTGTGTGTGTGTGTGTTTTGCAGTAAGCACTGGAGGCAGAGTGGTGAAAATGACTAATTCACCGCTGCCTTCTTGCCAGAAAGATAGACAATAAAAACACAAACAGGGCCGGGGATTTAGCTCAGTGGTATAGATGCCTGTCTCGCAAGCGCAAGGTCCCGAGTTTGATCCCCGATACCCCCCAAAAAAGACCAGTACTAAAAACACAAGCAAATAAAAATGTACTGTAATGATAGAAAGCATCATTCACTAATGAAATTATCAAGCTGCTGAGGTAGGGAGAGCTACTTTAGTCAGTACAGACAGAGAGGTGTCCCTCTCAAAGTGGCATCTGAGGAATCTGAAAGAGGTGAGGGTAGGCATGAAGCTACAGGGAGAGGTATTCCTGGTGAGAGAACAGCCCAGCCCGGTCCAGCAGCAGCAGCAGCAGCAGCAGCAGCAGCAGCAACAGCAGAATGACTGGCGTGTCGCTGCCCTCACCCAGCTGGACTTTGGTGGTGCAATCTGCCATGGCCACACCCATCCCTCCTCAGCCCTGCCCTTCGGAGGAGCTCATACCGCCTGGCCGACTGCGGCACTGTGGGGCTATTGTTTGAGCCCACTGACATGTTCACAGCAGTGCTCTTGTTGTTCTTAGCTCTTTCTTGGAACCTTGGCAGTTCTTCTAAGCATTCATATCTCACTTAAACCAAAAATAAGAGCAATAGCAATAGCTAAACCTAACGACAGTACAAGAAAACTACTAAAACATCTTCTATGGCCCAGGCTACATACTGTTTTCTTTTCTCACACATAGACAAGGTGTGATAAGAAAAAAAATATGCTGTATGGTTAAAAAAATAATAATATATTACAGTAAAAGACACATTGCCATTAATTCCCTTCAAAATACTTCCTCTCTCTTTGAATAGTTATCCCATTATTCTTGCCACTGTCTGAAGCAGTTCTGGAAGTCCTCTTTCCTGAGTCCTGCTGTTGTGTCTGCCTCAATGTCCTGAATCAGTTCAAAACATTTACTCTTCGTGGTCATTTTGACTTTGAGAAAGAGCTGGAAGTCACACAGTGGCAGATCTGTGTGGTTTTACGAGCCCAACCTTCCACAAGATGGCACTGGATTGCAGCATTCCTCCTATATTTTTGATTATACCTCACAAAGACACTCACAAAAGAGAACTTCCAGAAAGGCTTCAGAAAGTGGCAGGAACTATGGGATAAGTGTATTTGAAGAAGGAGGGGTATTTTGAGGGGGATGAATGCAGTGTGTCTTTTACTGTAACAAATATTTTTTATTTAAACATTTGCTGTATTTTTGATCATCCCTTATATCTCATTTAATTTTCACTTCAAACATACAGGTTAGGAACTCTTATTTTGCACATGAGAAGATCGAAGCTTAGAGTTGTTAAGCAACCTGACCATAGGCCCATAGGTGGGACTGAAAGTCACACTAATGCAGGAGTTGCATTTACCTAACCCTAAAAGTGTCCATCGGTGTCCCCATGGGCAATCTAACTCAACTCATCTTCCACTTCACTTGCTGAGAAAACTGAGAGCATGGAGATGCTCAGACTTGGAAGCCCTCAAGTTATCAACACAGTCACAGCCCAATTTTATCAATTCTACTTGATGACTTTTGATTATAAGAAACATCATCATTTTGTGTACTACTAAGAAGAAAATGCTGCAAATAAAATGACAAATCAATGCTATGACTGATCCTGTTTGTAGAATATATATTTCAACATGAAGATAGGCTGTGCTCAAAAATCAGTGGCATTTAAGTATAATATACCCATATCCATCAAAACTCTTTCCTTCCTGTGTCAAAAGAAGAGATGTCTCTCAAGACTAAAACTTCTTCCTATGTTCTTTATTTTTTGATAATTTTTAAACTCTCCCTTCTTCAGACTAAACACATTTATAGGAATCGTCTGCTCACTCTGTGTCATTCTCTGGCTATTTTTTCATTTTTATCTTTTTCTTCTTATTTCTTCTTCCTTCTTGTATGTAAAGTGAGACCTACCATAAAGGATCTCACAAAGATATCAGATATCAGATATTTTAGTCCTAATTACAAAGCCTAATATTTATTCACAGTATCTTCATGGCGGGTTATGTTGTGATTGTTTCTGGCCAGCATAACCCCACAGGAAATTTATGTTCCTCTTCACCATCCTGTAGAAATCCTGTCCAGTATAGTTGGTTCAGGGGGACTCAGTGCCCCAATTCCTTCCTCTAGGAGTGGGCACCTGACCCAGGCCTGGCCAGAATTCTACATCATAGTTGGGATCGTGCAGGCTGAAACAGGGATGGGAACATCGCATAAGCCAGGCCAATCCGAGTCCCGCCCTGAATTTCTCTCTGGGGTCTCTCAGGAAAGGTGTACTCCTTCTGCCAAGATTGTGAGTAAAATATTATGCTAGTTTGCTTTCCATTGCTGAGAGAAAGAAGCCGATATACCAATTTAAAGGAGGAAAGGTTTACATTGGCTCATGGTTTCAGAGGTTCCAGTCCATGGTCAGCAGCGTCTTTTGCTTTTAGGCCTGTGGTGGAGCAGAAACATCATGACAGAAGGACAGGATGGAGGAAAGGTGTTCAGTTCATAGCAACCAAGATGCACAATGAGAGCAAGGAAGGGAGAGAAAGAGTAAGGGGCTAGAGACAGGATATACTCTTTAAACACGTATCCCAATTACTTACTTCCTCTAGCTGGGCCATAGCTCATTCAGCTACACACTCACCGTGGACTAATATATGAGGTTAGCACCTTCATGATCCAATCACCTCTCTAGGTCCACAGCTAACCATTGCTACATTGGGATCAAGCCCTCAATCGTGAGTCTTTGGGGGACACTTCCGATTTAAACTACAAGTAGTGTGGATCCCTGATGTCATTCCCTGATTTCTGATATCATTACCAAGATTAAAAGATGCCCAAAGCCAGAGAAGTCCTAGACTTTTCATGCCTCCCAGTTAATACAGTTTTTTTGCTTATGCTGTTTGATTAATATTTCTATCACTTGCAATTGAGAACGTCAAAACAACTTGAAGTTTTCATAGAGTTCTGATGGGAACTATTTTGTATGGCCTGGTGTTTTTAGGGGCAGGATATATGTAGGTCGTGCTCATGACTCAATTCCTGGGACTAAGCACAGTGTTGGCCATTTAACAGTTATTCTGAAGTAGCTGTTGAATGAAGTGAGCTGCATATGTGTTATTACTTTCCCCGTTTTATAAAGTAGAATACTGAGATCAGACAGTGAGTTAGGTGTGGATTTGGGTTAGACTGGGATAGGTTAGGAGTGGTCTGGGTTAAGTGGACTGGGGTGAAATCCTTAACTGGGAGAGGACCCCGTAACAAGGTGGATTTGGATCACAGTATGGCCCTCTGGCCATCAAATCCATATTGGCCTTGTTCTGGAATTCTACACCAGTGCTTAGCTTGCTCTCCCATCACCCTTTGCTTCTCTGTAGTCCGCTCCCCTCTCAGCAGCCCTAGTGATCTTGCTAAGGTGTCCAGTCAGTTCCTGCTACCCTTCCGCTGTACACCTTCTGAAGCTTTCCCTTTATTTTTAGGGGAAAAGCCCAGCTCCTCAATATATCCATGAAATCCTTATGATAATCTGTCCCCTGGCTTCACTCTTCCTACCTGTCACTGGTTCTCTGTGCTTCTTTACATTCTGGAAAATACAGTTACTAGCCCATCTCTGGGTCTTCCCCTAAAGCACTTTTCCTCCTCCATTCTCCATCTAGTTAATTCCTCTCCTCGTCATTCTTAAGTTCTCAGCTTCAACATCATTTTCTCTGGAGCCTTCCTTGAGTCCTCTTTCCATATTCTCATTCTAGATTGGCCCCTTGGTATCCACTCTTGTCCTTGCACTTTGACTTTGTAGCACCCATCAGTTTGTTGTTGTTGTTTGAGACAGGGCCTTGCTATGTAGTTCAGGCTGGTCTCAAAGTCACTATGCAGTGCAGGTTGGCCTTGAACTCAGTGGTCCTCCTGCCTCAGCTCCTGAGTGCTGGGATTACAGGCATGTGCCACTATGTCTGGCAGGAGCACCCATCAGTTTGTAAGGACTATGGACTGTAGACTCTCCACATCCTAGCAGAAGAAACTATTGGTCAAATAAAACTTAAAAGTGTCTCAGAAGGAAGAAGTCAGGAGCTGATATTTATAGGGTTTTGAAGTCTAGACTCAAGTGGTTTAAGGGACATTGAGACTGGGTGCCGTTCTTCAAATAATCACTTAGGAATGATGAACAGAGAAAAGCAGGTGTCTTGAAGCAAATCTTGGTAAGTAGACAGTTGTTTGATGAGTGAGCTATATGATCTATTGTCCTGAGAAACTGTCTATTTGAGCAGCTAATGTTCAGATAAACTGATTTTGGGCAAATTCCTAAAGCCAAGAATAAAGGTCTTTATTGTGTCTAGCCTTACCGCCCCGGGCAAGAATTACTGCAACAAAGAGTGAAGTCGTATCAATGTAGGCGGCCTTAGCCCTTACCCCTGACCTAAGGTATGTGGATATGGGTAGGCTCAGTTCTCCCTGACAGCCCTTGTAGCACTGCAACTTTACATGTAATGAATGTCCATCTCTTCCAGTAGCCTTTGAACTCTGCAAGGGAAGGGTCCATGTCTATTTTGTTCAACTTTTAACTCCCCACACTCGTCATGGTATTGGGTACATAAAAGGTATTTGATTAGTATTTGCTGTGTGAATGGGACCTTGGAAAAGAGTTGGATGGGTAGATAGGGGAAAGCCGGAGATTACTTAGTCTTTATTCCTAAATTAGAGTTGCTCCAGGAATACCAAGGTGAACATTGGAAGAATACATTCAAATGAGATAGAACAGAAATTTCACTCTATGGAAACAGAGTTTAATATCCAACAGGGAACACACACCTGGAAGTCAGGAGAGAGAAAATCTAGGGCAAGAGATACAAATTTTATAAATTGTGTTTGTTCAGGATGGCCTTAAAAAAATCAAAGCAATATGGAGCTGTTAGATAGCTATCATTTTGTATTCCTCAGCTTGAGTTGCCATAAAACACAACAGACTGGGCTGCTCAGACAATAGAAATTTATTTTTGCACAGTTCTTGCAGCTAGAAGACCAAAGTAAAGTATTAGGAAATTCAGTTTTTAGTGAGGGCTCTCTGTCCTTACTTTTCACTTTTCTCTGTCCTCCTTTTCACTCTGTCCTCACATGGTCTTTCCTCTCCTCTGCTCTCTGATATCTTGTCCTCTTCTTGTGATTTCTACTGCTTTGGGGTCCCACCCTTATGATCTCACATAACTTTAATTACCTTACTCCTCGGACCTGCCCTTAAATATGGTCACAATGGGAGTTAGAAGTTTAACATGTGAGTCTGAAAAAGACACAACACATTGCTCCAAACATGACTTTATCAGAGAAAAATCCCCCCTCAAAAACCCATTCAGATTGATAGTCCTACGTAGTCTGGCTAGGCTAAGACTTATTAAATATACTAGGTTGTACAGATGATACTAAATACATACATAGCACTTTCTGTGTGCCAGCCACTTTTCTAAGTGTTTTACCTCCATTAACTCATTAAACCTCATAATTGCTCTATGAGGTAAGTGCTATAATCATCTCCATTTGCAGATAAGAGATATAAAACACTGAGCAAAAACTGCTTGCAATGACCTGAAATAGGATTGGCTACATCAACATAATATTACTATTCTGAGAAGATCCTGCCCAAGAAGATAGAGTTGAAAATATTCATTTCAAGAACACCTTGAAAATGTGTTTAGCTGACCAATCCATTGTTCAACTAACTGAACACTCAAGCTGCTTATCAAAGGGTTCATCAAGATTTGCTTCAAAACCTATGGCTTGCAGGTTTCACCAGTTCTCCCACAATTGTGGCCAATTCTGCCAAGACTTGGCCCAGTCAAAAGCAGGTCCCCACACTGAAAATTCCACCTTGAAGCTGATTCTCTCAACTTTATAATATCCTGAAGTCCTTCTGAGACACAACTAAGATTCTCTGAAGGAAGTGATCTCCCTTACTGCATAAGCAATAAACTCGGCTTTGCTTGACCAACAGGTCATTTGGGGGATCTCTTCAGGGAGTCTGGATCTAATGGAACTGAGAGATGAATACCTGTGACCATCACTTTCCTGTGTGCTCATTTGTTTGTTTGTTTGTTTGTTTGTTTTTGGTACTGGGAATTGAACTCAGGACCTTGCGCTTGTGAGGCAGGCAGCAGCACCACTGAGCTAAATCCCCAGCCCCAAGTGCCGATTTTTTACAGAGAAGGAAGTAAGGCCAGGATAGTGAATCCAAATGAACCCTCACCCTATTTGGGAGAAGAAATTTCAATTTTAGGAAAATTAAAGGCAGAATTCTTTGTATCTGTTACAGAGCTCAGCATAGCACTGAAGGAAATTGGGTAGAAGCCTAGACTAAGGACAGAAGCAAGATCCTTAAGAGAGTCTTACCCGCAGCATCATCCAAAGTGGACGGGAGCGAGTGGACTTTAGAGTTGGGGAGGAGCCCAGGTTCTTTTGGGCCCAGAGATTAAAAGCACTGGTTTTAAATTCAGAAATGGGTTGAGTGCTGGCCTCACCAACTAATGATTTGACTTTGGGTAATTAACTATCTTGAGCCTCAGTAGTTTACCTATAAAAAATGGGACTAATGCTGTTACTGACATTACGGGGTTGACATGAAGACCAAATGGAACAGTGAAGGCCAGAGTTTGTCATGTTATAATTGGTAGGATTAATTGTCGTTATTATAATTTGCTGCAAGATTTTAAGGTTTGGGAAGAAGGAAAATATGATCAGTGGTATACTTGAAGCGGGCTGGAGAATTCAGAAAGAAAAAGAAAAGTATTACAAGTGGGGACTTCAAGGTTGGATTTTTCTGTAGCAGTTCAGAATTTTTCCTTGAAGAGTGCTTAGGAGGACCAGCAGGATTATTCTCTTCAGTTTCAAATGAAACTCTCCATTTGGGTGTTAAAGGGCCCTTTGCCTCGGCAGGGTGTGGGACTGTAGCAGGAACCTGACCTTAGAAGGTCAAGCATTTGGAACCCTGCGACACCCAAAATCTGTCAGGGAAATAAATGCCTGAGCATTGCGGTGGGGTGTGTAGGAGGAGGTGCTGTTGTTCTCTAAGCTATGGCTGGCGGTGCAGGAGAAATGAGCTCACTGAGCCTGAGGCTGTTCCTTTCAGAATGTGCTCCCTCATCCACAGTCAGGTCCTGCCCTGGGTTTGAATTTGGTCTCAGATGTGAAAATAGGGTAAGAAGGATGGAAGGGGGCAAGGAGCAGTGTCAGTAGAATGGCTAGTGAGTAGCTTGCTTTGGCTGAAGTGCAATCGAGGCTGCTGGTGTCTGATGATAGCTATGATGCTATATACTTCACTGGAATGTTTGCTAAAGAAAGTCATTGAAAATTACATAGAGGAGAGATTTCTTTTGCACAATGTAAAAAGATTGGTAGTAGATACATCCTTCTGCCCTCCAGACACAATCTCTATCTGCTCTTCTCCCTGCTAGGCAGGTATATTGAAGCTTCAGTATTAAGGGTCTTCCTTACTCTCTGGTTTGGCCAATGGGGTAAAATTGCAGGAGACAGAATTTATTTTCCAGGCTCCCTCCCTGTGGGGTCATCTTGGGTTGCCACACCCCACACAAGAATTTCACAGCTTCTCTCAGCGTTTGGGTTTTGATGACTGCTCTTCCTCTTCTGGTTGGGCACAGAAATAATAGTGGCCTGGCTTGGGTTCTGTCCTATTTCTCCTCCCTCCCTCCTCCCACACCTTGCCCTACTTTCAGCCTTCCTAAGTTCTGCTAAGGTGGATGCACTCCCTGTTGCCTCTGGAGACCTCTAGCAGAGGCAGAGAAGCACTGGGTATCTCCTCGTGTCAGTCACAGGACAAGCACCAAGGGTCTACATTTACGCTATGCACAAAGCCAAAGTTTACTGGAAGAACATTTGTACATCTGGCTCAAATTAGGCTACTCACACACTCTTTTGAGAATCTGCATTAAGAAATCCATATGGATTCTTCAAAAAACTAGGATTAGAGGTCCTGTTTGGCCCAGCCATTCCCCTTTTGGGTATTTTCCCGAAAGAATTAAAAGCATCATACCACAATGATATATGCCCACTCATGTTTATAGCAACACAGTTTGTAATAACTAAATCTTGGAAACAATCCACATGTCTTATCAACCAATGAATACATAAAAAGATGTGTTTTTTTAAAGCAATGGAGTATTACTCAACCATAAAGAAGGATAAACTTGAGACATTTATAGCTAAATAGATGCACCTTGAGACTTTACTCTTAAATGAAATAAAGTGGACACAGGTATAAATATTGCATTGTTTCTCTGGTGTGAGAAACTGAAAGAGTAAATAAGGACCAAAATGTATAAGAGATAATGAGAAATAGGAAGAAATTGTTCAACAGGGAAGGGGATCTTGGAAGGGAGGAGGGGAAAAGAAGGAAGGAATAAGAAAAAAATGAAAAAAGAAGGATAAAATGGAAACAAAGCTTTGTAAATAAGAAGGGGGAAGGAAGTTGAAGGGTGAGGAGGGGATTGGGAGGAAAAGTGGAACCAAGATATACCATGTACAGTTACAAACTTCCTATAATGAATGTGATCATTGTGTATATTCAAATTATACCAATCAAATTAATTTAAATTAAAAATAAGAAAAGAAATTCTCCATACAGATTGGAGAGGAGGTGAACCCGGGAATTAAACTCATTTGTGCCCACTACATGGACTTTCTCAGAGGAAGTTGGTCTGTAGAGAAATTCCCTTGCTGGAGTTATCTGAATTTGGAATGGCTTTTCAGCCTTTGCTCCCAGGTCCTCCCAAGCACCAGGTAAAGCCTTGTGTTCAGGCCCTGTGAGAGAATTCTGTTTGCTTACAATGACACCACACATATGCACACACACGCGTGCACACATGCAATATCCACGCACACACCACATCCACGCACATATTTCTGCTGGTTTAAGCACATTTTGGTACTTGCAGTCAGAGTCCTAATGAGCGGAGTCCCCAGTACACAACCCCACTTAGGAAACACTGCGCGCCAAACTTCATACAACTTAATCTTGTTTAATCCTCTCAACTACACTAAAAAGTAGTTTTCTTATAAGTTGGATCCTTTTCTGGTTTGCGAGTTTCTTCCGATAAATAACTCTAAGTGTCTCTCAATTTTTTTCTGAGTGGCCCTCAAGGGACATCTCATAGCTTCTCATAAACCAGCATCAACCTCACTCACCACGTAATCTGTTCTAATCTTTTTCCTCGTTAATGATTTCACTCGCAGATGTCAGTGCTCAGGAAAATGACAATATCACTTAGAGCTGCTTTGAAATTTTCTGGTCCGCAGGGTGCTTAAACATCTGAGTCTGGTGAAGACACAGGCAGTGTGTTTTCCCTCACATTCTGTGCCAATTTAGTTTGTTCACAGTTCTTCATGTGGACAGAGATTTCCACCTGCATGCCATGGCGCACTAGTGTACTACAAAGGTTATGGTGCTGGCAGGACATTGATCTCGTTGGGCCTCAGGGCAGCCTGCTGGGTACTGGGCAAACCTCTGTCTTTTCATCTGGACTTGAACAGTTGCATTTCATCAATTCTAGTGTGGCCTAAAGATACCATCATTTTCTAGAAATATAATGTGGAAGAGAGCTCAGTGATCCACCATTCACACAAATGCCCTACCCTGTGCTAACTGGATACAAACCCGACCTGGACCAGATCAACCACAGACAGCAAGTCATTACTTACATGCATGCCTTTTCCCATTTCTCATTCTCTTTTCTTTACTGAAAATCAAAACTTGTATTCAAATGAATAGAGGCAGAGGAAGGGTGTGTGTGTGTGTGTGTGTGTGTGTGTGTGTGTGTGTGTGTGTAACTAGGAATAAGAATGATGTTGTCTCGGTGTTGTTTCATTACCATCCCGTACAAGAATTCAGGCTTGAAGAATGAAATCACCTACATTTGCCTAAGAATGAAATCACCTACTCTTGCCTAGGAGGATTCAGGTTTGGAGGGCTTAGACAATTAGATCACTTACCTGAGGACACCGTCTAGGTCACAGCTGTAATTCCAACCTAGGCTTGTTTGTTTTCAAAGCCGTGTGCTTGCTTCATCACTGTTGCCATACCTTTTCTTCCCAGTGTTCTATTAGGGTAAGGCTTTCAAAAGCCTATGTAGATAGTAAGCATTTAGACAGTAAGTAAGAAGTAGACATCTCAGAAATCCCTTCAAAAGGGAACAGCCACCAGGAGTGCAGGCAGATGACAATCTCCAGCTGCAGCAACTCTGGGGTCCAGTGCAGTGTTTGAGGCAAGGACACAAACTTTCCAGGGAGCTCCAGCCAAAGCTAGAATGGCTGGGGAACTAAAGCCTGGCCAGCTCAACTCAATTGATGTCCCTCTACAAGAAATCTACGAGCCCAAGCTCTCATGCTGCTTCCCAGGATGGTCTCAGAGATACACTGGGATCTGAGACTCATCTCAATTCTCCATCCTTCCTGCTTTCACAGCTGTCAGACCTGCATTGTGGTCTAGAGGCTCACTCTGCCTACTCCTGCTCCCCACCTCTTTGTCATTCACCAGCATTTTCCCTGCTAATCCCTTCTACTCCTAATTCCGTCTTGGTGTCTGGTGATCCAAAGTCCCTGAGAGAAGGGGCCATGTTACATGATTCTATTTATCTTCCGCAGCACCTATATTTTGTATATATGTCTCAATTTTATTTGTATGAACAGTTTTACATGGTGGCAAAAGGGCAATTTCAGTGTCTTTCTGCCTTTTCGAGGCAAGCTCTTAGCCCAAAGCCCCAGAATGATACAGATCAAGGATGGCTTTCAGACATCAGCTCGACCCACAGATCTTGTTTAAATGAGGATTCTTGGTCCCATTCTCAAAACTTCTGGCTTGGTGACATGAGGGAGGTCCAGGACAGTCCAGTTGTAGCGAGTGCTCTCAGTGGATTTTAGCCAAGGCATCCTCAGACCACACGGGAGAAGCACAATTCTTGAGCACCACTACGCAACTATAAAACCCCCTCTTGGTCCACCACTATTACACTGCTATGATTTGAGTGTGCCCCCAAAGTTCATGTGTTGGAAACTTGCTCCCAAATTCAATGGTGTTGGGAGGCAAAACCTGGAAGAGGTGATCCTTCATGAATAGAATAATGCTGTTATTGTGGGAATGAGTTCCTTGCAAAAGGGAGGAGTTTGGTTTCCTTTTATTCTCTTTCTCACCCTCTCTTTAGCTTTATGCCATGGGCTAACACAGCAAGAAGACCCTTGCCAGATGCTGGCCCCTTGATCTTGGACTATCTGGCCCCCAGAATCATGAGCCAATAAATTTCTGTTCATTATATATTGCCCAGACTGGGATATTCTGTCAGAGCAGCACAAAGTGCACTAGGACACATGTTTAGAGACTGTAAGTGTTCCTATGAATTTGGGAAAATCTTGGCATATTCCAGGGTCAGGAGTTTTCTATCTCCTGGATGTGTTCCATTCTGTATTTTGAAATGAATGGGGCCTCAGAGTAGAGTGTAAATATTGCCTTGAACCTGGAAGAAACATGAATTTGTATAAACAGCGAACATCTGGGTGTGGGCCGGAATTATGAGAGGTAAGCAGTAAGCCTCTTTTTACAACATAGATTGCTGGTATGTGAGTCACTATGAATGTAGTAGCTCAGTTTGGTCCAATCCTGTCCCTTCGTTTTCTCAGCGAAATGTCTCGTGTTCTCCTTTTATTCCTCTCTCAAAGGTAATCTTAAAGATCACTTTCTGACTCCTCTTAGTGCATGCTTTCTTCCAAGTTCCCACTGAGCCTCGAACCTCCCTTCCATAAAAGTAAACTATATTTAACTTTCTTTAGGTATCTTGTTTTCCTGCACAAATCTGAAAATTATATGGAAGTAAGTTCTTTTTATCGCTTTATTCCAATGCCTCTCCCATAACCTAGAATATGGCAGGAGCTCAAATGATAGTATGGATGGACAGATGGGTGGAAGGATGGATGGATGGATGGGTGGATGGATGGATAGATGGAAAGAAGGAAAACTGGGAGAATGGAAGTTGGGGTGAACAAAAGGCAACCAGACCCCTCCCTGGAACTGCTTCATTTCATATTACTTCCATTTCACCTCACATCCATATCCAATATCTCATTAAATAAAATATAAATGATTATATCCCAGAAATATTCATTCTCTTTGTGGTTTCAACTGATTTAAATCTACTTTAAGTGAACTAAGAATCTTTTATGAGAAGTTTTCTAAAACTAGCTTGAATTTTTTTCCACTAAAACTGAAAAACAATTAAATGATCAGATGTGGTTTGTGAGCTTTGCAATCAGCTGACCTGAGGTAAAATCCCACTTTGTTACTGCTTGTGTAGTTTTCTCCTCTAGAAAGTGTGATCAATTTATAACATAACATGTTTATAAACCTATGCCTATGGCTGGCACAGAGTAAGGGCTCAACAAATAGTATCTTCTTTCTTTGTGCCCAAAACCTAATAGATGAGCTCTGGTCTCAGAGACCAGAGCTGTAGCAGCACTTTAAAAAATTTCTGAATACATCGACATAGATTAGAAGCTTGGTAAGTACATGTTAGATGAATGAGAAAATTGTTTCTTTGCTTTTGGCTTATTCCAAATTCTAATTTTAGTTCCCTTCAGAATTAGGAAATGAATTTAAAAGCCTAGCAACATGACTCAAAAGATTAAGATTTTTCTATCCAGAAATCTTGATTTAAATCTTTAGTGTTTGACTTTAGAGAAAAGTGCAAATGTTGGCATTATCTTCTTTATTAACAATTTGTAAAGAACTGGGATCTTACACAGCTGTATGCAGCTCAAGGATGAGCCAAGGAAAGAATAAATTTCCTGCCCACGCAAACTCCAGGCAAAAATCTCTCAAGCTGTTTTATATTATTCTGACAGCCTAAGCAAGGTTTCTTATTTTTCTCATAAAGAAACGACAAAATCACAAGAATTCTCCATTGTATAGCATGTTTACCTTAATGGATTGTTAAAGCTGGTGATATTTTTGTTTCAGGAGCAACTAATGACTCAGAGTTAGAGGGTTTTACAGATCTCAGTGTAGCAATGCAGTCGCTGAGAACTCCCCTTTTAAGCATCACTGACTGGTCCGATCCATCTGGATCTGCCCACACTCTCTCCAAGGTGCATTCTGACCAGTACAAGTACTGCATATGATTGCAGTACCCTCACAATAGAGGTTCATGACAAAGTGGGCCTGGCCCTCTTGAAACACTGCTGGAGCCCACTTATTTAAAATGAATGAAAAACGGGAGGAGGACTCAACAGAGACACTTCTACTTATAGCTCCATTTACTGGAATCCATCATCAAAACGGAACAGAGAGGGCTGCAGAAATCAAGTATTCTCAGTAAAGCTAAGTACAAGGCAAAGACTAAGGAGACTCATCTGTTGAGCATTAATTGTTTGCAAATGTAAATACAATATTATGTATTTACATGTACATCAAGGTCTTTGCCTAGCACTTAGCTTTACTGAGAATGCTCAATTTCTGCAGCCCTTTCTGTGTTCTGTACTAACAGATTCCAGTAAATAGAGTTATAAGCAGAACTAAATCTCCTTTCCCTGTTACTATCCATTATTTTATTTATACTTGACTCTTTCCACAAGTAATATAAAGCTGATTACAGGAAAACATGGGCTTATCGAGGACACACAACTGGAAACAAAGACAAAGCTAGAAGGTGGTATGCATAGCACACGACTCTCAGCTCACTCAGTTACTAGTGGGCTGTAGACAGAGGTGGAAAATTTCCTGCTGGACCATGAATGATCCCTTTCCATGGTTTACAGTGTCCAAAAGGTAAAAGCAAACCTGTCATTCTGAATCAGATCACAAATCCTAGTCTTGAGACAAGAGAGTTAGTGTCCCCATGAGTCTATAAAGAGCAAAAAATTTTCCTGTAATACAGGGTGTTATACAACAACCCAGATATGCTTGGATATGACAGTCTTGGCTCTGAGTTCCTTCTCTAGGAGTTTGTATATATAAAGAAAACAGCAGAATTGGAATCAAACTACTACTTGATTAAAAGATGCCGAACCACTGAATATTTCCCCAAGTCAAGGCTGTCTGGTAAAAACAAACTTTGGGGTGAAGCTAAGGGTTAAAGGAGATGTGAGTTCTCCCATCTCCTGGAAATGCAAATGAAGGTGTGCCTGTTAAAGAGGGTCAGATTTTCCAGATTTTATGAATCTGCATTTCTACCACATAGAGTAGAAGAACAGGTATAAATAACCTACGAAGTAGGGGGATATTAGCTGTGTAAGAAACCTCCCCAACGTTAGAGGCAGAAAACAGGTCTCTTATTATCTTTCACACTTCTCAGGTTTGACTGGGCTGAGCCAGGGGTTCACAGCCAGAGGCTCCTACACCGTGTACAGCAGATGGTGGTAGGGGCTGCAGTCATCACAAAGGCTCTCTCATCCATGTCTGGTGGTTGATGCTGGCCATCACTGAGGACACAGCTGGAACTGTGGCTGGATGCCTACAACAGGCCCCTCCCCACACACTGGACTTAGAGCATTTTGTTTGGAGTCTTACAGTAAGTGTCCCAAGAGGTTGAGAGGCAGACAGAGAGGAAGAGAGAGGATAGAGGAGAAAGGAGAAGGGAGGGAAAGGGAGAGAAACGGAGGTAAAGAGGGAAGGAGAGAGAGAGAGGGAGGTGGTGGGGGAGACCAGGTAGAGGCTATATTGCCTTCTTGCTTTAAAATACACTTTATTTTGGAATAATTTTAGACTTATAAAACCATTGCAAAGCACAGAGAGTTTCTGCACATCCTTCACCCAGCTTCCTTTAATGTCATTATCTTTCCTTATTTTGGCACATTTGTCAAAACTAAGAAACCAACACCAGTTCATGAATATTTATTCACGAATATTTATTAAACCCCAGACTTCATCAGGATTTTACTTGTTTTTCCATGAATGTCCTTTCTTCTGTTCCATGATTTGCTCCAGCATCCCACATTGCATTATTTTTCTGTCTCCTTAGTTTCCTCTGGTCTATGACAGCCCTTGTCTAGTTTCATGACTTGTATAGTTTTGAGGGCTACGAATCAGTTATTTTGTAGAATTTCCCTCAGCCAAATCCATCTGATATTTTCTTCATGATTACGCTGAGGGGATCAGTTTTTGGAAAGACCAGAGGGCTGAATTCCCTTAGCATACTCCACCAGGGGCACATGACATCTCTGCAGGATCACTGGTCATGTAACTTTGATCCCTTGGTTAAAGTAATGTTTACCATGTTTCTCCCCAGTAAAACTGCTATTTTGTTTCCCTTTCTACATTTTATGTTTTTTAAGCAAGTGACTAAGTCTAACCCACACTTGAAAGGGAAGGGAAGTCTAAGTTCTACCTGCTGGATGGGGTGGTATCTCCATATGTTACTTGGAATTCTTAATGTGGACTCATGTATATTTATTTTATCCTTTAGGTTATCATCCAATTCTATGTTATTATTTTATTGTTCAAAAATTTCTAGATTTTGTTACTGGAGTTTCCTTTAGTTTAACTCCTGTGTCACTTGGACCACTTCCTTATATTCTAGAGCTCCAGGATGCCCCAGCTCACTTGTATTTTCTCTACCCTTCCTCTCAAATCAGTCGTTTGTACAAAGAGCTTTGTTTTCGTTTATGGGGAAATGGCCTCAAGTGCTGTAGTGTCTCTCCTGGTTAGGAGACTCACAATGGTCCACTCAGGTTCAAAGGAGACGAGACATAATAGACTCCATCTCCTAATGGAGGAGTAGAAAGGCAACATTTTAAGACGAGTCTTGGGATGAGAGATATTGCTATGCATGTTTGGAAAATGTAAGCCATAAAAGGCCTTGAGACTGGGTATCTCTATGAGAAGGTGAAATCTGAGTGATGATTTACAGGATGTGAAGAAGGCAGCCAAGTGGCTTTCTCTGGGACAGTGTTCCAGACAGCTGTAAAGGTAACACAAAGGCTTTGCATGAGACTGTATCTGATGTTTTTAAAGAAAGTAAAGAAGCCACTGTAGCTATTGGGGGAGTGATGTGGGGACTCAGAGAAGACGAGGATGATGAGGTAGAGGGAAGAGGACAGATTATGGAAGGCCCGGGGGACAGCGGGAGGATTTGGGTGAGCAGCCATGGCAAGGTATGGACAGGAAGATGATACAATCTGATTTATAATTTTAACTGCTTATTGAAAATTGATATGGTGAGACAAGGGCAGAGAGAAACCAATTAGGACAAAACTGCAGTAATTGACACAAAATGTAGATGATGGTAGCTTGGGCCTGGGTGACAACAGTGGAGGTGGTGCAGAAGTAGTTGGATTCCAAACATCTTCTGATGTTGCAGCTAACAGAATTTCTTGCTGGACTGGAGTTGGAATATAAAAAAGAGAGGAAAATCAAGGATGGCTTCAAACTGTGGCCTGAAAAATTGTAAAAGTGAAGCTGCCATTCACTGAGATGGGAAGACTGAGGACAGAGGGAAGACTAGGAATTTATTTTGGGAAGTGTTGATGTGCAGATATCCATCAGATATCCAAGTAGAGATGTCAAGTAAGGCTCTAGTACATATATTTGCGGTTCAGGAAATGGAGTCTGGGCTGGAAATGGATGTGACAGTATATGGATTGAATTTAAGTTTATAATGAGAACTAAGGAGAGTTGTCATAACAGAAAAAGAATCAAAGACTGATCCTTGGAATATTTTAACATTATGAAAAAGAAACCATCAAACAAAAGAGACAAAGAGGGAGTAACCAGTAACATAAGAATGAGTGATATCTACAGGGAGGAAGTGGAGAAAGTGTGTCATGAGGAACAGCGTCACCTGCCATGTGCTGTTGCTACATTCAGTAGGATGAGGACCAAGACTCTGAGCGTGGGAGAGTGAGTGGATTAGGGACATACAGCATGATTTCCTGGCAGCATCATGGAGCTACCCGAAGGTCCTTGTGTCAAATTTAAAGTGAAGTCAGTCAGTGTGGGTATGTTTTTTTCCAAAAATCTTTAAGAGCCATTGTTGAGTCTGCAGAGATACAGATAAGTGTGACATGATGAAAGGAAAGACAAAATGGAGTTGAGGATGTAAGTAAGAATGATTATAATGACTGTGTTAGCTGAGTAGGGAGGATAATGAGAACACATAAGGGATGAAAGCAAAGAAAAGTTGTAGGACCATTGAATTGAACATGTGGTTGACAGAAAGCTGAAGAATATTATATTTGAGCGTTAACTTTTATATTGAGTGACCCTGCCCACTAGGAAAACTCAACTTTAAGACTATATCAATCAGGTAACAGTTCCTGCTACCTTGAGCTGGAAAACACAGATACACTTGGAGCAGGGAGGAAGACAAAACTACCCCTCTCACCAATAATATTCACAAAAATTAGGCAAGGTGGCAAATGCAGTTCTAGGTCAATGTTAATAATGAGCCTCAGTGAATCTTTTTTCTTGTAAGAGTCTTCAGTGAAGGCTTCCAGCATCTCACTAGGGCACAGTGCTGTCATTTAGTACAATCCTGTAGTTTTCACAGGGCACCAAAGAGTATTACCAACACCCTTTGCCCCAAAATTTGTTTGGATGTTGAGAGAAATGGTGCCACATACACAAGTAAGAGTATGAAGAGATTTATTCCTTGCACTTTGAAGCTTTCTGGGAAGAACAAGGCAGTCCCCAAGCTAGGCTGAAAATGGCTGGGAAGGAGATGTGTGTATGATTAGGAGGCAGAAGTGGAGTGAGGTGGACTTTCTCACTGGCACGGAGAGGAAACACACAAACTTTCCCACAGGTTTGTCCACGTGTGGGACAGAAAGGAGAAGAGAGACAGTAGGACCAGAAATGTGTCAATGGTTAAATATCAGAAATGGAATCAGAGTTTTTATTAAAATATGGTGCATGGCACAATTCTACTGGGTGACAAGCACAGCATGGTGATTAAAGTCTTAAGTTTTGGAATTAGGCTGGGGTTTAAATCCTAGTTTTTAGCTGTGTGACCCTTATATTTGACCTTAGGCAAATTGCTTAGTGCTTCTCCTATGTCTCAGTTTCCTCATTTGGAAAAGGGGAACAAAGGTAGTTTGTTAAGTCCTCAATGATTGTGAGGCTCCATATGCTGGTAAATTGCTTAGCACAGTTTTGTAATTTAGCAAGCCACATACTAATCTCTGAAATTCCTAGTCCTGCTGCTTCCACTTCACATATGTGTGATCCTCATGGCTGAACCATGTCTTGTTGCCAATGGCTCTGAATATGTAATTTTTTCAAGTAATTCATTTCCTTTCCTTTTGAAAGTATTACATATTCACTGTACCAATTCTAAGTTTTAACTTTATGCTCTGCTCTGTTCAAACTCCTCTAAGAGTTTTATAATTAGAAAACAAAACTTAGCCCTAAAAAATCTTGGGAAGAATCTTGTGTAAATCGGTTTGTTAAGTAAAGGTTTCTTTAGTTTAGGGATTGTTAATTTATCTTTGAAGTTTCACTTTGCATAGGTAGATTCTCTTAAATCCTAGAAAGTGTTTGTTTTGAGAAAGAAAAAGTGTGACTTTCCAAAATTCCTCCACATGTTTAGTGGCATTTCCTCTATGTTCAACACTCATTCATTTATTGATCAAATAATTATTAAGCACCAATTATGTTCGGAATAATGGGACAGTCCCTGGGGATTATGCAGTATGAACAAGATGATCAGATTTGACTCTCACGGGGCTCGGCAGACTAGCGGGACAGATGGACAATAAAAGGCTACCTACTCTAATAGGATTTTTAATTGCAAAAGACAAAAACCAACTCTGGTTACTATAAAGAAGCAGTTTTAGAATAATGCTGAGGGTCGGGGATTTAGCTCAGTGGTTACACCGCCTGTCTCGAAAGCACAGGACCCAACTTCCATCCCCAGTACAAAAAAAAAAAAAAAATTATAGAATAATGCTGTGCTCCCACGTATACCATGGAAACCTGCAGAACAAGCAAAGTTAGAATGGAGAGAGACTGAAGGAGCTGGGCTCCCTGAGCCAGGTCCATGCCTGCTCAGGGCATCCCTGCTAGCCCTGCTGAGCTCTGCTCTGAAGTTACTGCTACCATAGAGCATTCATACAGCTTCGGTGCTGTAAAGAAACCTATGTTGCCCTGGCTTTTTAAAAACACTTGCTCTACATTTACCAACCAGCAGAAACATCTGATTCCTGAGTTTCTGTCTTACGCCATAGCCTTGAGCTCAGGAGGTCAGGTATTTGACCTGGTTTTCTGGGAGGTAGGAAACTATGGGCAACCAACCAACCAACTGTATACAATTAACACCCAATACACACACAGAAAAACTTATAATGAGTGTTAAGGCATTAGCATGGGGTGAGTTCAGCTTATTTACAAAAGCACCACTGAAGCCCATACTCTTGGTGCTTCATAGTCTCCTCTAGGGCCTCTGCTGTTGATGGCTCAGCCTTCAGTGGAGACACCTTCATCCAGAGCATTGTTTTCCACACCTCAGGCATTCCTGCTCCAGCTGCAGTCATACTGGTAACTACTCTTTCTTATATAAATCTCAGCTTCCTAAGTGCAAATTCAGTATCATTCTCCAAAAATAGAAGGTAAAAAATGTTATATGAAGACCTAGCTAGATGCTTTGGCAAAGGGTCTGAGCCTGGGGTCCACTTTTAGCAAATAGCCAGGGATAATGTAATGGCACCATGCAGACATATTATCCCTGACCTTCTTGGAAAACCTAAAAGCATGGGAAAGGGACTAATTTTTAAACTTTATATTTTAGTGGGCTTTAAAAAAAAAACATGTTTTCAGGACACTTTTATGATGAAGTTTCATGCTGCTAGTTGTATCAGGTTATAGTGGTTTAGATTTAGAATATCCCATAAAAGCCTCATGTTCAGAGATGGGGCTTTTGGGGTGTGATTGGATCATGGGGGTGCTATACTCATCCGTGGATTAATCTACTGATGAATCCATAGCTGAAGGTGCTGTTAGGAGCTGGGGTCTGGTCAGAAGAGATGGCTCACTGGGGTGTGACCTGGAAGCAGGTATATCTCCCGGTCTCCTCCCTTCTCTCTTTGCTTCCGGGCTGCCAGGAGGTGAGCAGCTTTCCTCCACCTGGCCCTTCCACCATGATGTTTCTGGTATTTGAACCAGCTGACAATGGACTGAAACTTCTGAAACTATAAGCCAAAATAAACTCTCTTATGTTATGGAGGTCAGGTATTGTGTCTCAGTGACAAGGAAATGACTAAGGCATAGGGTCTACACTTCAGGTGGTAAATATTATATAAATGATAAATATTACAAAAGGCCTTTAAGGTGGGGAAGACTTGTTTAAATTTTAGCTCCCTCTCTATTAACTGTGATTTTAAGAACAAAATTAACATTTTGAATCTTAGTACATGCCCCTGTAAAGTGTGTGCAATAAGCCCAATTTTCCTGATGTGTTAAATGTAGACCAGTGCTGCCCATACTGTGTTATGTGTACACATCATCTGAGGATGTTCTTAAAATGTAGATTCTGATTCCATAGGTCTGAGGAGAGCCCGGAGATTCTGCCTTTCCAATAAAGTTCCAGCTGATGCTGATGCCATACTTGTGGGTCACACAGAGCAAAATTATAACTCTGTGTTGTCAATATGGGAGCCCTCAGACTCATGCAGCCACTGCATCCTTGAAATGTGACTAGTGTACCTGAAAAATGAAAATTTCACTGTACAGTGGTACCTCAGGTCAAGAACTTCTTTCCATGATTCTGGTTGCAAAATGAATTGGATGAGAACAGAATCAAATGTCCCCATAAGGTCAACATCGAACCTAACTATTGAATTTGATTCAGTTCTTGTCCAATTCAGATTGCTATCAGAGTCATGGAAGCAATTAAGTTTGTGAACCACTGTAATTTTTAATTTTAAAAAACTGGATACTTGGTTCAGTTATTGGAAAACAATTTTTAGTGTACTTGGAACAAATCATGAATTTATCTTTTCTGCTGTTAATTTTAGGAGATTTAAATAACCAAGCATGCATTTCCAATGAAAATTTGTCTGAATTGAGATATTCTCTTAAGTGTAAAATAAACATATTTTGAAGACTTACTTTTTATTTTATTTTATTTTTTTGGTACCGGGGATCATACTGGAGACCTTGCACTTGTGAAGCAGGTGGCAGAACCACTGAGCTAAATCCCTGGCCCTTGAAGACTTATTTTTTAAAAAAGGAATGTACTTAAAATATTTTGTTAATAAATTGTCTATCGATCGTATATTGAATTGTAATACAGTTCTTTGAATTGTAAAATTGTGGATATGCTCAGTTAAAACAGATTATTAAAATTGATTTCTTCTGTCCTTATTTTTTAAAAATATGGCTGGTTGAAAAGTTAAAATTCCACATGTGGCTTGCTTTGAGTCTTGCTGGACAATTCAGATACAGAGCGGTAAGCCAGGAGCTGGCTTTCCTGTCAGTGTGTTCTTCCTGTCTAGATTCAGGCGTGGCCTCTGGCTGGGAAGAGGAAGTGAGGCAGTGGAAAGGACAGCTTTCTTGCTTCCCTGCAAGAGGCTGTGGAAAAAACACAACATGCACAGCAGGTTTGTCAGCTCACAGACTATTTCTTCATAGTGGGTTAGTTCCACTCCATTCCATGGCAGGCTCTGCTTTTTTTGAGAGGTGCAAAAGACGTGTCAGCAGTCTGGAGGGGACTGCTCAAAGCTGGCTCTCAACACAAGATGCTCACTTCTTAAGAGTTAAGGGTCATGGCAAAGGGTTCACTCAACCCAACCTCCTCAGTGACATGAAGGGAAGTTAACTGAAACAACATGGGCTCTTGCGAATGTGCTGCACTGTCTCCTGGCCAACTCAGTAATTCCAAAGGAGGCTAAAACATTTCATGAAGAACAGTAATGAAGACATCCGCAAATCTGACAATAACCAAGACATTTGCAGAAAGAAATATGCAGAACTTGGAGTTAGTTTCCTCATACTACAAATTACATTATGGTAACTTCACTCCCTCACTCTTGTAAAAAAACATTTTTTTTAACCAACTCAGTCAAATATTTACATGTAGAATCAGAACTGGCAGCAAATTCAAAGAAAACTATTAAGACTGGGAAGAGTTGCTTCTGTATCAGAGGCTTGAGACTCACGGTCTTAATTAACCTTTCTAAATAAGAACTGATGGCCTTGGATGGAAAATGTGGGGAGACTAAAATGTGTTTGAAGAATGTTTGACTACAAAGTAAATAGCCTGAATAAAAATTATTAAATTAGCTGCTGCCTCCACATTCCATAAAACTGAATACACAGTAAAATGCATCGTATAGTCAAAGGCTTGGATAAAAGAAATCACGAAACAATCTGAGTTCAGTGACGATCCAAACTTCATGGAATTAGTTGTTAGATCTTGATATAAAGCTGTTCAGCTGGCATAATATTAGACATGCTTATCTCTTTTCCTTTCTGTCACTCAATCCATCAGGAAACATTTATTAGGTATATTCTTCATGTCAGCAGAAAATGCCCTTTTACAAATTAAAATAATATTTTTATCTTATACAAAGTAGTATACTATTTTTCAGATTTATGTTTACTTAGATAGCAGCCAAAGGAAGGCAAGCTTAGTAAACTCACAGCATAAAGACAATTGCAAAGAGAAAAGTTTAAATGCTAGAAAACATGTTAGAAGTGTACATTCATAAGCTAATGTTTGTCAGCATCCAAAAATCGTTATCTAACACTGTATTTTAATCTAAATCAATTTTAATCTAAATCAATCCCACATATGCAAGAATCTAAGCCATCTCCATTAGCTTGTTTTAAGGAGTTTTTTTTATAGACACTATTATAGACACCGGTAATTTGGTTAAGTCTTAAATGGTAGTGAATTTCGCACTACTGCTTACCTGAAGAACTTGAACATCATGAAAAAAACACCAGTTTCTTTTTCCTGCTCCTTCGCACTGACTGTTTCTCTGTCTGGACTATTCCTTCTCTGAGCAGGCAGGACCTTGTCCATTCTTCAGTGTCTTGCCCGGTGGATGTCTTTGCTAAGTGTTCTTTAACCATGTGTCCCCAATCTTCCCCGCACCCTGCTTGGCACTGCTATGGCACTCACTGCACTATGATAATGGTTCCTGTCATAGTCTCAATTCAGGGAATTGTGTTTTTTTTCTGGAAGAAATAAAAGTGTCACTTTAGCATTTAGTATAACGACAGCTTTCTGCCACACAGCCTTGTTCTGGTCTGGTCTCACACTGCTGCTCAGCTGGGGCCTTCCACTCTTGCCCCTTACCCCTTGGGACTATCACCATTTGCTGGTCTTTTATTTAGCCTACTTCATTCCCTCTGTCTGACTGATGGAGAAATGGCTTCTCTGTTTATGTCTCTCACCTTACATGGGTCTGACAGATGGATGAGTGGCTTGGGTCGCCGGTGATAATTCTGCTTCATTTTACAGTCATCTTGGGAGGGAGGCAGCTTTTACCAGACAGTTTCTGGGGATAACTAACACAGCTATTTTCACTCTTTTTTTCTCAGTGACATATTCTGCTTCTTTCCCTTCACTTGGCCTGGTCATAAAAATTGATAGGTAGTATCTTATGCCTTTACATAGATGGGAGTTTTTTCTTTTTAGATGCCTCTTGTCCTTCCTTAGAATTTGGAATGCAGTAGGCCTTTCCTAAATCCATTGAATTAGTTTTTATTTACAGTACCTGAAATACCAATCTTGTACAGTTCCAAAGGTTTAGCTAGACATGAGGGGAAGTACTAACACACAGAACAAAAACTTCTAAATACAACAAAATTTTAAGTCTGGGTTAAAGGTAGTTTTCCTTGCCATTATATACTCTACTAATTTAATAATGATCATGGCTTACTCTTACAATCTGAAATGAAAACCAAAGTTATTCATTTATACTTAAGAGTGTTTCAGAACAAATATAATGCAAATTCTCCCATAAAAACTGTTTCCAGTCCAATGATAAAAGTAATGTTCCAGAAGGAAACTATAAATCAGTTGTTTTCTTAGTAAAGCCATTAGCTATAACTCTTAGTTAAATCTTCAAATTAATTCAGTCACATGACAAATTTCCAAAGAACTTTACACTTTTATGCATGCTGATGGGTTACTTAGCATAGATATAATTGTGAATTACCCATGTTATCTGCTTTTCAACCCCTTTGAGTTGTTTCCCTTTCCAAACACTGGAGAAGGGAAGAAAAAGAACACAGGAGTAAAATGATTTCATTCAGTTGTTATCTGTGTTAAGCAATGAGGCCTGAAATTTTATATAAAAGTGGATTCACAGGTCTTGCAGGTCTGCAGGCAAAGGTTTCTTGATTTCCTATTATGCTGAACCTAATTTAGAATCTACAAGCACCTGCAGACATATATGTCAAGGTTGCATGCTTTCAGTGGACTAGTTCTACTCAGGATTTCACCCCTGAACAAAGGAAGCCAGTAATATACATGCAATACCTTTCAGTCTCTTAAATTTTCTCTAAATATTGTAGCAAACCCAAAGTTTATTCCACTACTGTTTCCACAAGTTGTTAGAAAATCTACTTTTAGAAAGGCACAGTGGGTCCCGAGTCACGAAGAACACGCTGAATCAGCCCGCTGCAGACAGGCAGCCACCTGGGTCCACACTACAAAGACTCAGAGGACACCAGACCACCAGACCACGGTACTGAGTGCTGCTGCTCCGGGCCCAGAGGGAGGGGCTTCTGAGCCGCCATCCCACTGCTCCTGGACTAGAGGAAGGGGCTTCCTGGCCACCATCCCTCCCGCTGCTCCCAGCCCACAGGAAGGGGCTTTTGAGCCACCATCCCTACTGCTGCTCCAGGCCCCTGTCCCACCTCTCCCAGCTCAGAGGAGGTAATCCAAGCAGGTGGCAAGAGCCCCCCCCCCCAGCAGTCAAAATGAGAAAACACGTAAATAAGTCTCAAAACCAGACTTCCAGATCACCTACAGCAACCCCAAAGGGAAATGAGATGGA